>CM059832.1:13375669-13753169 GCA_030444775.1 Atalantia buxifolia
GGTGGGCAAAATCAGGTTCGGGTCAATCCGATCGGGTTTTGGATTATTCGGGTTAGGCAAACATTGATCCGAATGTAACCCGAACTAGCAACCCGACCCGATCCGATATATATTCGGGTCGGTTTGGATCAGGTCAAAAATCAGGTTGATTTCGGGTAGGATCTGTTCGGATTAAAAATGGATCGTACTGTTTAGTTCGGGTCAAAACAAATCAATTCAGGTCGATGAAAACAAATCAATTCTAAACATATATACCAATATGCCATTAAAGCTTCAAATTTCAAAACACAAGAGCGAGAAACTCAGGTCAGAGGCTTGAACCTTGGAGCAGCAGATCTGTGGCCACAGCAGTAGATCACGGATGGGTTTTCGGCAGCAGATTGGTGGCATTTAGCAGCAGCACATCGGTGGACGCGCAGCAGCACACGTGCACGGGTAGAAGTGCAGCAGCAGCTCGTGCACGGCTAGACGCGAGGAAGGAGAGATGGCCGGACGCAACATGGCGGCAGCAGATCGCGGACGCAGTAGTAGATGGCTGGACGCAACACGGCAAAAGATGACAAAGAGCACACGGCGACAAAGAAATCGCGAACGCAAAGAGAAAGGCGGGACTCGCAGACGGCAAAGAAATGTTGTGGGAGGGATAGAGTGTTTTCTTGCTTCTTGAGGGTGGGTTGGGTATTGTGATTTTTTTTTTACTGAAGAGGAAGAAAAGGTGCTCAGGTTAATTAAGAATGGATTAGAGAATTTTTCCTATGTTAATCTCTGATTAACGAGATTAATTTCACTAATCATCATCGCACCTTATCTTTTGGAAAAAATCACATTAAGAAAACAAAAAAAAAAAAGAAAATTTTGAGAAGAAGCAAATATGCAGACGGCTAAATTGGGGGTTTTTGACTTTTGTGTTGTGTTGTGAGTCTTTTGTTTGTGTAATTCTCAGAATATGTGATTTTTGTGTCTGTATGGTGTACGTGTGTTTAGCCACTTAGGTTTAGGTTTTCTTTTCTTTTTAAAGCAACTCGATCGGGTTTTCGGATTGGGTCAGTTTTTACCCGATCCAATCACAACCTGATCGGGTTCTAAACATTTCACCCAATCGGGTTCTATTGACAACCCGATCTGATCCGAACCCGAAATATTTCAGATCGGGTCGGATCAGGTCGGGTCGGGTTGGGTATTTTGGCCATCCCTACTTCTAACACATTAAAGGTAACTTGTTGGTCATTCACCCTCATAGTTAACTCCCTTTTTGCACATCAATTAGAGTTTTTCTTGTTGATAAGAAAAAGGTCTTCCAAGTATAATTGGTACCTCTTTTTTTGCCTCAAAGTCCAGTACAATGAAATTTACTCGAAAAGTTAATTTATCCACCTTCACGAATACATCTTCAATATTTCCTTCAAGATATGCATGAGATCTGTCAGCGAGTTGTAGAGTCACTGTTGTTGGTCTGCATTCTCCAACTCCCAGCTGCTTAAATACAGATAAGGGCATTAAATTAATGCTTGCTCCCAAGTTACATAGTGCTCTACCATTGTATCAATTTCCAATTGAACATGGTATTGTAAAGCTTCCAGGATCTTTCAGTTTTTGAGGAATTTTACTCTGAAGCATATGACTGCAACAGTTTCAAATTCTCCCAACCTTCTCTTTCTTACTAAGATATCCTTTAAAAATTTCATATAATTGGGCATTTGTTCCAAGGCTTCCACAAAAGGGTATGTTAATATGTAATTGTTTCAGCACTTTTAAGAATTTGCTAAACTGTTTGTCTTGTTTTTGTTTCTGGAATCTTTGTGGGAATGGAAGTGGGTGTTTAAATTGTTGTACTACTGCAGGAGGTATAGATTACTACTCTTTTGCTTGATTTTGGTTTGTTACTACTGGTGTTTCAGCATTTACTTCAACAGGTACCGAATGATTTCTTTCTGAGTTTGCTGCAGCCTGACTACTCTTACCAGGGTCTTGATAATTGGTTTACTGTAACTCTTTCTCAATGGGCAGCTCTTCTTGTGTTGGAATAGGTTCTCTTCTTTTTCTTGACATACCAACAAGGATATCAACATCCTTCCCTAATCTCAAGTTGATTATATTGCAATGTTCCTTACCATCTCTTCTTGGATCTTCTGTATTGCTAGGTAAACTTTCTTGAGGTTTATTACTTAATGTTGTGGCAAGCTGTCTAACCTGATTCTCCAAGTTTCTCAAAGATACATCTTGACTTTGCACCACTGCTTTATTATTTACAATGTACTTCTTAATAAATGTTTCCAATGAACTGAGTTGATCATTACTGATATTTCTTTACCCTTGATTTTGTTGATGAGAACCAAGTGGTTGAGCATGTCTGTTCTATCTATTGGGTGCTGTGACATGTTGATTTTGGTTGCTCCATGAAAAATTTGGGTGCTGCTTCCACCCAGGGTTGTAAGTGTTGGAATATGGATTGTTATGCTTCTGTCGGTTAAAGTTGCCCACATAATTAACTGATGCTGGATTTCCTAGGCAGTTGTCAAATAAATGCTCCTCTCCACAATACACACAAGAGATTTTAACAACTTGTTTGACGTTTGCTGGAGCAGTGTCATACCTTTCATAATATTAGTCAATGATGTTACTTGGGCTGATAGTGCTGTAAATGCATTTATATTGTGTACCCTTACTGCTCTTTTTGCTGCGGTTTATCTAGTTGATGGCCACTAATAATTTTTATTAGCAATTCTCTCCAGAATTTCATACGTTTCATTGTAAGATTTAGATAACAAGGCCCCATTTGCTGAAGCGTCGACCATCAATCTAGTGCTTGGATTCAACCAATTGTAAGAGGTCTTAAGCTATATGCAACTAGGAATACCATGATGAGGACATTTCCTGAGCAACTTCTTAAATCTTTCCCAACCCTCATACAAGCTTTCATCTTCAAGTTGATGAAAAGAAGTAATCTCATTTTTCAATTTTGCATTTTTAGTTGGTGGGAAATATTTCATCACAAACTTATCAGCCAAGTCATTTCATGTGGTGATAGAGTCCGGTGGCAAAGAGTTCAACCATGCTCTTGTTCGATCTCTTAAAGAGTAATGTATTCTATGATGCTCCAGTAATTTAAAAGCATCACCCATCTTCAGAAATAGCTTAAGGTGGAGATTAGGATCTTCTGATGGAAATCCATTGAATTACATCACTGTTTGCAGCATCTGAAACATCACTTATTTGAGTTCAAAGTTTACAGCTTCCACATTAGGCCTTACTATACCTGGATGTATAACTTGAGGAGCTAACACATCATAGTCTCTAATAACTTTATCTTTATCATCTGCCATGTAGATAATGTGGTTGTTCCCTAGTAGTCTCTAGTTAACTTGCCCATTCTGACCTTCTTGTACACTGCAAGTTGTATTGGTTTGTAAGGGCTTTCCTGAGTTTTGCAAGTCATCCATTGCTATAGCAACTTTTGAGTTTCTTTGTTATCTTCTTAATCTCCTTGCAGTTCGTTCAATTTCTAGATCAAATTGAAATTTAACAAGTCTGAATTTACACATGCATGAATGATCTGTTAAATAAGTTAACAATTTAAAATAAAATTGAAGATTAACACCGTAAAAATTGATTTTATAACTAAAAAATAAACAATCAATCCTCAGTAACGGCACTAAAAATTTGTTAGTTTAGATTTAAATGCTCTTGGTGTTAATATGCAAGTGTACGCAACAAGTAATAAAATGATGAGTATTCAAGATCGTCTCCACATAAATTGATTATACTAGAGTTATTACAGCAATCTCAATTATGCAATCTCTTCTTTAAACGAACTTAATAGAATTTAAAAAAAACTAATAAAAACAAAACTACAAATAAATAAATTGCAATGAAAGGAAATGCACTTTAAAATAAAAGGTTAAGTAATGAAAAATGAGTAGTTAAATAATCAAACTCTCATGATGGGACTGACTATATTTTGTCTGTTAAATCTAGTTGCTGCAGCATCTGCTACAAAACTGAGCAAAATCCTCATACATCCTCAGCTGTCGCATGTTGGACATCTCATGCCATTATGCAACCTAACAGTGACCAATTGTTAAATCCTCATAAGATATGACATTATATGCTCTTGTTCTCTTTACCCTATAAGGTGAATTCCTATATCTAGCTCATCACTAGTCTTAAAGTAAGTATGACCCTTTGTGGACTCGAGTTAAACTCATTCCAGGAAACTTAATTTAAGACCAAGTATTGCTCTAACATGTTCCACTAAGACATGTCCTTGTATTGCTCTCTCCTAGCTTGTATCATTAAATGGGAGGTCAACTGAAATAATAAATGCTATATAATTTATTAGAGCAAAATGTTACAGCAAATGTGCAATAATTCACAGGATTAGTCAGGAACCCATCTAGATGATTTGTCACTCAACTACAATTAGATTCAGTTCATAATTTGTAAAGGAAAAACAAACAATGAAATTTCAGCCATCAAGTATATCTTTTCAATCGAAGAATAAACAAGAAAAATAGGAAACGAATGAGAAAAATTGAATCCTAAGTATTCTACAAATTTGATCTTAGTACAGACGTGTGCACTTCTCATCAATTCTTCTTCTTCTTTTTTCCTCTTTCTGTTTTTTTCTTTTCTTTAACCTTGATTGATGGCCTTTTAATGCGTGTGGTGCTTCTTTTTATAGTTGCAAACTAGGGTCAACGAAAGCTCAGGGTGCGGATCTGCAATATTTGGAAACTTCAGATTGCGAATCTGCTAAAATTCTGCATGAAATCTTCTATTATTGTTCCAAGATTGCTGCAGCATTGGTTGTTACAACAACAACTACAACAACTACACTGTTCCAGACTTGATTCCATTTTTCTGTTATCTCGTTCTTTTCTTGTCTTTTCCAAGCCTATTATAACAATGTCCCTCTTTTGAAATTTGAGCTTCCTAAAACCTACAAGTATTCACAAAAATTGAGCACACAATTATTCTAAAACAACATAATTTATGAAGAATAAACTACAATGATTATTCATGCAGAATAAAAACTAAAATACAATAAAAACATATCATTTACTCTCAAAGTAATTATGATTTAAGTCTAAAAGTGTCATGATAACTCTTCTTTCATAGAGTTATCAAGCATCCACTGTAGAACTTTCTTTCTTCGCAATAATTATATAGATTTTTTTTTGATAGAATAATTATATAGATATTAACATAACTTAATGCAACTAAACTTGGAACAAAAAACTCAAAAAAATAGCAATTTTTATCCAACAATGATCAACAGAACAGTTGATGTTGTTAAGGGATATTTGTTGATCATTGTCCAACATTCTCACTATCATTACAATTTAAAGTAACAATAAAATAATAATAAAGTTAGGCTACATTTGCCACGCAAGATTAGATTGGACTAGATTAAGTTGAATTGGATTAAGCTGGATTATATCACATAGTCTTATGTTTGGTGCAATACCGAATTAGACTATATTAAATTATATTTAGATAATATTAAATAGTATGTAAGTTGATATTTAAATATAATTATCAATTATTCATGAAATTTTATAATCATAATTAAAATAAATTTAAAAAATAATTAATAAGAAAATTAAATATATTTTAAACAAGTTATTTGGTAGTCCTAATATAATAATCAAATAAAAACACATAAAACAATCTAAATATTTAATTAATTTTTATCAAATATTTAAAAGTATTATGTAAAATCAATTAACTAATGGTATTATTAATTTTCTTGATTATTTTTAATATTATATTAGTGATTATTAAATTGAGTACAATCCAATAATGCAATAAATTATTGAATGGTTAATTTTATTGATAATTAATCAATATACAAGTGATGAAAATATAATCTCAAGAGTTAGTAGAAGTAAAAGTACCATTTTAATTAGATCATAGATAATAAATAAATAAAAATTTTAAGTCAATCATAAATAAAAATTAATTAATTAATATCAAGTGTAAATTAAAAAAATGATATAAATAAAAGTCTTATGAATGGACAATTTTTTTCTTTAAATCTTATCCTATCTAAACTCATGTGTAAGTTAGTATTATTAATCCCATGATTTTAGGATTAAATTCAAATGTAGTCCCCCTTAATCTAATCCAACTAAGCTTGCCAAATATGGGATAAATATTTAATCTCAAAATTAATTCAATCCCATACTTAATCCTAACATCCAAACATGGCCTAACTTTTTATTGTCATTTTTTTTTCATATTCTTTAGTTTGCATGGTTATTCTTTCCTAAATTTAGAACTCTTGAATTAACATTTAAGAAAGAAAAGAGAGTTCAAACTAAATGTTAATCAAATGTAGTTTAGACTAAATGTTAATCAAATTTTGTAAATGAAAATAAGCATATAAAGAATTTTTAAGGGAAAAAATGTTATTTGACTCTTGAATGCCGTTATTCTATTATATAATTTTAGTAAAGATTGAAATTGTAAAATAATTAAAGGGATTTTAAGTAGGGATGGGTGGTTCGGTTTTCGGTTCGTCTTATACATGTTTTAGTTCGGGTTGCAATCCATTTGGGTTTGAGAATTCAACCCAAACAGGTTGGAAAATTATTTCAGTTTGGTGCGGTTTGGGTTCAAATTTGATTGGAGTTCATATTTACGATTCAGGTTCGGATCATAATTTCGGATACAATTACCGTTTGGGTTGCAAATTGGTTTGCATTACAATTTCAGATCGATTTTCAAAAATATTCATATTACAAATGCAAAATGAAAAAGCTTGAATGAATAACTATCTATTTAGAAGACTTACCTTTGTTCAATCTCAACTAAGATTAACATGTAATATTCATGGTTTTCCATGACAATCCAAGACTACTGAAAACCCATTGCCATCATTTTTGCTTTACACCTAAAAAATCAAACAAACTTGTACTAGGTAACTAAGATTTTCAAGTTTTGAAGCATAATGCTGAGCCTTTACTCATCAAATCTCTGAAAATCTTCCTCGATAGGTAATTGCTCTGGCCGCTCAATATCATTCAAAACATGTGAAATCAAAGTGAAAGAAACAATCAAAATAAATTCATATTACAAATCACAATTACCCATTCACCACAACAACTACCAATAATAGATTCAAAAAATTAGAAATTTAGCATTAAGGCAAATTATAACCATACAGAGATGAGGTTACCATCAAGTGAAGAGTTGATGGCCGATTAGTTAAAAGAGAGCTGTTACAACCAGCAAATGTTACGATCGGAGAGTTGAGTTGGGTTTAGTTTCTTAGTTTTTAGGGATTTCAATTTTTAAGAGCTCAGGTTTTGCTTAAAATTCTAGATTTTAGTTTTTCTTTTTAATTTTTTAGTACAACCCAATCAGGTTTCTTAGTCGATTCAATTTAACTGATAGATTTCTCACTTTCAACCCATTTAATTTTTAAGATCAAACAGAACCAAACCAAACCACAAACTAAAAAAAATTTCGAACTGAATGCTCACTCCTAATTTTAACAGGTCGGAGTCCCACTCTTATCATTTTAAGGGAAAATAATATAAATTAAAAAAAAAACAAAAACAAAAACAAAACAAGAGAGCTTTAAGCCCAAGTCCTAGAGGAAGCGTTTGGATACGAAGAAACGCAAGAAAATATTGCGTTTTGGCTAAAAAGGAAACCGCATATCAGGAACTAAACAATACTGAAGCATAACCGCTTCGATGCTTGCAATCCCGAATCCCCAATCTCACAAACCCTAACAATGTCAATCGAAATCCCATACGATCTCATAAAGCAAGTCCAGAGTGCAGTACTCATAGAAACTAACTTCTCGTCGTACGACCCCGACGACGCTTCGTTTCCAGACCTACCGTCGTTCGAATCTTCCATTTCTGAACTCGACCCTTCGCCGCCGCATCTCCGGTGCAAGCATTGCAAGGGACGGCTCCTCAGGGGCGTAAATTCCTTAATCTGCGTGTTTTGCGGCAAGCAAAGGGCCCCACAAGAGGCACCACCTGAGCCCATTAATTTTAAGTCGACGTTTGGTTGCCGCTGGTTACTTGATTCTCTCGGCTTAGATGGATCTGTAAGTCGATTATTTATTTTCTTTTACAAAATTTAATGATTAAAAATTTCAGCTTTTGCAGAAAAAAAAAGAAAAAGAACTGGGATTGGATTTGTTAGGTGTCCTTTTGATTGAATTACCAAAACTTTTTGGGAGTGATTTTGAAAAGGAAATGATAGATGCTTCTACTTCCTTATATGGAAAATGCAGGAGATATTGATTTGATGATGTTTTAATGGGTAAAGTTCAAAATTTGTACTTGATGAAAAATATTATCTTTAATGTAAGGCTTCATAATTAAGTTTTTCCTTTTAATAGTTTTCTTTATGCTCTTTGTACGCATGTTGTTGGATTGCCTGCTGGAACATATGTGGTTAACAGACTAATTTTTCTGTAGGAGACTGCAGCATTGCCTGTGCAAGAAAATGAATCAAACAGAGGACAGAATGCAACTCAGAAAGAGTTTCCGCTGTCTGATCTTCTAGATTTAGAAATAACTTGGAATTCTGAATTTGATAAGTTAGGGACTGAGAGTAATCAGAGTTCTTTTAATTTTGCTGGAGTTAATCCTGACAACTTTTTTGCTGAAAGAAAACGGGATGGTGCTTTTGCTTTGTCAGTCGAGCAGTCCCAGCTAATAAATAATGATAATGGAAGTGGAAATGATGATTTTCAGGTTCGTGATAATGTGCATTTGTTTGAGAATGTTCAGAGTTCTGAGACAGCCGTAAGAACTATTGAGGTTGAGAGTGGTACAGACTCTTTAGGTGGCTGGGAGGCTAACTTCCAATCTGCTGGTTCTGGAACTAGTCACGAGGAATCTAAGTCGGTTGATCCTGTTGTCGGGTCCTCTGTTGATATTTCTCCGCAAATGGATGAAGTCTTTGGATATGGAAAAAATTTTGGAAAAGACAAAGAAGAGATAATTTCGTCTGGGTCCAGATCAAATGACTGGTTTCAAGATGATCAATTCAGTAGTTCCAGATCTAGTACATCAGGCCAGTCCAAGCAGGTTGAAGTGACTGGAAATGAGAAGGATGGCAGGAAAATGCAGAATGCAGATAAGTCTTCTTCCATGGGTATAGATTGGGATCAAGATGGCCAATGGAATACTGAAAGCAAACAGACACAAGAACATAAAACTGTTCACGAACTAGATGATTCTTTCGATACTTGGAATGATTTTGCAAGCTCAACTACGGCTGAACATCTACCTGACAAACAAAGTGCTGAACCCAAACTGTTTGAAAAGAATGCCATTGTTAAGGATGGTGGGAAAGTGGAGTACACAATTAGTTCTTCTTCCAGAAATGTTAACTGGTTTCTAGATGACCCGCCACATACTATAAGCACTGAGAAACAAGACAATAAAGCTATTGTTGAAAAAATTGATGCATCTGATGATTGGAATGATTTTGCAAGCTCAACTACTGTACAAGATCCTTATGGTGGACAAACTGGCCCCAAGCAGTTTGAAATGATTGACAATGTGAAGGATGGCAAAAAAGCAGAAAATGCTAATAGTTCTTCTTCGTTGAATGTTGATTGGTTTCAAGATTTTGAACAGCAAACCAACAATAACAAGGGGACTGACAATAATACTATTGATGTCTCTGCTGGTTTCTTTGATGCTTGGAATGATTTTACAAGCTCAACTAGTGCACAAGATCCTTCTGAAAAACAGAATGGTAAGGCCAATCTGTTTGAAGTGACTACTGATGTTAAGGATGGTGGAAAGGTGGAGACTTCAAATAATTCAACAAATATTGCGTTGATTCAAGATGATCAGTGGCCAACTACCGGCAACAAGAAACATGATAGTAAACCCACTGATGAAGGGGATGACTTGTTTGATACTTGGAATGATTTTACAAGCTCAGCCACTGCACAAGATTCTACTAATAAGCAAACTGGCCAAGCCAAAGATTTTGAGGTGAATAAAAATGTGAAGGACCATGGAATTATGGATGTGAGCAATTCTTCTTTTGATTGGTTACAAGGTGATCAGCTGCAAACCAGCAGCAACAAGGCCCCTGATGGTAAAATCGCCGATGAAGAGCCGGATTCATTTGATGCTTGGAACGATTTTACAAGCTCTATTAGTGCACAGGATCCTTCCAATAATCAATCTGTGAATCATGTGACATCATCTGCTGAGCAGACATCAGAAATGAAGTCATCGGCAACCAAGAACTTGCAGAGTGTTGATTTTGGTAGCTTTTTGGAACCAGAAATCTTTTTAGGTGCATCACGCAATCAAAATAGTTCTTTGGAAGTAAACATTATGAAGTCAGAACCTTCAGTCTCAAATAGGTATGTATGCTTGGGCTGTCTTGTTTTTTTTTAATAAAATAGAATTTCACTTCTGTTTGTTTTCTGTAATTTTTTTTATATTCTTAATTTTTGATAAAAGCCTCGTAAAAAGTCTGCAAGGCTTTTTAGCTTTTTAATTCTAGATAGCATCAAATGCTCTTATCCATGCTTTCCACACACACTCCCTCTGTCCTGAAGTGGGCAAGAGAATGTAGCAAAAGAGACCAAAATATCACTGGTGGAGGCCCCTAATAGGAAATTTGAGGACCTTGCCTCTGGTCACATTAATTGAAGTCAAACTTTATTATTTTAGCTCCTTCCATTCTTTCCCATTTTCTGCCTGTATGAGATGTACTAACGTGAAAAAAACTTCAGAAAAAAAAGGTTGACCTAAAATGCTCTTGGCTCCAAAGTGTTAAAAAAAAAAAAAAAAAAACTTGTTGGCCTTCATCTGGTCCGAGTTCAAATTTTTTACTTTTAGAACGAAGAATGAGGGTAGTAACTCATGCCTTTTGCATGTTTCAGGATTTCTGATGTGAAAGCAGAAGATGGAGTAAATGCTGGAGATTCTGCAAAAGGAGATAGTTTAAGTGCAACTAAAAGATCAACTGAAGATTTAGAGACTTTAATGTCTCAGATGCATGATCTCTCATTCATGCTTGCCAGCGATCTCTCAATTCCTCCAAAACAAAGATGAATTCACTCCAATTTCTCAGGATTGCTGGCCAAATTATTTTTTTTTTGATCCTCAGTATATAATATTTGTTGTTCAATATGTATTCCAATATTGGTTGATTTGTATTCCGGTAATCTTTTACGTAGTTGTCATGTGGTCCCGTCCTCAAGGTTTCTCTCTCTCTCTCTCTCTCTCTCTCTCTCTTTTCTCCTTGATTTCGTTCCACAAGCAGCTCCTTTTCCGTTGTGCAATTATATTTGTTGGTGGGTCAGTCGATCAGAAATGATACAATGTAATACGTGAAATAAAAATGTCTTACCAGGCAAAATTTCCTAGTGCATGTTGTCGTTGTGATATGATCATACGTGAAAATTTTCAGCAACAGGAATTGGGTAGAGATGAACAGAAGAGGAAATCAATGGACTGCCCTTTTAATCGATTTCAGGTGCTGATTAATTTCCAGGAAAGCAGAAATTTAGCCTAGTATATTTTGTATACACATTTGCTGCAAAAACTTGCAAACGTGAAAACATACAAAGACAAATCTTATGATTTATGAAGGCAGAGGTAATATAACTCAACATCAACACGAACAGCATGATAAAAACTATACCATTTGATTTTCAAACTGGAGATGTAATTTTCCGGTGATTTGAGCGCAGTGATAAGTTCCCTCTCTTAAAATAGACAAGATGTCACATTAACATATATAGTATCACAACATGCATTGATGGCACGGTAGTGCAGGGTATGAACAGAACTATATCTTGTAGTTGTTTAGAGGATATGTTACTCCTCGATGTCTCAGCTGTCACAGATGACAAAGCTGCAGTGCATAGTCTCTGATGTGTCTGTGCGACTCTTACACAAGTTGCATTAGTTGCATTGGTTGCAGTAGTCGCATTGGTTTCCTTGTAGCTTCCTGTCTTGCCATGATATTGCTAATTAATTCTTGAAGGTATCTCAGGGTCATGAAGTCGCCCTAAAAATGAAAAATGAGGATAAGAATTAATTATAGCAAAGGTAAGTAATTATTTTATGTAACTAATTCAATATAATAACCATGCATTGTCCTCTACGGAAGCATTCTCAATACATCTGTGGTCGCATCACAATAAATTTATATTTTTTTTAATTTTATAATAAATGATTTCTTACAAAAAATAGTTAGAAACTTGAAATGTGACAAGAACAGATTAAGAGATTATCAATGCTACATTTGTTTAAGGGGAGGTCACATTCAAAACTTGCAACAGATACCAAGTTGATTGCCTTGTAAAAATGAATTTCAGATTTTAGGAAATTTAATTATCGGTGCAGAATAGTTGGAATTTGCCAGATTGATCTCCAAACGATCAAAATTTGATGTATTCATAAACAGAAAACATCAACTTTGATTCCCTCGTACTAATAAAAATATATAGACTGCTGAATATCCAATAAAATCATACTCTGATATGGATAAGAAGAACAACCTTGATTTCAGTTTCTGTTAGACAATAAAGACCAACATTGCTCCAAATTAGGCATTGTAATGTATGTCTGTGTGCACATCGATATGCTGCTCTACTAATAAATTTCAAAATAGCTAAGAAGAAGAAATCGAGGTTTTTGAAGAACGTACATGTAATTGGCTAGTAAAGTTACGATCTCCAAACCACAAGGGAAGGCAGCATCTTAGTCCATCACATGCCCTGCATTTCAAAATGGGATACAATACACTTATATATATGCTGAAATAGTAAATGTGAACAAATTTAGAAATGAATCAATGTCCTATTGACCTCGGACTTTGTGAGAGCCTATGATAACAACAAATAATATGTTTAAGCAGCCTGGGGGAGGGCTGTTCAACAAGTTTTTCGGTCATCTGAGCTAATGCACGAGCCACTGCAAAGAACCGATCTGCCAGAACGCAGCAATACTTCAACCCCTCCTCATGCAATAAGATTTTGTAGATGATAAATGTAGCAACCTGCAGAACCGGTATCACAAACAGAGTACTTCAGTTATGGTCAGAAACTTGCACAGATATAGTAATATATTTGAGACTTATTCGCAAAGTCCTGATTTAATGCATGTCCTTGAACTCAATAGTCCGGTTTTAGTGTGTTTGCGTGGCTAAATACCCTTAAGTTTTACAGTAAGATAAGAATTTTTCATGAATATAGCCAGTAGTAGAGAATTTAAACAAAATAAAATATGCAGAACTTTGATGAATTAATTATGTGCAACCAACACGAAGACTGCTACCTATTATTCACAAGTCAAGTATTTTTTCAACAAGAAAATTAGAAAACAAAGTTAGAGCATGTATATATAAGGAATTTGAAGCAAGTCAATTAACATCAATATCTGTAGACAAAAAGGAATTATTTGAGCATCAGCAACAGATTGTACGCAATGGCTTTTCTTACTGATTGCTTGCTGTAACGTCAATATACAGATGCTAAAAGTTATCTATTGAGATTTGAGACACTTACTTGTTTGGACAAGTCGGAGCCCACCTCCATGCTGGTTAGGCAGCAAGGAAATATTTCAGTCTGAAGTAGGAAACGGATAGCTTCTGGATCGTCAGACTGCACAGAAAGAAAGAGTTCAAAAGTTGCATATTAATTTTGCAACCACATGTCTCTAGGAAGGATGGATAAATCTCAGTGTTCTTATTAGAAAATACATCATGTCACTGTTCACTGCTGAAGAATATTAGAAGTAGAAGAGTATTCAAGAGAACAATGGATCACAAAAAACTACCTTGACTAGGGTACCGATAACACCTAAACTGGTAAGCCTTAGATATTCATGGGGCTTTTCTTTGTCCGAGGTGTTGAGAAAGGGGTAAAGATACAATGGCAGCTTAGCTGCAAGAATGAAACCCAATCATTAGCGAAGTTGTCACATACCTAATTTTTCCTTTTCCACAAAGTAGTAATGCTAAGTTAGCTGCTGGAAGAAGTAAATACCAAACATGACTCCATATGCGGAAAGAATTTTAATAAGGAGCATGCTTAAATTTACCAAGAACCATTAACACAGAGATTAGTCTCGTCATCGAACTTTTTACGGCTCTGAAAGTGGCCATGCAATTATATACCTTGAGAATAGCAAAGTTGGAACCAATATTGGTAAATATTACCTGAAAATCAGGGAAGTGAAGTTCGCTGCCTAATTATCTCCGAAGCACCTAGATATTCAAGTGTTCTTACGAAAGACAAAGGTAAAAAGTAGTAGATGCAAACTATCAACTATGTGAATCTCTTTCGAAATAATTTTCAGTTATATATATTTCAATTATATACATTACCTTTGATCTTTAGTGTCTCATACATTTACTTAAAGTATGTAATTTGAAAATTATCCTTCATGGAGGAAGATATCCGCAGAGTTAAAGAATTACAGAACTATACCTTTAAGAAACTGCTTTCTTGTCTCTGGGTGGGACGCTACACACTGTAAAACAGAATGATATGAGTTATATTTTATGGCAACAGAGATTGCAATGACAAACAACAATAGAGTATCCTAACTAAAAGGAGAAGATCATATGCTATTCGTCATGTTAATCAACAGGGAATATACGATCCTTAGGTTGACTAATTATTTCTTAGCCGACTAACAATTAGCCAATTGGCTGCAAGAAGGATAGTAGGCCTTGAAACCAATTATTTTGGGGGAAAGAAATAATCTACTGTTCTTACTATTTGCAATTTTCTGAAACCATTAACCTGTCATTACAATTAAGAAGTTAACAAACCGTACTGGACCTCTAAATATATGCGAACCCAACAGTCTTCTTTCATTTACATTACGTAGACCTTAAGTTTTTATTTTCTGATTATCATGAAATGTTTTCACAGACACAGGTTAAAAGCAATCATGAAATATCTTTTGGACTCAAAGACAATATAACACTAAAGTTAAAAGTAAATATTGAACTCGAAGAGGACTTTGAAGAAAATTAGTAAATATTGAACTCGAAGAGGACTTTGAAGAAAATTGAAATTCATATATAATAATAACCTGAAATAGAGCAAGAGCATTAGATACTCGAGTTGATGCTGTTTCCGTAAGATTCGGAGATGATAGTGTGCGGTAAACTGATATTATTTCCTGAAAACGACAAATTCACTATCAATCATTAGTCTAGTTATTTGCATAAGTGATTTTTCTAATTGTTCATGGCATACTACAACCAAGTGTCTGCTACGATACAGCATAGTCCTGAAGACAACAGTTATTTGTCAGATGCATTAAGGAATAAAAGAGTTCGATAATCGCGGAGCAGAAGGCATCTGATGAAGCCAAGTGGCATGTCTTACCTGTAAAAGTGCAGATATTGTACCAATTGAGTTCCATAACAAGGGCGCCAAGTCTTTACGAATTTCCTTATTCTGGAAAGACAACATTATTATCTGAATCACCATGTAATGGCAATTTAAGAAACCTAACAACTTTCCTACTTTAGAAAACAAGTTAAACAGAAGTGCATGTTCAAGAACATTAATTCAATACTAACAATCTAACATCATATTTGTTCTGGCATACACTTAACATATTTGATAATCTTTGCATTACGCGGTCTACATGAAATACGCTGTAAAATTGAATTGTATCAAACAATTTTTTTTCTGTTAGTCTTCAACGATGAACGAGTCTTCATAATATCCCCCAAAAAAAAAAAAAAAAAAACTTGTCATCAGAGCTCAATGCTTTTGAGATACTACAATAGAAAATTAAGTAAAAGGGATGTCCCTTTGAAACATCTATATATATTTATATTAATGAATCAAATCATGATTCCATATTTCAATTAGAAAAAATTCTTAATTTGATATTCTAGTTCTTGATCAAGAACTCAGAGGTGGTGTTGCATGCAATTTAACTAAAGGAATATAATGAAACACAACTGCCAATTACTCATCCCAGCAGGAAAATTATGAGAAAATAATGATAAAAAAATCACCAACAAAACAATGTAAACTTTTTTTGGTCTTGTCTTCTTGATTACCAAGAAAAACACCAACAGGAACAGAAAATATGATATCCCCAGAAACAATGTGAGAGTATAAATCATGTATGAATGATCACAATAATGCATGTTCTGGGTTTCCAACTTTTCTTTACCCACACGTTTTCTCAGGAACCAAACAGAATCAAGAAAAGGGTATGTATGTTATACATAAAAAGTAATACCTGGGAGAGGATAAGGAGAGCACGCTCCTTAGTTTCATGAAACTGAAGAGCCTGTATCCAGTAGGCCACTGATGCCGGACCATGAACCGCAAGATCCGGTGCTGAATAGTCTTCGTATAGCGACTCTGGTAGGTTCAGGTCACTCGCCATTGGAGAAGATGATGATAATATTGCAAAATTATAAAATAAAAACAAATAAAAAGCACAAGACCCTGAATCTGATTGTGTGTCAGTGTGATATTATTATTATGATTATAAAGGCAAAAATATTCTAAAAATTGCTCTCGCTGGCTTTGGTTTCGGTTTTGGGTTGGGTTTGTTTGTTTGTCGCTAGTCGAGTGGCAGTAGAAGTAGACGACTTCAGCAAGTAAGACAAAGTGAAAGAACTACTAAAAGCGTTGTACTTTCGTTACACACTTTTCAAAATAAATAATTATTCGAATTCAAAGGGGTCTCCTTATGATTATAAGTTGAGAATTAATCACCGTTTATTTATTTACATGTTAGAACTAGAACTCTTCTACAATAAGGAACTCATTAATTAATATGTAACATAAATTGAGAAAGCGTTAAAATTTAGAGGTTGGTTACTGATGAGGTCGCGTAATATGTGACGTGTGTGTTTATTTACTTGGGATAGAATGATGATAACATAATCAATAATTATGTTTATAGAATATGACAAACACATGCAATAGTTGGTTTTCTTTGTTTTAATTATTATTTAGTCAGTTGAATATGTAATTTTAATTTTTTTAAGAAATAAAAAAAGATGAAGTTTACAATGTATTAAACCATTTACTTTTGAAAAGAAGAGGGAGTTTAAATTTTATTATAAATGTAAATATTGTAGACGATATTAAAATTGTTTTTTCATCATCTTATTTTACCTAAAAGTGTTATTTTATTAATTTTTTTTATCGTAATCGTTCTATATGATCCTTTTTCTTTTCTAATAACATTTTCCTCTTACCAATTAAAATTATCACCTTTTATTTTTGCAAATAAATCGTTTTAAATTGATAACTAGATCTAATCTTTATACCATTTAAAAAAGAAAGAAAGAAAGAAAAAACTCAAAGAAATTCGGACAAAAACTGGATTTGTTTGTTGAACATATCAGTTATCTTGGTTTACTAATAATGGCGTTAGGCGTCAAGTGAGTGAACAAATGTTGGGGCTGTGAGTGCACGTGTAAGGCATGCATCATGAGATTTTAATATTATCCAAAAAAGGGGAAAAGATAAAAATCAAGAATGATTTGCGCCTGATTTTGACTCCAGTAAGTCTTGTGACCAAAAAAATTATTAAAGAAAAAAGAAAAAGAAAAGAGAGACTCTCGTGTGGGTGCAGTTGCGACAAGCGACCTCGGCTGACGAAAAGAGGTGCTTGAAAGTCAAGTCAGACTATTTGGTCCTGCCGTTTTATGACTGACGTGGATTTGGACGCTGCTCTACGAGTTGGAGCTTGCCAGCTGTGGGGTTCATTTTGCTGAATAAGCCATTGATGATGAGCCCAATCTCTTTTGCTGGGTGTATACAGCAGGACCGTCTGATGGAACAAAAGTACAAACAACAAAGTGCGATGCTATAAACACCCCTCTAGCATCCTTTTCAACCGCTCTACTTTGGTCACACACTTTTCAAGACGAATACTGAATCGAATTCAAAGGGGTCTCCTTATGATACTGAGGAGCGTTTATCGGTGTCGTCGCTAATTATGCAAAATTACTCCTGTGACTTAAAATAATTAATCAGTAATCATCGTTTATTTATTTAAATATTATTACTAGAAATTCTTATACAACATATATGATGTATGATAAGGAACTCATTAATAGGTTACATTAGAGTACATATAACTTGAGAAAGTAGTATAATTTATAGGTTGATTACTAATGTGGACGAGTAATATGTGACGTGTAACTAAATTATTACTTTTCTTTCTTTTTTTTTTTAGAGATTGGGGGGGGGGGGGGTAGACATGGGCTAACTAAATTAATAATAACAAGAAAATATTTATTGAAACTTGTATGAAATATAATTAATAATTATGTTTATATAATATAACAAAACACGCAATAATTGGCTTTTTTGTTTCAATTATTATTTAGTCGGTTGAATATATTTTAAAAATTTTTAATGCAATTTAATTTTTAAGAAATAAAAAATGAAGATTACAAGCTGTTAAACCATTTACTTTTGAAAAAAGGGCCGGAAATTTTACGATAAACATAATAATGTTGACATTATTGAAATTATTTTATTATCATCTTCTTTTTCCTAAGCTCTACTATTAAAAAAGATGTATTAAATATTTTTGGTGTAATCATTATATATGATCCTTTTTTTTTCTTTTTGAAACATTTTCCTCTTTCAAATTACAATTATCAACTTTTATTTTGCAAATAAATTGCTTTGAATTGATGACTCGTCCAAATCTTTATAGCATTTTTAAAAAAAAACTTAAAGTAAGATTTGACAAAAAATTGGATTGGCTATGGTGATCTTAGAGTTGCTATAAGGTAGATCACGAATTACAGCCACACACGTGAAGTGATAAAAAATAAAAACTCAGTATAACTTTGATCGTGTAGTTATCAAAGGGTGTGCTACCTTAGAACAGTTCTAATATAGCTGAATCCAATTGGATTTTGTCTGTTCAATATATCAAGTTCTTATTTATTAATGGTATTTGGTGACACAAGGGTGAATAGATGGGATAAAGATCCTCCCCTGATATGAGCTCTTATGAGATTTTAAAGATCTTGTGCCATATGTCTTTAAATGATAGTGAATGGGTAGGAGTTAACTTCTTCTTTTTCTTTATTTATTAACTACCAATCACCTACATATGTTTTTACTTAGGAGGAGATCAAATCATGAGAGAATCCTAATCCGAACAAATGTTGGTGCTCTAACTACACGTATTAGGCATGCATAATAAGATTTTAATATTATCCAAAAAGGAAAAAAGACAAAATTTAAGATTGATTTGCATGCGATTTTGACTCTTGTGGGTATTATCAAAAACAAAAAGACTCCAATGGGTGCACGAGGCGACATGCAACCTCAGCTGATAAAAAAATGTGTTTGAAGAAACCAAAGTTGGTAAGTGTGAGTGGTTCGGTACTCTCACTCCTTAAGAGAGATCTAGGGTTCAAGTCCCGCTTTCGTATGAAGTCATCACTTTATCCAGCACTTTACCCCTTACGGGCCGACCCGGTGTCAGTAACGATTAGTTTGAGTTATGGTACAGGCTCAAAGGTGCCTCCCACAGTTGGGGCCTACTCAAAATCACCTCGTGGTTCAGACCAAAATGTGTTTGAAAAAGTATATCGGCTATCGACTATCAAGCCAAACTATTGGTCCTGTGTTTTTATATTGACGTGGATTTGGACGTTCTTGTACAAATTAGAGCTTGCCAAATATGAGGTTTATTTTGCTGAATAAGCCATTGATGATGAGCCCAATTTCTTCTGTTGGGTGCTTGGGTCCTTAGAGTAAGCCGGTTTAATGGTACAAAAGAGTAAAGGGCAGGGAAAACAAATAGTAATAATAATTTTAACAACTACCACAATCAATAATAATAATAATTTCAACAAGTAAATTTAAAGAGTTAAGAGTAGAGAAAATGAACACGGTATTTTTATTTGGTTCGGCAACCTGCTTATGTTCATGCCTCCAAGCAAATCAAATTTGAGGATTTCACTACCCAAACCTTATAGCCAAAGGTTCTAAGATGTTTACAAGTAGCTTCTAAATGTGAATAAACCCTTACAATTCAAGATGGACATACACCTCTTTTCCTAGGTGTTTTACACACTTACAATCACTAAATTTTGATGTTGAAATAGAATTTACAAATATCACACTCCTCACAAGAGTATATAAGCAAGTGATAGCTCAATAATGAATCAATTTATGTGAATAACTAAATGAAAACTCAAGATGATTTGCATAAACAAGTTTAAGCTCGATAGATATTGGACAACTTGTTTGAAATGATTTTGATTTACCTTTTTATAGTTTGAATACAAAAACTATCTGTTATTCACTTTCTGAATGTTAACAGAATGCTGTTAATTTTGACACGGATCACCCTTTGGCCATTGTGGCAAGTTATCATTAGAAAATAATTTGAAACGTTTGCAGAAATTGGATCACCGTTTGAAATTATAGCTGTTTGAGTTCCAAAAAATCTTAACAAATTATCGATTAGCCGCTAACTCATTCTCAAACCTCTTATGTGGATCATAACCTAGTGAGGCTATTCAAACAAAAACTTCGGAAGTGATATTAAAGAAATAATATCATGTCACAATAGATTCACTTTTTAGTTTTAATGTTGTCGTTGCCTTATTAAATAAACCCGAAGGGGGTTAAGTTTGTTTAATACGACAACTGTTCGCATTGTTTTTTCTTTAATTAAAATATTAAAAAAATAGAAATATATCCCAATAAAAAAAATCATAACTACAGCCGCCAGTGATGATGAACTGCCACAGGTACTTTGATGGTGATCAGCTATGGTAATTGCCGAATATCAACATCTAATGCAATATGACCATTAGGCTACATTTTGGAGTTAAGATTAAATTAATTTTGATATTAATTATTTATCTTTTATTTAGCAAATTTGCCTTGAATTGGGTTATGGGACTAAATTTGAATTTAGTTCTAAGATCAATCCCAATTAGAACATGGGTTTAGTTAGGATTAACTTTAGAAACAATTGTTTATTTAATTAATTATTAATTGCTTCAATATCTAATGTAATATTTAATTTAATAATCACTATATTAAAATTAATCATGAAAATTAATAATATCAGTAATTGGTTGGTTTTATATAATTTGCTGAATTTTTGATAAAATAAAATATATTTGAAATATTTAAATAAAAATTAAATTAAATATTTATATAATTTTTAGTTTAGTTTAATTTAATTTAATTTAAGCTAATCTAATTTATATTTGTTTATTATAATTATGATTATCTAATAACTAATTTTTATATATTAATTTTAATTAATTGTCTTTTAAATTAGTATTAATAATTATTTTATTATTAAATATTCATAAATAATTCATAGTTATATTTAAATGTCAACTTAAATGTTATTTAATTTCATTCAAATATAATTAAATATAGCCCAATCTTAATAATTAGTACAATCTAATCTTACTTTCGAACGTGTCCTTAAAGTTAGAAATCAAAGCCTATTTAGGTACTGGGGGTGGAGTAGTCCGTCTTACTCTCACTCAATTATGAAATATGCCTTGTTCAAAAGTTCATGGATTCAATTAAAATGTTTTTTAGGCATATTATATTGGGCGCACGTAGTTTGTACAGATAAGACACAAAATAATTAAAATAAATAAATAAAGATCGCAATTAAATGAAGGAAAGTTCAAGTGAAAATATCTAGCTAACTTAGTTCCATAATCCAGTGCATTAATCAATAATATTCGCGGCTTGAAGCACCTAACTTAGTTCGCTAATGATCCCAACTTTGTTTTTTTCTCTTATTTATGTTCTCGTTTTCTATTGATGCTGCTTCAAGCTCACTTAAAAGTCTTTGATTTTCCCGCTTCAATTTCAAGTTTTCAACCTGCATTAACTCCAATTTGAATTTATCGTTGATTGCATCTTCAGGAGTCTTCCATAATATTTGTAACATATTCCTCCAAACCTTTTCCGTTATTGCCTTTCCTTCTTCTATTTCAACCTTTTCTTCTTCTTCTCGATTTTTTTTCTTGCTGATCCACGAGGCTGTTGCTGATGCACCGGACGAACTCTTTTCCCTTCTGACATGATGGTCACTACTACTAGTAGCGGTAGCTTTGGCTTCAAGATCATATAATTAATTAAGATAACTAAAAAAATAATAATAAAACAATGAAGCGCCGACCCAAACCTCATTAGTTGGGACTTCACTTGTGAAGATGAATCTAAAACGAAAACAGAAATAAATTAGGCACAAATATACAACAAATAAACCCTACCAAATGAGAAGAATTAAACCCTTAGGCTACTGCTGTTTGTTAAAAACTTAAGAGAAGTCGCTCTTAAATAATTTTCACAGCACGTAGCCCACGCACTATAAAATTGGATTTGCCTTATGACACGCAGACTCCTATTCCTAACCCGATTTTGTGTTCGGTCCTTGTCCTAATCAATTAATGTCGGTCTGGGTCCGAATTAGTTGTATGCCTTAATTGATTACTTTGGTCCTTTTCATATTGTTGCTTTAGGAATAATTAATGTGTTGAGATCACCGCAGGGTTTATTTCTTAGAATGTTTATACGTAATTAGAGAAGTAATATTTTAACGAGCGAGGGTTTTTTTCAAGAATCAAATTTAGTCCATATATTTTAAAAAAAATGCCTCAAGATAGTTTTGTTATTGAATATGTTATGCTTTTACTCTTACTTTATTTTAGATTTTACAATAATACTCTTACAACAATATAGTTGTAAATTATTATCTATCTAATGTCAAAAATAAAAAAGCACAAACTACAGGTAGCAGTCGATGATTTTTTATGATAGCTCTCACCATTCACCTCTTTCCAGTCCAAGCACCGATTTAGCATAATAAACAATAGTTTGATTATGGGTTTTGGAACTAAATTGTATCATGGGAGGTTCAGTAATTGTCATTTAGATTCATTGGTAAATTTGTTTTTGTTCTCTTATTTCTCATATATAGATTCTTTAACTCAAGTGAAGAATCATTTAATGAAATCCCCTAGGAGTGCCCAGACATAAGAATGGCTAACTGAAAAGTCAAGCATGCAAATTTCAAGCACATAATTGTTGAGCTAGCATGATCCAATTGCGTGTGCTAGCATGATCTCTTCACTAAAAGTCACACCAAAGCTATTAAAATTGAAAATGGCCAAGGTTTTTTTTTTCATGCATTCATTTTGTAAGCTTTGCTTATAAATAGAGGAGTATAATGCATTTGTAAATCATCTAAAAATTGTGAGATCTAAGAGCATAGCAAGTAAGCTCTTCAAGAGTTTAGAGAGAGTGTTTCCTTGGATGCTAAGAGGATCCAATTGGGTGTATTGAGGTTATGGGTTTTGAGAGTTTTTTTTCACTTTTGTAAATTCTCATTTGTTAGTAAAATTATCTTCTAGTCTTTGTCCATGGACATTGGCTTTACGCCGAACCACGTAAATTATCGTGTCATATTTTCTTTGTATTTATTTGTCACATTTATATTTCTCTAAAAGTCGCAGTCACCATAAGATTAGTAATTGCTCAACTCGCGTTTCCCCAACAATTGGTATCAGAGCTGAAGGTTCGTGCTTGGGACATTTGGTACTGTTCACATATACGGTACTATTGATTGATATAGTGGAGACAATTATTTATACTTTGGAGATAATTTATTGTAAGTAGTGTGTATTTTTGCATGTCTAGGAATATTTTGTCAATAAGGCAATAAAAACTTAAGGAGTTTAAGTTTTAAATGGGACCGTTGTGACCCCTCCATTCTCCTAGGAACTTTTTTGGTACATTTATTCACGTGAAATAAATATCATAGAGGATGTTTTTCAAGTGTAAATAGTTGTTGAAGGCACTAATCATTTAAATTAAGAAGGATAGCAGAGGCTTCGTCGTTGTCTTCATCAGTGAAGACTACTGTGACTAATGCAAAGTTTGAAGTAGAGAAATTTGATGGTACCAATAATTTTGGTATGTGGCAATGTGAGGTGTTGAATGTCTTATGTCAGCAAGAGTTGAACATTGCTATTGAAGAAAAACCTGACAAGATGAATGACAAAGAGTGGATAAAGATTAATAAACAGACATGTGGTATTATTCACTTATGTTTGGCTAAAGATCAGAAGTACTCTGTCATGAAATAGACATCAACAAAGAATTTGTGGGAAGAACTAAAAGAAAATTATATGAAGAAAAGCATTAAAAATAAACTTTATATGATGAAGAAACTCTATTGATTCACATATACACCTGGCATGTCAATGAATGACCATGTGAACTCATTCAATAAGATATTGGCAGATTTGCTAAATTTGGATGAGAAATTTGAAGATGAAGATAAGACACTATTGTTGTTGAATCTCTTCCCGATGAATATGATCATCTCACCACCAATTTGCTTCATGAGAAGTACACTGTCACATTCAATGTTGTATGCATTGCGTTGTACAACTTTGAGACCAGAAAGAAAGACAAAAAGGATCACAGAGATACAGTTGCAGAAGCATTGACAGCGAGAGGTCGTTCATAAAGTCCAAGCCTGGAAAAAGAAGCAAGTCTAAAGGGAGGCATGCCAAAGATAAATGTGCTTTTTATCGCGAGAAAGGGCATTAGAAAAAGAATTTTCTTAAGTTACAAAATAGCAAGGCTACTTCTGATGCATGTGTAGTAGACCATGATGGGGAGTCAAAGTTTAGTCTGGTTGGCATGACGTTGACATGTCACTCAGATGAATAGATTTTGGATTCGGGTTGTACTTATCATATGTTTCCTGACAAGGGCTGGTTTTCTAGCTTCAAGATGTTGGATGATAGAGTTTTTTTTATTGGCAATGATAATGCCTGTAAAATCATAAGAATAAGTACAATCCAATTAAAATATCATGATGGCTTAATCCAAGTCCTGACAGATGTTCACTATGTACTAAGCTTGAAGAAAAATCACATCTCATTATGAGTCCTAGAATCTAAAGGGCTTACAATCACTTTGAGAGATGGATTGTTTAAGGTAGTAGTTAGGGCACTGACAATGATGAAAGGCACAAAGAAAAATAACTTGTACTATTTCTAAAGAAGTACAATTATTGGATCAACATCAACAGTTTTTAGAAAAGATATAGATTCACAAGCAACCAAGTTGTGGCATATGCATCTGGAACATACTAGTGAAAAAACATTACAGACTTTAGTGAAGAAAGGCTTATTGAAAGGCAAATTCTTGCAAATTGGAATTTTATGAACATTGTATTTTGGGTAAGCAGACAAGGTTAAAGTTTGGTTCAGCAATTCAAGATATAAAAGGGATTCTAGACTACATTCACAGTGATGTGTGGGGACCTACCATAACAGTTTCTTTGGGAGGTATGCACTATTTTGTTACTTTTGTTGATGATCATTCAAGAAAAATGTGGGTATATTTAATGAAAAACAAAAATGAAGTTTTGGGCATAAGTCTAAAATGGAAGAAAATGGTTTAGACTCAAATTGGTTGAAAGGTCAAAAAACTTCGCTCAGATAATATTGGTGAGTACAAAAATGATTCATTTCTACAAATATGCCGAGATGAGGGTATTGTACGATACTTAATTGTTCGAGATACAACAGAGCAGAATGGGGTGATAGAACGTATGAACCAAACTACACTGAAGAAAGTTCGATATATGTTGTCAAATACTGGATTAGGCAAAGAGTTTTGGGCTGGGGCAGTTGCATATGCGTGCTATCTGATCAACCGTTTACCATCAACTGTAATTGAGGGCAAAACATCCATAGAGATGTGGATTGATAATCCTGCTACTGATTATGATTCTTTACATGTTAAACCTAAGAGTAAAGAAAATATTGTTCATGGGTATACCTCGTAGAGTAAAAGGATACCGTCTCCGGTGTCTTGTTACGAAGGAGATTATTTTCAGCAGAGATGTAAATTTTAATGAATTAGCCATATTGAAATAAAAAGATTCTCAAGAGGATGATAAAACCAGTAGCACTTTGCTGCAGGTGGAGTTTGAAAAGGTTAAAACTGATCCAGCTGGTGTCGATAAGACAAATAATAATTCTCCATCGACCGAAAATGATGAAGAGGTTCTGACCTAGGAACCTTCACAACAACAAGATTCAATTACATATAGAAAGTCACACAAAGAGATTCACAAACCTACTCGCTTTGTTGATATGGTGGCGTATGCACTTTTAATTGTAGATGATGATGTTCCTTCCACTTACAGAGAAGCAGTAACTAACCTCAAAAGTATACAGTGGAAGACAGTAATAAAAGAAGAAATGCAGTCTCTTCACAAAAATAAAACTTGGGAGTTAGTTATACTGCCCAAAGAAAATAAGGTAATTGAGTGCAAATAGGTATATGCAAAAAATGAAAGATTTCCTAGTAAAAATGAAATTCAATACAAGGCTAGATTGGTAGCAAAGGGTTATGTTCAGAAGGAAGGAGTAGACTACAATGAGGTATTTTTCTCCAGTTGTGAAAAACTCGTCTAATCGAATTTTGCTAGCCATGATTGTGCAATTTGATCTTGAACTAGGTCGGCTTAATGTAAAAATTACATTTCACACGGTAATTTAGAAGATGAAATCTACATGACTTAGCCAAATAGATGCAAGGTTACTAGAAAAGAAAATTGGGTTTGCAAATTGAAAAAGTTGCTTTATAAATTGAAACAATCTCTGAGGCAGTGGTATAAGCGATTTGATCGATTTATGAAAAGACAAAGGTATGCAAGAAATAAATTTGATCATTGTGTGTATTTTCGATAGTTATAAGAGAGATCTTTCATATATTTGCTCTTGTATGTTGATGATATACTAATAGCATCCAAGAGCAAAAATGAGATTGAAAAGTTAAAGATTCAACTTAATCAAGAATTTGAGATGAAAGATCTAGGTGAAGCTAAGAAGACTCTTGGCATAGAGCTATGCAGCTCGTGGCAAAGTCATCTTGTTTCAAAATCAATATTTGAAGAAGGTACTACAACAGTTTGGCATGACTAAGCAAACAAAACCTTTGAGTACCCAATTAGCTTCTCATTTTAAGCTTTCTGCATAACTATCTCCTTCAACTGATGCGAAACAAAAATACATGTTACAAGTTCTATATTCCAATGCAGTGGGCAGCTTGATGTCTGCAATGATGTGTACAAGGCTTAACATTTCACATGCAGTTGGTATAGTGAGCAAGTATATGCATAATCCTAGTAAAGGACATTGGCAAGTTGTGAAATGGATTCTACGGTACATTCAGAAAACCGTGGATGTTGGTTTACTGTTTGAGCGAGATGATACACTTGGTCAAAGTGTGATCGGGTACGTCGATTCTGATTATGCTGGTGATTTGGACAAACGACGGTCAGCTGCTGGATACGTATTTACTTTTGCTGGAGGGGCAATAAGTTAGAAGTCGACACTACAGTCTACAGTTGCACTGTCGACCACAGAAGCATAGTACATGGCAATTATAGAGGCTGTTCAAGAGGCTATTTGGTTACAAGGCTTGCTTGAAAACTTGGGATTGGCACAGGAGCACATTAATGTGTATTGCGGTAGTCAAAGTGCTATTCATTTAACCAAAAACCAAGTTTATATGCTCGTACGAAGCACATCGACATACGATTTCACTTTGTGCGGGAAATTGTTGACGAGGGAAAGATTCTTCTTCAGAAATTCAAGATTGTAGAGAATCCCACAAATATGTTGACTAAGATGGTGATGACGATCAAGTTTAAGCATTATCTAAACTTGATCAATATCTTACAAGTTTGAAAATAGTCGGAGAAGATAGAGACTAGAGGATGGTTTGTTGATAGTCGGCTTAGATTTACTAAATCTTCGCCGAGATGGAGAATTGTTGAAAAGTCAAGCATGCTTGCATGAGCCAGTTAGCAAGCAAATTTCAAGTACACAATTATTGAGCTAGCATGATCCAATTGCGTGTGCTAGCATGATCTCTTCACTAAAAGTCACACTGAAGCCATTAAAATTGAAAATGGCCAAGGTTTTTTTTTTTCATGCATTCATATTGTAACCTTTGCCTACAAAGATAGGAGGCATTTGTAAATCATCTAAAAATTGTGAGATCTAAGAGCATAGGAAGTGAGCTCTTCAAGGGTTTAGAGAGAGTATTTTATTAGGTGCTAAGAGGATCCAATTGAGTGTATTGGAGTTTTGGGTTTTGAGTTTTTTTCGCTTTTATAAATTCTCATTTGTTAGTAAAATTATCTTCCAGGCTTTGTCCGTAGATGAAGGTTTTACGCCAAACCACATAAATTATCGTGTCCTATTTTCTTTGCATTTATTTATCATATTTATATTTCTCCAAAAGTCGCAGTCACCATAAGATTGGTAATTGCTCAACTCGTGTTTCTACAATATAAACCTCTGATAGACCTCTCATCACATGCATTTTGATTTAATCTTCGGTCAAATGGATGTCAAATTGCTCATCCTTACTTGTGCATTTGTCATTGCTCGCCAAATTAGCTAAATTCGAATCTCAAAATTCTATTGAATTCTCACATTGAATCTGTGTAGCAGCCTATATATACACTGCTTCAAAATTCTACTCGCTAATTTCATTTGAATTCTCTCTTAAATCATTCTTTGTTTCTTCCAAGAAAGAGGCTATGACAGAACCAAAAGAGCTCACTTATAATAAGCCTGACACTGTGTAAGCCTCCTTTCCTTTTGTTTCGTGAGCTTCTGTTTCATTTTTATTCGCTTTCCGTTTTTTCTTTTGTGATTATAGATTATATGCTTCGGTTATATGCTCTCATTTTTCATTTTTCTATTTCGTTGTTATTTTCATTTACTCATTTGTCGATTTCCTTTTCAATTTCCTCTTCATATATTCAATTTTGATTCAGTTTGGAGTTAGTTAATCTTGTTTGAGCTTCATATCACTAAATAGATTTTGTTTATTTTTATTCAAATTATCACCTCATTAATCATGATCTCATGGTTTAATTGTCGCCTCATTAATCGTCATATCTGACCGTGAATTACTTTTAATTTTTTATTTTGATTTTCATTTTTCGAATATGATTTAGCAGATTGCAGAGCGCGAAAGCCAATCGAAATTGTTGGATACCAAATAGTAAAAAAGAGCAGAGCAGACATCACTCACAAGTCTGACTACAAAAACAGTGGCATGAAAGATGATTATGGATCGTTTAATAACAAAGACCTGATTGAACAAATTACTTGTGATATTGTGAAATTGTTCGTATGCTATGAAGCTCTGGAGAGAAAGTTTGAGACGGCAATGGCTGACAACAAGCAGTTGGCAGAGGCTCTAGAGAAAACCAAAAGAAGTTTGTCTTCCCTAGAGGCGGCTGATAACTCTACGAAATGAGAGTTATCATGACATTTTTAGACTTAAATCAAGACTACTTAGAGAGTAATTGATGTGTTTTAGTGTACTTTAATGATAGTTTGCATTACATTCATTTTAGTTTAAGTTTAATAAAGTTTATGTGATTTTTGAATAATTGTATGTCTAAAACATATGTTTAACTGTAGGTAAATGGAAACTTGAAATTTGAAATTTATGGAAAAGATGTTGTTGCAATGGACTTATAAAGAGGACAAACGAGCATGCCTATAGAAGAATTGGAGCAAATCTGGAATAGTGAAGATGCTGTAGCCATTCCTATAGCAATCCTCGAGCATTGACAGAGAAAAATCCAGGTGAGATATTCAGAATACTGCAATCTGCAGTTTCCTAATCTGGAAAATGCGCCCCCTAAAGTTTCCAATTACCTTAATTTGCGATTATAAAAGGGGCATACATGCAAAGGAAAGGGGGAGCCGTCAATCAAGATCAAAATAGAAAAGAAACAACGAAGAAACAGAATTCCCGAGCAGAATTCAAGGCTACACCAGAAGAAGAAATTTGTAGAATCAATTGGAATTCGCTTTTTCTCATTCTTTTCTTGCTTACTTGTTATTCATTAATCATGAAAATATATTGATGGATAGAACTTAGTTGTTTAATTTCCTTTCACAAATTATAAACTAAATTTATTTGTGGTTGAGTGTTAAATTATCTTAATAGTTAATTGACTGAATATAGGTGTTGCTGCATGTTAAATTTTGCTTTAATAACATTTATTTACATTCATTATTTCGGTTGACCACCTATTTAATGATATAAGTTAAGAAAGAGCCACAAAAGAGCCTATCTTAATGGAACATATTAGAGCAATACTTGGTCTTAGATTGAGTTTTCTGGATTGAGTTTAACTTGAGTCTTAAAAGGGTCATGCTTAATCTAAGATTAGTGATGAACTAAATATGTGGATTCACCTTGTAGGGTATAGAGAATATAAACGTGTAATGCTATATCTTATGTTGACATAGCAACTGGTTACTGTTAGGTTGCATAAAGATATAAGACATCCAACACGCTACCGCTGAGGATAAAGATAGTTTCTAGCCAGTGTTGTAGCAGATACTGCAGCAACTGAGCTTAACATAAATAAAACAATCAACACCATCAAGAGCGTTTAATCACTTAATTACTCCATTCCAATTGAATTTACTTTCGTGTTTAACGTACAAATTTTATTCATTCCAAATTTATTCAACTACTCCATTCTAATAGAATTTACTTTCATGTTTAACATGAATAAAACAGTCAATACTATCAAGAGAGTTTAATCACTCAACTACTCCATTCCAATTGAATTTATTTTAGTGTTTAATAGACAGATTTTATTCATTGCATTTTAATTATTGTGATTTTATTTACCTTAAGTATTTAGTTATGTTGGTTGCATTGATTTAATTTAGAATATAGATTGCACTATTGAAATTGTTGTAGTAAGTCTGATAACATTAATCTCTGTAAAGACGATCTTGTATACTCATCATTTTATTACTTGTTGTGTACACTTGCACATTAACACTATAACAATTAAAGTAAAATCTACAACAACGGCACTAGATAAGGCAGAAGCTGGGGTTAAGAAAGGCACTGCTGAAGCAGACCAAAAGAGGAAGAAGTGAATGGAAGTCAAAGAAAAGAACAAAAGTCTCCTCGAGTAGCTTGACACACTGGAGAAGAAGATGTGTGGGAGGAGAGAAGAAATATTGAGAGGTTTTCAAGCAACTTCTCAAGCAATTGAAGAAATGTCAAGTTCCGGGTTCGAGCACAGTTACTCTAAGGGAAAGGAAGACAAACCAGTTGCTGGCAATTAAGCTTTTGGCTTTTAATGCTTGTTATGATAAGGGGCAGCAAGATGATCAAGCCTGAAAACTGTCTGGCTCTGCTTTTTTGTTTTTTGTTTAGTGACATTTTGTCTTTTCTGTTTAAATGGCCTGGTTGTGCACTGGCATCTATAGAACTTGTGTGCTTGTCATGGGTTTCAGTGAATGTTTTCTGTGATGTTTTTGAACTTGTATGTTTGTCATGTGCTCCAATGAATGTTTTCTGTGATGTTTGTCTGAATGATTTTGATCTAAGTATTGTTTGGAGTGTTAAGAAGGATTTCACGAGGTATTATTCTTTGCTTGTTAAAAATGAGACTTAAAACTTTAGTTGTTTATCCTAGCAATCTTATTGATATTTCTTATACTGGTGTGTATCAATGGATACAACTCTGCAGTTTTACCCTGTTGATGTCGATATTAATGATCAAGGGAACGGTTCCAATGTTTTGGCATCTGGATACGGGTCCAAGGCTGATTCGATCTTGCCCATTTGGTGAAATTTTGCCATTGAGTGATGGAATCTCGTTTGAGATTGAGAATTCGAGAGATATTGCGGTGAGGGATTTTATGATTTCTCAAAATGTGTATAGGGCTGTATTGGAGGTTTACGTTTCTTTTCATGAGAATGATGAATTTTGGTATAGCAATGTTCCTAATGATTTAACATTGCCACGAATAATCTGACTGATACTCTTGGAAATGAACTCAAATTCCTATTTGTTCTTGCCAATTTGAGTTCTCTGTTCTGTTTTCTGCTGAAAATTTTGTGACCATCAATCTGCATATAGTATTTTACTTGAAATCTGCTCAGTTTTACCTATTATATAAATTATGCTTATTCAGTGAGCATTGTTTCATTAAGCTACTTCTTATAGATGCTTTTAGTTTTCCAAATGAGACAAGGGAGACCTTCTTTTCAGTCCATGGTATGGGATCGGTGGCCTACTGGATTCATGCTCTTCATTCTCATGAAACGAAAGAGCGTGCTCTCCTTGTCCTCCTCTCAGGTATTTTTTTAATGTAAAAATTACATACCCTCGTCTTGAATCCGTTTGGTTCATGAGATAACGTGTGGGAAAAGAAAAGTTGGAAACCTGAAACATGCATTATTGTGATCATTCATAAATTATTTATAATCCCACATTGTTTATGACGAAGTAAGAAATAAGTGTGAAGAAAAAACAGAATCTCAATTAGATCCCAGCTTATGGAAAACAAAGGCCTCTGCCAGCTAATATGGCTTCTCTGGTATCATCAGAGTAGTTCAATAACGTGAGGGATTTAATCATCGGATACAATTGATCCTTCACTAACTTCATAATTGGGAATTCAATCGATGTTCCAGAGGCTTTCTGAACGTGGCTGCAACAAATAAAATTTGGTGTCCTCTGGTTTTTATCTGTAAATGTACTCAGATCTGCTTCGTAGATACTATTGTTTCTTCCAACCACTTGTTTAGTGTAAAATCTTTGTTTCTCCAAGATATTAGTGAATGCACAATATCTTGAATCAGATTTTTTATGCTTGAAAAAAAAAAGTTGTATGTATGGGTGAAATTATAATGATTTATACTATTTTGTCAATGTATTAAATAATTTGGAGTTGCTAATTTCGGATAATTAAATTATATAATTTCATAACACATGACAATTACGTATATAGCGGAATACAAATCAGTCAGTTTTAGAATACGTATGAACAGCAAACATTTATATACTCAAAATTCAGCTAAAAGAATTTGGGTAGCAATCCTTAGAATTTATCTTTGTTCTGGAGGAATTGAGGGATCGCTAGCAAGCATGAATGAGGGATCAGCATCTATGACATTAAAGTGTCTACATCTTGAGCTGACCATCTTTTCTCTCCACTCCAGTATGGACATTTGATATATAACACCACATATCGCCCACAATGATCTGGCTGCAATTCAAGAAGTCTTTTCCCCACTTCATGGCTCAGCCTCACCGCCCCATGAATCTTAGCAGCACCTAGAAGAGCCCCCTGAAACCAAAGCATCAGGATCAAAGGGCATACGCCTCATAAACTCATTGGCTACGCTCAATAACCCCGTTCTTCCTAAAAGATCAACCACACAACCATAGCGCTGCATTATTGGTACAACCTCAAAATTCACCCAACAATGAATGAAACAATTCCAAGCCTAATTCCACAAGTCGCGCACGGGCACAAGCTGTAAGAACAGCAACAAACGTAACCTCATTAGCACGCAACCCTTTCTCCTTCATCTCATCAACCATAACCCAAGCCTCTTTTTCCCTACTGTTACTTGCAAGTTAAGAAATCATTTATTTCTTCCATCTCATCGACTAACCAGTGACGTGGATAATAGCTAACTTCCTTTATTCTTTTAAGCTTAAAAGGAAAATTATTCCTTTAACTAAAAGAAATACTAACCTGGTGAAGATAAATTCAATAAATTGAAATATACAATAATATTTTTTTTTTTACTTAAAAGTGTTTTTTATTAAATTTTACTCGAAGCCCTTTTTTTAAATATCAACTACATGAATACTAATTGATTTTATTTTTAGATATTATAATTTAAAAACTGAATACTTAATTAAGCATGATTGATGTGACAAGAAATTTATGATAATCTATTAAATGCATTTGGAATAAAATTATGAATGAATTTACATAAGAGAACCAATTTATGCATATAATCACTCATGCAATTATAGTATTGCATTATACTAGTATAACTTATTTTGTTTATATTTGAATAAGGAAAATTGAAAGAGTTGTTTTTTAGATTACTATCGCATGAAAAGAGATATATTTTTTGGGCTTTCTATTTTGTTGAATTAGTAAAATATCTGAATCCACTCCTTTTTAAATGGCAAAATTCTTTTTACCCAATAAATTTTAATATTTTACTAAATTTTAATTAATTACCATGAACTATTGGATCTCATTCAACAGTTTACTACTTTACTATTATCCCACTATTGACAATGAAATTTTAGACCAGCACCAAACTAAAGCGAACAATAGATTAGCCACCTAGACGATACTTGTTGGCTGTTTCCGGTAACTTAATCAAAAGAGGTAGAGAAATTGAATTACAGAGGCCATGAAGAAGATAAGCGAAATTTAGTCATAATCTTGGAGAAATTGTTAGAGAGCTCTTCTGTATTAGTTAATTATGTAATGGTCTAGATTCTAGAAAAACGGTTTTGATTGATTCACAGGTTTTTATTTTGCTCTAACCATGGGGCAGAGGAATAAGCTTGCAGCTCAAATTAATGTTTCTCTTACAAGAAAATTAAGTTTCCTGTTATCTTTTTTCTGCTTATTCAAATTTTATGTAGAGTTTTGAAATGTCCTTTAATTGTCATACCCGAACCAATGAGTAATTTATCTGTACATGTATGTCAAAACTAACAATGTTAAAAGATGTAACAACGCATTCAAGGGAATAGGAGACCATGTCATTCAAGACATGCATGCACAAGAAAGAAAGGAATCATTAACTGAACCCAAGATTTTTGACATAGTAATCAAGCCAATAGAATAATATTAGAGGAGAAAGAAGAGTCTGTCAATTTTATTTTCATTCATCTACTGAAAAATAATAATAATGATGATGATGATGATGGACCAAAAACAGAGCAACAGCAATGGAGAGAATCCATACCCTTCATGGGTGTCAAGAGTATCATGTCAATTCATAGAGCTCATTTTACACGATCGAAGAAATAGAAGTGCTAAAGCAGCTGATTTGCAAATGGTAGACAGAGGGATCCCATCTTTTCCTTTCCTGAACAACCCTAGCAAAAAAGGCGAGAAGCATAGCACCACATACACACTGCAAAAGTACTCTCCTAGCCCTGGGCCCTGCCCACATTGTGCTTGCATCCCTAACAAGCCGGTGGCTAATGCAGCGAGGTGCACTAGAAGAATTGTGGTGCCGGGAACAAAGAATGGGGACTCATCAAACAGCAATTCTTTGCCATCTTTGCCACCATCACCAGATTGGTGACCTTTTTTAGTAATTTCAAACACTGTCTCTGATAATCCTAAGAGCTTGAATACTGTGCTTACGGAGCCAAATAACCATGCACTCTGATGACAATGCTATATTTGCTGCAGGATTTGAGCAAAAATAAAAACAGCAAGATTTGATTTTATTGTCAATAATATCCTGCAAGTTTGTAGGAACAATTTGTTTTTGAATTTTATCAGATATATGTTAAAGATATGTAGGCAGATTTTTTGGCTTTGTTTGTTTCTTTTCTTGTATAAATTCAAAAACTGCAGCAATGAATGTTATGCTTTTACAGCTTCAATTTCTCTGTGTTCTTTTTCTTTGTTTAAAACCAACAAAGTGGTATCAGAGCCCTTATTCTTAAGGGACCTGTAACGTGACTAGAGAGGCTTCCTACACTTCAATATGGCAGGAAATGGTTGTTAACATATATGTTTTCATAATGATTTTGATGATAACAAACAAGATTAAGAATGATTAATCTTTTAAGCTCAAATTGTAAGGGGAGCTTGCATTTAGGGGGAGCAATTTATTCAATCATTCTTTAAATATATGAAAGGTTTGTCATCATCAAAAAGGGGGAGATTGTTAACATTTATGTTAACATAATGTTGATTTTGATGATAACAAACAAAATTAAGAATGATTAAGTTTTTGAAAGCTTAAATTATTTTTCATACATTTTAAATAAATCATTATTTTCACATTATAAAGGTTTTATATCTAATGGAAAAATAATTTTATGAAATTGGTTGTTTTTCAAGTTTATGGTTTAATTGAAAGAATTTTTGAAATATTTGAAATCAACAAGTATTGCTTGAAATTTTGGAGAAAGACTTATTTGAAACGTTTTATAGCATTTTGTGTCATATCATAATTTCAGAATGTTTTGGGATTCACAAAGTAATTTTTACAAATTCTGAAATTGGACTTAATTGTAAATTTTTATAACATTTTGGGCCATACTACAGTTTCGTAAAGTTTTGGGGTCAAACTGTAATTTTAGCAAACAGTGCACTGTACCGTTACTGTAGCAAGCGGCATTCCGGTTATGCTAAACGGAAGTCCGGTTATGGGGCAGAAAGCTTCTGGAGCATAAACGGCAATCCGGTTGTGCTAAACGAATCCGATTCTGGCGAAAGGTTACGGAGCATAAACGGCAATCCGGATATCACAAGCGGCATTCCGGATACTCAAAAATTCAAATTTTTGCCTTAACGGTAACATGCAAGCGGAATTCCGGAAACCATAAACGGTAATCCGGTTATGAGCAAAAAGTGCATAACGGCTAGTTTTTGAGTTCCAACTATATAAACTCAAATCCAAATCATTTTTGGTAATCTTGGCAAGCATCAACAAGTGCACACAACATATATTGAGCTTCAAATTCGAAAATCATCATAGATTAAATTCTTATTGTGCTATTATTTGCATATCCACTCTAAAAGAGAGCTTTTGTTGTAATCTTTATTTTTCTCATCAAATTTGTGAGTGTATAAGTGTGGGAAACACTTGAGTGAAGAGATTGGGGGATAATCTCTTGTTGTAAAGGTTTATTGACACCTTGGAAGTCAATTGTAAACATTTGAAGCCTTGGAAAGGCTTGGATAGTGAAATCCTCAAGCTTGGGTTGCTTGGAGGCGTGGACGTAGGCGGGGATAGCCGAACCACGTAAAAATCTTTGAGTTTGCTTTCTCCTCCCTTACTCATTTATTATTGTGCATTTATTGAATTTATTGTTTTCGAATTTATTAAGGCATTAGATTGGATTGTTGTGTGTTTTGCTAGGATAATTTTTAAAATACCAATTCACCCCCCCTCTTGGGTTGCACACTTATATTTCATTTGGTATCAGAGCAAGGTGCTCTTGTTTAGACTTAACCGTCTAGAGTTAAAGATCAATAGCAACTCAAATTAGCTCAACCTTCATGGAAGGCCAATCTACTACTAGACCACCATTTTTTGATGGAAATGATTATCCTTATTGGAAAATTAGGATGAAAGTATTTTTACAAGCCTTAGACTATGAAATATGGGAAATAGTTTGTGATAGCTCATTCATTTCTAGGAAGAATGCTTTAAGTGAATTGGATAGGAAAAATATGTCTTTAAATTCTAAGGCTATGAATGCTTTATTTTGTGCCTTAGATAAAAAGGAATTTCTTAGAGTTTCAAATTGTTCTAATGCTTATGAAATTTGGAGAAAACTTGAAGTTTTGTATGAGGAGACTACAAATGAGGAGGAATTTCATAAAGTGTCAAATTTGGCACTTATGGCAATTGGAGATGAATCGGATGACGAGCTTGATGAGGTAAGTGATCATAGCTATGATGAATTATATGATGCTTTTAAAGAATTGCATGATGAGTGGATGAAACTTGGTAAAAAGAATGCATGCCTTAAGAAGAAAATGCTAGAACTTACAAATGAAAATGATGCCATGAAAATGCATTGAATCATTTAATGAGAAGATAAATGAATTAGAATTTGAGAATAAAACATTACATGATAAAGTTACATTATCAAATGAGAAATCTAGTACTTCACACAAGCATCTAGAATCACATGTAGATAACTTGAAAAATGAAAAAGATGCCTTGCAAAAATCCAATGTTTCATTAAATGAAAAGATCAAAGAATTGGAATTAGATAATGAAATGCTACATGATAGGATTGCATCATTTACATGTAAACAAAGTACTTCATATGAGCATGAGAAATCACATGTTGATGAATTAATGAAAGAAAATGAAGTGCTTAAGAAGAGGAGCAATGAGCTTAATGAAATTGTGTTAAAATTCACAAATGGTCAACAGAACTTAGACAAATTGCTCAACTCTCAAAAATGTGTATTTGATAAAGGAGGACTTGGATATAAGCCTAACTTGAAACAAAAATATTATAAGAATTATTTTGTTAAGGCTACCTCCACAAGCGATCATAAAATTGTTTGTCATTATTGCAATCAAAATGGTCACATGAGTTATAGATGCCATGTTAAAAGAAATGCATATTATGGAGCAAAATGTATTTGGGTTCCAAAAGGAACCAAATCTAACGCTCAAGGACCCAAGAGTATTTGGGTACCAAAGGGCACAACGTGAATGTTTTCTTTGTAGGTACCACAATCAAGGAATGGTGGAGAGTTCCTTGATGAAAGCTTGTGAGAATAATTATTCGATCATGATCTAAGAGAAAATGATGAGTAAGATGATTTAATTGCTTTGGTAACAATTTTTGTCATATTAATTTTGTTGAATGGATCATGATGGATAGATAATACCTTGAATTTGCGAAAGCATGCTCGTATGTTTACATAATTGAATTATTATTGTGCTTTATCATGATGCATGGTTATATATTTATGATGATAGCTTGTCAACTCATCATGATAGATTTGTTTGATTTTAATGACTATGAAATGCCTAAGCTTGATAAATAAGTGATATGCTTGAATTCTCAATCTTTGAATGCTTACATATCTCTTGATTGTATAATGTATATGCATGATATATGAGTTATATGTTTGCTCTTGTATGCATTTATGTTTCATGTATAAAATGATTTAAAATCAATCAATTTTTAAGCCAAAAATAAATTGGTATGTATAATACAAGTCTAAGAGCTTACCAAATTTCAAAAATGTTTTCCAAAGCCTAACCGGTATACCTCTTTATATCAACCGGAAAACCGCTTTCTTATTGATTGTTCTCGGATCAAGTTTCGGATAACCGGTTTTATCAAACCGGTAAGCCGGATACCCTTTGGTTGCTCTCGGGTTAGCATTCGGATAACCGAATTTACCAAACCGGTAAGCCGAATTTGCTTTGCAAAAATTCTGGGCAACAACCGGTCCACCGGTTATCAACACCGGAAAGCCGAATATGTTTTGGAGCTCACTGGACGCAAACCGGTCATCCGGTTAGAAAATCCGGTAAACCGGATTTGGAAAGTTTCTTTTCTGCCTCAAAACCGGACAACCGGTTCCTCTATCCGGAAATCCGGATTCATGCTTCTTGAACTATTCTTCTTCACTTTCTCTCTTTCGGTAAACCGGATAAGTTTTCTCTCCCACTCTTTAAAATCCACCATTTTTTTTTTTTTTTTTTTAATCAACACCATTCATCGCCTTAAATCATCTCTAAAATCATTTTAATTGATTCAAACTTACCCATTTTATTCAATATCTAAAAAAAAAATCCGAATTTGTGCATTTTGATTTTTCAAATTACCACTTCCATAGTGTGCTCTTCTTATGGATTTTCCCAATAGTTCTCTATTTATATTTTGCACATATATTTTCATATGCATGGTTGCTTTCATTGTGGTTTGAGGATGATTATTGTTTGATATTTGAATGTTTTATATTTGGATAATATGGAACTAATATGCTTATCTTGAGATTTTGATGATTGATAGGGGGAGCTTTTTACTATATTTGATGATGAAGAGGGAAATATGATTTGTAAGGGAAAAATACATATACTTTGAAATTCTTAAGCATATCAATTTTTTTTTTCTTGTTTTATTAAAATGTCACATTAGATCTTTGATGAGTTTAGTTGTCTTGATTTCTAAAAATGTGATTAGTAATTATAGAGCTTGGATTGTTGATATTATACTCTTATGACTTTTGCATTCCCTTGCTTAGCTTATTACTTGTTCTATTTTGGATAATATGCATTTTGAACTTTGTTGTTGTCCAAAGAGGGAGACAAAGTAATATATCATTTTGATATTGTCAAAAAGAGGAGAATAATATGCATTTTTGAGTTTTATTTTGATGATTGTATGGTCTTTGATTTCATCTTCTCAATTGTCTATCATCATTATCCATCTCTTATATATGTGTGAATTCATATGCCATTAATTGTGTTATATCATTATTTATTTATAAAATTCGCACACATGACTTATTGCACTTATGAATTTGATCACTTATTCTTTTAGCTCATAATAATGGCTTATCTTAAAAGCTATGTTGATTTTGATGATCTATATATTGTCATTATATACTTATGCTTTGCTTAAGATTTTAGATAAAGAATATGTTTTGATGATTTCATGTGTTTAATAAAGTTTGATCTTATGCAATTTATGTTTGGTAAATGAATCCATTTACTTATTGTTTGGTAAATGAATGCATTTTTTTTACTCTATTGATGTATTTTCGAATATGCATTATTTGCTTTAAATGATATCGAAAGGAAGAGAAATACATATACTTTGAGAATTTTTAAGCATATAAGAGTTTTTAAGTGTCACATTAGATCTTTGATGATTTTAGTTGTTTTGATTTCTAAAATATGATATGTTTTTGGATAAAATCATTTTGGTTAAAATTCTAAATTGGCCATATATTTAGGGGGAGCATACAATATTTTGGATAATATGCTTTTTGAATTTTTTGTTGTCCAAAGGGGGAGACAGAGTAATATACCATTTTGATGATATAAATTGGGGGAAGTAACATGCATTTTGAGCATTCTTTTGATAATTGATATGTGATTATGGTGATGATTTTAAGATATGATGATGATTTGATTACATGATTGGTTTATATAATGATTTATGATAATTTGGGAGTAATATTGCTAAACTTGTATTTGAGGTGATGCTTGTTGTTAGGGGGAGATTCTATCAAAATTTCTACTCGGACAACATGGGTAACAAATTTGCTACTCTTATTCTTTTCCTTTAAGTTTTCTTTTTAATGATGAAGGGGAAGAAGAATACATGTTTTTTTTTTCTTTATAAAAATTTTCTACTCTTTTTCTTTGCCAATAAAGTTTTTCTTTTTGATAATGAGGGGGAGAAGAATACATGTATTTAAATTTGTTAATTGGCAAATTGTAAGAGAAGCTTACATTTAGGGGGAACAATTTATGAAATCATTCTTTAAATACATGAAAGGTTTGTCATCATCAAAAAGGGGGAGATTGTTAACATATATGTTTTCATAATGATTTTGATAATAACAAACAAGATTAAGAATGATTAATCTTTTAAGCTCAAATTGTAAGGGGAGCTTGCATTTAGGGGGAGCAATTTATTCAATCATTCTTTAAATATATGAAAGGTTTGTCATCATCAAAAAGGGGGAGATTGTTAACATTTATGTTAACATAATGTTGATTTTGATGATAACAAACAAAATTAAGAATGATTAAGTTTTTGAAAGCTTAAATTATTTTTCATACATTTTAAATAAATCATTATTTTCACATTATAAAGGTTTTATATCTAATGGAAAAATAATTTTATGAAATTGGTTGTTTTTCAAGTTTATGGTTTAATTGAAAGAATTTTTGAAATATTTGAAATCAACAAGTATTGCTTGAAATTTTGGAGAAAGACTTATTTGAAACGTTTTATAGCATTTTGTGTCATATCATAATTTCAGAATGTTTTGGGATTCACAAAGTAATTTTTACAAATTCTGAAATTGGACTTAATTGTAAATTTTTATAACATTTTGGGCCATACTACAGTTTCGTAAAGTTTTGGGGTCAAACTGTAATTTTAGCAAACAGTGCACTGTACCGTTACTGTAGCAAGCGGCATTCCGGTTATGCTAAACGGAAGTCCGGTTATGGGGCAGAAAGCTTCTGGAGCATAAACGGCAATCCGGTTGTGCTAAACGGTAATCCGATTCTGGGCGAAAGGTTCTGGAGCATAAACTAATCCGGATATCACAAGCGGCAGATTAGGATACTCAAAAATTCAAATTTTTGCCTTAACGGTAACATGCAAGCGGAATTCCGGAAACCATAAACGGTAATCCGGTTATGAGCAAAAAGTGCATAACGGCTAGTTTTTGAGTTCCAACTATATAAACTCAAATCCAAATCATTTTTGGTAATCTTGGCAAGCATCAACAAGTGCACACAACATATATTGAGCTTCAAATTCGAAAATCATCATAGATTAAATTCTTATTGTGCTATTATTTGCATATCCACTCTTAAAGAGAGCTTTTGTTGTAATCTTTATTTTTCTCATCAAATTTGTGAGTGTATAAGTGTGGGAAACACTTGAGTGAAGAGATTGGGGGATAATCTCTTGTTGTAAAGGTTTATTGACACCTTGGAAGTCAATTGTAAACATTTGAAGCCTTGGAAAGGCTTGGATAGTGAAATCCTCAAGCTTGGGTTGCTTGGAGGCGTGGACGTAGGCGGGGATAGCCGAACCACGTAAAAATCTTTGAGTTTGCTTTCTCCTCCCTTACTCATTTATTATTGTGCATTTATTGAATTTATTGTTTTCGAATTTATTAAGGCATTAGATTGGATTGTTGTGTGTTTTGCTAGGATAATTTTTAAAATACCAATTCACCCCCCCTCTTGGGTTGCACACTTATATTTCAATGGTTTCTTATCTGCTCCTCCAGTTTTCACAGGTGAAAACTATCAAATATGGGCTGTGAAAATGGAATCATACCTGGAAGCATGTGACCTATGGGACTTGGTGGAAGCAGATCCTGAGGATCCACCATTAGCTCATATGAGGAATAATAGGGAAGAAAGAAAAAGGAGATATAAGGCCAAGACATGCATCCACTCAGCCAGAGACAATTTTTACAAAGATCATGACCTGTGAAACAGCGAAACAGGCATGGGATCTTTTGAAGCAAGAATATCAGGGGAACGTCAGGACAAAACAAATGCAAGTCCTGAACCTGAGAAGGGAATTTGAAATGCAGAAAATAAAGGAGACAGAAACAGTTAATGACTATAAAGACAAGTTGATGATGATTGCCAATAAAATTAGAATGCTTGGGGAAGAGTTTTCTGATAGAAGGATTGTAGAGAAGATTCTGGTGACCTTGCCTGAGAGATTTGAATCTAAAATCTCTTCACTTGAAGAGTCCAGAGATATGTCAGCAATAACATTGGCAGAGCTTGTCAATGCACTGCAAGCTCAAGAACAAAGGAGAGCTTACAGAAAGGAGGAGACGGTTGAAGGAGCATTTCAAGTGAAAGAGGCTGATCAAGCTCAAGGAGGCAGCAAAGAAAAGAAACAGTGGAGTAAAAAGAATTACAAGAAGGGGGAAAGTAGCATCAATGAAGGCAACAAGGGCAAGCACTCCCCATGTCCTCACTGTAAGAAAACCTCTCATCCGCAAAAGAAATGTTGGTTTAGGCCGGACATTCAATGCAGGGCATGCAAGCAAATGGGGCATATGGAGAGGGTGTGTAAAAACAAACAGCAAGAAGGACACCAAGCTCAAGCAACAGAACAACAACAGGATGAACAACTTTTTGTTGTATCTTGTTTTTCGAGTGACAATTCAAGCGATGATTGGCTTATAGACAGCGGATGCACAAACCACATGTCTTTCAATGAATCTCTTTTCAAAGAAGTAAACAAGTCAGAAGTGTCAAGAGTTAAAGTTGGCAATGGACAGTATATTGAAGTGAAAGGTAAGGGGACAGTTGCAATAAAAAGCTCAGCAGGTATCAAGTTAATTTCAGATGTATTATTAGTTCCTAAAATTGATCGAAATTTGCTGAGTGTGGGACAATTGCTTGAGAAAGGTTATTCTGTTGTATTTAAGAATAACATGTGTGTCATTACTGACCCAAATGGTGTAGTGTTGTTCTCTGTGAAAATGAACAGCAAAAGTTTCAGCTTAAATTAGGACAAGGATGAATCTTGTGCATATCAATGTACTCTGAACCAGGCTGAGTTATGGCACAAGCGGATGGGGCATTTTCATTATTCTGCATTAGATTACATGCAGAAAAATGATCTTGTGCAAGGAATGACTTTCAATGGAGGAGGAGCATCAGTGTGTGGAGTTTGTCAGCTGGGAAAACAAGCTAGATTGTCATTCCCTGTTAATAAGGCATGGAGAGCTGTTGAGAAGCTTCAGTTGATCCACACAGATGTTTGTGGACCTATGAGGACTGCATCCTTAAATGGTAACAGGTATTTCATGGTTCTTATTGATGATTTTAGCAGAATGTGTTGGGTTTACTTTCTCAAACAAAAGTCTGAAGTTGCTAGTGTGTTTTGGAAGTTTAAAGCATGGATTGAAAATCAAAGTAGCTGTAAAATCAAGGTGATTAGGTCTGATAATGGGACTGAATATACAGCTGATAAATTTGCTAAGTTTTGCGAAGCTGCAGGGATTGAACATCAGCTTACAGCAACCTATACACCTCAACAAAATGGAGTCAGTGAAAGGAAAAACAGGACAATTATGGAGATGGCTAGATGTCTGTTGTTTGAGAAGGAAATGCCAAAAACGTTTTGGGCTGAGGCTGTTAATACTGCTGTATTTCTGCAGAACAGGTTACCAATAAAGGCTTTAAAGGGAAAAACACCTTTTGAAGCCTGGTTCGATTTTAAACCTTCTATTCATAACTTGAGAATTTTTGGTTGCTTGTGTTTTACTCATGTTCCAGATGCAAAAAGAGAGAAGTTGGATCAAAAGGCAGAATATGAAGTTTTTATAGGATACAGCACTTTCACCAAAGGTTACAGAGTTTATCAACCTTTGACGGGAAAAATCATAGTGAGTAGAGATGTTAAATTTGATGAAGATGGAAGATGGAATTGGGCAACAACTAAACCTGAACAAGTTTGTGCAGAAGAAGCACCGAAATTGCAAGATGATGATATAATTGATGATGAGCCAATAAGAGGTACCAGACCACTTACTGAAATTTATCAAAAGTGCAATATGGCTGTGCTTGAACCTGGAGGGTATGATGAGGCTGCTAAGGATCCAAAGTGGCTTGAAGCAATGGAAGATGAGATCAAGATGATTCACAAGAATCGAACATGGGAGTTGGTGGACAGACCACTACATAAGAAGGCTATTGGTGTGAAATGGGTTTATAAAACCAAACTGAATGCTGATGGTTCTATAAACAAATTCAAAGCAAGGCTGGTTGTAAAAGGGTATGCTCAACTATTTGGTGTTGACTTCTCTGAAACTTTTGCACCTGTAGCACGGCTGGACACCATCAGATTGCTTCTAGCACTTGCAGCACAAAAGCAATGGAAAATCTACCAGCTTGATGTAAAATCAGCCTTTTTAAATGGCTATTTGGATGAAGAAATCTTTGTTGAGCAGCCTGAGGGTTTTGTTGCAGATCCGGAGAAAGTATATTTGTTAAAAAAGGCATTATATGGCTTGAAGCAGGCTCCAAGAGCCTGGTACAGCAGGATTGATGATCATTTGCTGAACATAGGCTTCAACAAGAGCATGAGTGAATCAACTTTGTATATTCAAGAAGTTAATCATGAATTGATTGTTGTTTCACTTTATGTTGATGATTTGCTTGTCACAGGGAGCAATGAAGAACTGGTGAAGCAATTTAAGGTTCAAATGATGCAAGCATTTGAAATGACTGATCTAGGAGAGATGACTTTCTTTCTAGGTCTGGAGATTCAAAAGTTACAGCAAGGGATCTTCATTGGACAGCAAAAATATGCTAAAGAGGTGTTAAAGAAATTCAGCATGGAGGATTGCAAATCAGTATGTACTCCTTTGGCTCAAAATGAGAAATTTAGTAAAGATGATGGTGCTGAAAAGATTAATGAGGCATTATATAGGAGTATTATAGGTTGCTTAATGTATTTGACAGCAACAAGGCCTGATATAATGTTTACTGTAAGTTTGCTGTCCAGGTATATGCATTGTGCAAGTGAAATGCACTACAAGGCTGCTAAAAGGGTGCTCAGGTATATCAAGGGAACTTTGGATCATGGAATAAAATTTGAGAAGGCAGACAAGTTAGTTTTGCATGGTTTTGCTGATAGTGATTGGGCAGGATCTTGTGATGATATGAGGAGCACATCCGGCTACTTGTTTAGTCTTGGTTCAGGTTGTTTTTGTTGGAGTTCAAAGAAGCAAGAAATTGTAGCTCAGTCTACTGCTGAGGCTGAGTATGTTGCAGCTGCTGCTGCAGTCAATCAAGCCTTATGGCTAAGGAAGCTTATGACAGATTTGAAAATGATTCAGGATGATGCAACTGAAATCTTTGTTGATAACCAAGCTGCCATAGCAATTTCTAATAATCCAGTATTCCATGGGAAGACAAAGCATTTCAAAATTAAGTATTATTTTGTTAGAGAAGTCCAAAAGAATGATGAAGTAAGGCTTGTGTATTGCAAGACTGAAGATCACTAAAGCCGACATTTTGACAAAGGGATTTGTCAAAGTCAAGATTTGATTCGTTGAAGAAAAGAATTGGTGTTTTGCAAAAATAGGAAGGAGGAGTGATGACAATGCTATATTTGCTGCAGGATTTGAGCAAAAATAAAAACAGCAAGATTTGATTTTATTGTCAATAATATCCTGCAAGTTTGTAGGAACAATTTGTTTTTGAATTTTATCAGATATTTGTTAAAGATATGTAGGCAGATTTTTTGGCTTTGTTTGTTTCTTTTCTTGTATAAATTCAAAAACTGCAGCAATGAATGTTATGCTTTTACAGCCTCAATTTCTCTGTGTTCTTTTTCTTTGTTTAAAACCAACACACTCGTTGCGACAATCCTTGACATGCTATTGTTAACAAACCATGAATAGATCGGGAAACCACCGCGAATGTATTCTGATAGAGTATACAAGTTGTAGATCACAAAAATTGCAACAGGTATGCATATGCCTGGCTCCTGAACCTGCAAATTCACAAATCTTTTAACAGTTAAAAAAGAATAAAAAGTTGTCTTCTTCATTTAACTTTTGCTTTAGAACTCGTAGGCCATTGGCCTATGTCACAGATATGATTTGTAGGGGCGGTTCAGTATTGGAATGCACAGATGCTGACAAATAAAATCATTGACCATCTAGTGCTAAATGTGTCAATTAGTGTCACTTGACTAAACGTTTTAGCTATTAGGCTCTCAAGATTGCTGAAGCTGCACAACAACAACACACAAGTATTCTTTTGTTATAAGTTCTAATTGAGTACATATGATGTAATAACGTGGTCATCACATGACTTGGTTTGTCAAGAAAAGGCCAGTAAATTAATGACAATGACCATATGCACGATACCACGAGTGATGAAGAATTAATAAGCAATAAATGTAATAGAGGAAAGAGCAAGAGGATTGCATTACCTTTGGCAGGAAGCTAGTGTTAGTGATGATGCAATACGCTGAAAGGGCAACATAGCACAGCTCAGGAATCGAGCGTAAGCCCCAAATAAGGAGCCACAAATAGGCCAAGCATTGCCGAAATTGGAGCTTCCCGGTGAGGGTAGCTAATATAGGGCTATGTTCGCTGAATAGAATTTCAAGCAGTCCCATGGCCCACCTTTTTTGTTGTCTCATTGCAGCGGGGAGATCAGAGGGCCCGCAGCCGAGAAAGGCATGTGCGTCCGGTGAGCAATAGCTTGTTTTCCAACCTTTCGCATGGATCATCAAGCCAGTTAAGACGTCTTCTGTTGCGGAGCCATACAACCAGCCGACCTTAATATGGCGGAATGGGTACAGTCAGCTCAGATTATGATTCAAATTTAAAAAAAAAAATTATTTCTTTAAACCAACCTTTTTGCCCCAGCTGCTACCATATTCATAGCCGCAACCTGCAACTTGGCTTGCTGCTTTGAAAGAGTCCGACAGGTTGCTTGAAAAACCTGTATTTTTCCCTTCCAAAGCATCAACAGCTGATTTTATGAATTCCTTTGAATTTCTGAATTTTTGTAATAACTCACCTCCTACTTGTCCTGCAAGATTAATTAGTATCAAAATATTTGAGAGAATATTTTAGGTGTACGACTTTTAATGGAGACTTGTGCATGACGATTAGCTACAAAGTAAAAGTGGGAGTTTGGTAAACTCTTCACCAATTGTACTTTTAAAATTAAAATAAAGCACAATAGTTACGAATATGCTCTAAAACAATGCAAAAATGCTCATAATACAAGTGAAAATTAGCACAGAAGAGAAGGTGTGTGTATAATTACGAATTAAGAGAGAATTGAAATAAGAGTATATACCATAAACTGAGTCAATACATTTCCCTTGATTTTCAATCTCATCCGGCCATAGACCATAGATAACTTTTCTTCTATGAAAAGTTCCTGTGCCAGCATAGAAAGGTCCTTGAATTCCAACTATTCCTTTCCCCAAGGACTGATAAAAGAAAAAATTAATCACCCATTAAACTATTAAACAAAAATTAAATAAATAATACGAATAGATTAATTGAAACTTCACCAATGAAGCACATCACTCACTTCATGCAAAATGGCCAAAGAATCTGCCGGGCTATCGTAGAAATATTGCGGAGACTGAACAAATGCGCAGTCTCTTTCCTTGGAACCCAGAAGCAAACACATTGCCTGAAGAACAATCTCCGGATTGTTGGCATACATGTCACAATCAACATTAAGCATAAACGGTGCATTCGTCATCAACCCCGAAACTCTAGTCTATTTATCATTCAAAAAAGCAGAGATAATTAATAAGATTATTGATCATTCGGTACTCAATGACGACAAGGAACTTCATTGATCGATATAAGGTGTAATTTACAATGGTACATATTCCAAGTCATATGGCAGAAAGAAACAACTTACTAGTACATTCATGGCCCCCGCCTTGTAATGATGTGGATGCTTTGGCCGCTTCTCTCTTGATATGTAAATTAAATGTGGTAGTCCATTTGAGAGACCCTCCTTATTCTCCCATATAACCTACAATTCAAATGATTAATCCAATTGAATCTTTGGTTCACTAAAGGACAAAATCTGAGAAATTAATTCGCCTATCAAAGTTTTTCTTTTGTCTGAGTAATTCCAATAACAGACACTTTTGAGTCCTCCTAAAAACTTTTAATGACAACAAAATTGATTAAACAAATCCATCGGCCGTTACCTTGACTATTGCCGGATGATCCCTGCGTTCTGTATTGGAGAAAACAGCCATTTCCCCTGTCATATCAAATAAAAACGACTTCTTGGCTGCTTGTTCAATGTTTCTGCTAAGTAGCTCATACTCTTCCTACATAATAAGATTAAACACCTAAAATCAAGTTACACACTTAAAGCTAGATATGTCCCACAAACAATGCTACTTTGCTGTTTCTTGTGCCTGTGGCACACCACGTCTTTTCTAACATCAATAAAATGAAATAAAATAAAGACTATCCAGCTATGTGCATGTAATTTCTAACTAACGTTTTACCTTCATCATTTTCCAGTCTTGCTGGAACTCCCATGAACTAGAAGTTGGCGGTTTTGCATACTCACCCAAGAAGTACCTGAAGGGAGCTCTAACTTGAACATTGTACTTCTTACAAAATGGAACCCAAAGCTTAGCGAACTTTGATGCTTCGACAAGAGAGGAAAAGATGAGAGGTGAGCAGGCATCATCAGATACATAGCAAGCGAGCTTGTGAGCTGGATAATCAACTGCCAACAAAGACAGCACTGTGTTTACTGTCATGATTGGCGGCTCTAGCTCAACATCTGCGGTTGTCACGAACATGTCCACTGGGGGCAGCTCTTGCACCCTGTTGAGTTGTACACATAATTAATTAAGTGTATAATTATGGAGCATGGTACCTTCCATATATAATAACAAAGACACAAAATGATTACTAGATTAATTAATGCTAATAGAAATCGTTTAGTCTGTTACCGTTCTTGGAGGCGTTGTGGAAATGTTTTATATGTCAAAGGAGTCCATCTGCAGTTAACGACGAGAACCCAGAGGAAGATGAAACAAGTCTCGCATAGAAAAGCAAGAAACCAAGCAAATCCATGATTCTTGAACGTTGAGAGCCGATAGAAGAGCAGACATAGAAGAAGGAACAAGATGATAACATCTAAAGCTCTATGATATGTGTTTTTATGAAAAAAAATTTCGTATAGAGGGAGACATGACGTCTTTGTATTGGACATGAGCTTGAAAGACAAATATAAATATATATTTTTTTTTTTTTGGTGTTTCGGCATCAATAGATGTGGGTTTTTAAAGGTATTTAGTAGGTTTTATAGTTGCAAGAATGCCCATTTTTTGCATATGTGGTGATGAAGCGCATATCCTCATTTTTTGCATATGTGGTGATGAAGCGCATATCCTCAGCCGAAAAGAATCAAAGGATGGCATAAGAGCTTGCGAGAATATGGTAAATTTGTGGGGTATATATATATATATAATAAATTTTTAGGACCTCTCATTCATTGAAAAATAGAGCAGGTAAAATTTGACACAATCTGATTGTCCGACATAAATACGATACAAATAATTAGACATGGGTCATCGAATTTAACACGATTATTAAATGGGTCGGGTTCGGGTTGATATAATTTTTTTCCGTATTGGGTTAGAGTTGAAGTTCTTGACCCATTTACCCGATCAATGACCCGATTATATTTTGTATTTTAAAATAATTTATAGGTTCTTGTCATCAAAACTTAAATATTAAAGATGATTTTCTCTTTTATTTTTATTTTTTGAAATGATGAATATAAACACAGTATTTTATTTATAAAATTTTAAGTACATTTAGAGTTTTAATAGTATAAATGTGTAAAAGATTAGTAGACATGTATTTTTTATAATATTGATATATAATATTATTTAAATATATATAATTAAAACTTCAATAGTGTAAATACATAATATTTTGGTGTGTGTGTGTGTGTGTGTATATATATATATATATATATATATATATATATATATATATATAATATCAATAAATTATTTATGTATGTATGTATGTACGTTTGTATGACAATATGCAAATATTTAATTTTTTTAATATATAAATATTAAATAAATTATTAGGTAATTCGATTATTTTTCTGTGTCGAGTTTAGGTCTCAATATTTTGATATGATTATTAAATGAATCGGGTTTGAATTGACCGAAATTTGACACGATATGAAACTGACACGACACGAATACAATCTAATGATCCATTTTACCAGCTCTATTGAAAACACGAATCAATTTCCCTTGAAGCTTTAAAGGACATTAAAATTCTAAATTCTTCGTCGACGTATATACACTTCAATGATGAAACTTATAAATTTATGAGAATTTTTTTATTTCATTTTCAGGCTAACGTACGTTCTGGGGAAAGTGCGGGTACCACAAACAAATTTGAAGCTAAATTGCAAAGTGCTGTAGGGCCAAGTTTCAGCTGAACAAGAAGTAAGACAGATTAAAGATTCATCATTATCTTCAGTGGTAATTTTCAGGAACCTCTCTTAAGATTTGACATGTTAACACTTAGAATGTATTGTTGTAATTACAGATATCACCTTTACCGATAGTATAAAAATTCTTATGCCGTTAGTATAGAAGAGCAAATGTGTAAAAGTATATTTAAAATTTAAAACAATTCAAAATTCAAGATCAAAAATTATCGAGGTCTGAGAAATATTAACCGGTTACCATCTGTTTACCAATAGACAAAAGAAAGAAAAAATCTTCACGAAAGGAAACATCCACTTAGTTTTTCTCTTTCACATAAGCAAAACCCAACATTGATTTCATCTTTCTAAAGCTGTGAAGAAGCACTCCTTTTTCCTGAAGCTTTATCATGATTCAAAAAAGAGTTTAGCTTCAGTTACAAACGAGATGAGTTCTTTTGGTGGCCCAAGTCTTCCACGACGCGAGTGCTGGCAGTGAATGGCTTCAGCCGCGACTGGAATTGGAGCGAGAAAGAGGTTAGTCCTTATTTATTACAGTTCGAAGATGTGAATCATATGCAATTAATTCTTTTGTTGACCCTTAGTTTTTTTTTTTTTTTAAAGAATGGGTTGATTCTGAATTAAATACGAATGGAAATGAGTTTTTTTGTATTTTTTTTTAAGCATGTTGATTTCAACAGCTGTGGTTTCTAATTTTTTTCTGTTAGCCAATTATTGTTACCATTCGGACTGTTGTTCTTTCTCTTTTTTTCATTTTCATTCAATTTTTTTACTTTGAAATATTCACTCTGTATTCGGTCTTTAGAATTGAAGAGTAGTTATTATGTGTTTATGTGTGTCTGTGTTTTTGTAGCAAAAATCCGTGCTAAGTTTACATGTTTAAGCCTAGATGCTGATTTTACAGTAGCTGTTATTGGATGAAAGTTCTTTGTATGAAAGCGTTTATATAAGAGTAATTGCAATAATTTATATGTATGTATGTATGTACATACATACATGCATACATACACGAGCCTGTAGGGAATTAGTTTCATAGGAAAGTGGCAGCTCCCCAATAGTGGAAGATCAGTATGCAAACAGGCAGCTGGGTCACTCACCTCTCTTAAGTAGGAAGATTTTCTGCCTATTTCTCGTTCCCTTTTACAGCCTTTACTTTGCCAGGCTTTTTTCATTATGTGTTCTTTTCAGGAGGTTAGGAATGAGTTAAGCTAAAGCAATTGCCAAATAACTTTCATATTGATTTTGCAGGACAAACATTTAGTGAATTAACGAACAGGAACTGAACTGCCTTAATCCATGAACAGTTAAAAAAAGAAAAAAAAAAGGGAATTTCTGTTACAAAAGTTGTATGTTAAACCGTTTGACTGACGGAGAAGGAAATATTAGGAGAAAGACGAAGTGCGTCCCCTGGTTGTTGAATTTACTCTGTTATAAATTACAAGCAACTAGGATGTAATATTGTCTATCATGTAATGCTAACCGAGATGTTGAATTTCCTCATGTCTTCAAACTGTGATTAGGTAATGTAATCCTCTAAATGTGTCAATAATTTTATTTTTTAAATTTTTTTGACCTGATTTATTGTTGGGTCAGGATTGGGGGCAGACTGGATTTAGGATTGCTGAGAGAAAGCAATTTGGTGCCATATTGAAAAAGCATTTAATTTTTCTTTGCTTATATGAATTAGCAGTTATAAAATCATGATCAAAACTGATGTTTTCTTCATGACATATGGATCAGTCATAGAGAGTGTGATGGACAACTCTTATAATTTTATTTTCTCCACATCTCATTTGAAAATATCTCCAGTGGTCGTGGATTCATAGTTCTCCTAGTTATGCATATGTTATGTTCCTTTTTGCCCTATTAAAAATTAGGGGGGAAAATAGCTTTTGAGAATTTTTATGGATTATGCTTCAGGGGTATGGTAATAGATGCATATAGATTCTCACAAGAGAAAAAGGACATGGATTGTGGCTTCTTATGGTCTGAAAATCCAATTGGAAAGTAAGTGGGAGATCTTAGTCAAGTTTAACACTGAATTTGGATCTAAATGTATAGGTTGTGATATACTGAATTTTCTTTTTTCAGGTATAAGGAGAAAAGGATGACACAATAGACTATTTCATTGTTTCAGAAGAACTCAAAGATTGTATTATTGCATTTGAAATGCAAGGGCACGGAATTGATTTAGAAGGTACTGTTTATTTCCTGATGGGTAGCTTTTATATTACCATACATATACCCGAAACTAGTGTTTGAATATGTGATGAATGTTATGAAAATCTTCTTACTGTCTAAGTAGCAAGCTGGGAACAAAACTTAAAATCTGAAAAGCCTCTTCTGGAATTGCCTGATTTCATCGACAATGTCTCTATGGTGATACATAAAACAGAAAAATTTAGATCAATGCTAATTCTTTGTGCATTTTATTATTCTTTGTTTGCAGGTTTTTATGGGAGTGACCATTGTCTTGTTTCACTTGAGATTTCAGAAGCCAGTTCAGAGGAGGGGGAAAAAGAAGAAAAAAAAAGTCCGAGTGAAGTTGATTTGTATGTTCTTGACGGTGTAACGATGTTATTATAATCTTTCAACAACACTAATTCCTCAAATTTATTAATGCGAAATCATGTCTTTACTAACTGGCAGGCATGTCATTTGTCCAATTTAACTTCAGAGTAATAATATAGCCACAAACTCTTGTACAAATTTATTTTGTACAAATTGATGTGGCATAATAAGATTGGTTGAATTAAATATCACTTGGCCCACATGATTTGTTTTTATTATTTTATATTTTCATTCAACCAATGAATTAATGACACGTCAGTTTGTACAAAATAAGTTTGTACAAGAGTTTGTGGCTGTATCATCACTCTTAACTTCAATTGCTTGTCCTCGCCTGTCAGTAAATTTTGTTTTTTAACTTTTTTTTTTTTGGATAAGTTTTGTTTTTTAACTTTGAATATGCTCATAATGGCCTAAACATTTGAATTATGTCATAATAATAGAATCTAAACAGGGTATGAAAGGCCTCGATTGAAAGTATTAGTAGATTACAAATAAATATAATATAAAAAACAGTTAAAATAATTTTTTAACAAAGCAATTTCAGTTCATTTAAAACATCAAAAGTAGCTTCTAATAACATCTTACTTAACGAAACATCAAAGATGTACTCAATAATTTGTTATTTTGGAAGGGAGGATATTTTAGTAATTTTAATAGTCCACTAACGGTCAACTCAGTATATAACTAACGGCAGAAGAAGTATTTGTAATTATATCAATATATTTTATCTAATTGTTGATACATTAAATCTCAGGGGAGTTCCCTGAAAATTAGCATAATCTTTAGCTTCACTTTCTGCGGAAAGGGTGACGCATGGGATGATGCCTCGGTTTATGGACGATTTGATACAAACAACGTCAAATCTCCAGAAAATTTAATTTTTGCCATTCCCTGCATTGCTGCAATGATATGATACGTAGCTGTGTTGCTTGTGTACAAGTGCCGCCGTTCACAAGATCGAGAGCGTCTCAAAATCTTAAAACTTTTGATATGATTTGATCAAAGCCAACCCCTTCCGCCACTGATCCATGTGATCTCTACTGTTTCAGCTGGTTTGATTGGCAAATCCCAAAGTACTGCTGCTGCTTCTTAAGTATTTCATTTCTTAAAATGATTATCAATAACATTCTTTTTTGCTTACTTCTACTTGAATTGATTTCAAATGAAATGTGAATCACTGAGAGTTAATTTGCTCATATATAATTAATGTGTTTTTTTTATAAAATAAATAAATAAAAGCATTTACAGTTTATTTATCAAATTCTTGTAAACTAAAACACGTCTCTCGGATTAAGCCCATTGTAGGTTCCAGAAGCCGAAAGGAACATTTCCTTATTTGAGGAAAAAATTTTATCGATCCGTTTTCTATATTTGTCAGTTGCCAAGGAATCGCAAGTCTTTTGACTCAAATTTGGAAAAGTCTTGGCACGTAATGCAACTTGGAGATGATTTTGAGTTTTTGACCCTTTTTTGTATTGTTTTGTTAATTTGCTCTAGTACAACTAATGTGTGTTTTTTAATAAAATAAATAAATAAATAAAATCATATAAGTTTATTTATCAGATTCTTACAAATTAAAACACGTCTCCCAGATAATTGCTCAAAATCATTTTCACCATCACAGCAACAATACCAAACTGCCAATTACATCATCATCATCATAAATAAATAAATAAATAAAATAAATAAAAGTATCAGAACATTTCTGCCCGACCTTTAGGATAATGTGAATGATTTGGCTACCTCAAAAATTATTGGATTATTTGGTGGGTTTGGCTTCAGTATGAAGTTTTAGGTGCTGTTTGATTGATGGTAGAGGAGGGGGAGAGGAACAACTCCTTCCATTGACCATAAAACGGCGGATTCAATTTTTATTTAAATTTAAAGTTCATCAAATTCAAGGATATAAATTCTTGCATAAATTTATTTTGTACAAACTGATGTGGTATTAATTTATTAGTTAAATAAAAATATAAAATAATAAAAATAAATCATATAGACCAAAACATATTTAATTCAACTAATTTTATTATGCCACATCAATTTATACAAAATAAATTTATATAAAAATTTATAATTCTATCAATACTCGACCTCAAAATATTATATTATTATATCTGATTACAATACAATTATAATACCGTACCATAATTATATCAGTCGTTTAATTCATCTAAATAAATAGAGTTTACTTAAATAAATAGAGATTAAACGATTTGATACAACTGTTGTGCGATATCAAAATTACATCTGAGTTTTATCCTACGTTGTCGCCCCAAATCCATTCAAAAATTTTAAATTCATCTCTGCATCATCATTTCCAATGAATTGACAAATTAATGGGAAAATGCGTCCCGTTATGTTACAGCAGCTGTAAGTAACAGTAATGATATGACTAATTGACCCATATAACAGCAGCACGTGGCGGTTAAATAGACGTAAAATTTTTTAGCTAACCGGTTGCACAAGCTGTCAACGGTAAGTCATTGTACAGTTCCCTACAACAATTTCATTTTTTTTTTTTCCTTTCGCCCATCAATGCACGATCCAAATTAATACTTCTCCGGGTTTCAATATTCCCCGATTACTCCATTCACAATTTAAGTTGTAGCCGTCATTTCAATTTTCCAGTAGGAAAGAAAAAAAAAACTAAAGTAAATTTGAAAAATATTCATCTAACAACATATAATTTTATGATTTTATTTGTACAACTTCTAGTCCTAATATTTTAGTGTATGTTTAGTATTACTTATTTAATAAAAAAATATTTAAAAAAAAAAAGAAAAAATACTTAAATAATCCAAAAAACTTATTAAAAATTTTTGTGTTACATAGTTATATTTTGAGTAGACCTTTTGAGGATTAAATAAACTATTTTGTGTTCACTATTAAAAACTCAAATTTTAAAACTCTTAGCGAGTTTTTTTTCCTAAAAAAATTCAATTATCTAAAATACTCTTGATTTATTATATAATCTTATTTCATTTCTTTCAAAATATTTATAACTTCAAAAGCTTATTTATTAAAGTAATTTTTAAAATTTTTAATAAAATTTATCATTGACAACCCTAATTCTTTTCTTTTTCGTAAAAACTCTACTTGTCCCTAAGTTCTATGAAAAACCATATCAGACGAAGCTTTAAACAAAAATTAAAACTTTGCAATGTATCATTAACAACGAACCTTAGATAATTTATTTAGAAGAAAGAGCATAATGATACTTACAAATGAGAAAAAAAGCTGAATTAATATTAATTTTTATCTTATATATCATCTTCTTTGTTTTTGGACTCTACTTTCTTCTCTTCACTGTTAATGAGCTAGTTTAAACACACTTTAGCCATAAATTCGTTGACCTCGAAATCACATAAATCTACTTAATTTTCTCTATCATTTCTTCTCATCTGCAGCACATTTTCTCTTTTAAAATTTTCATTAATCAAGCATTTGAGTACCCTTGGCCCATCCCTTGCCTCAAGTAATTATGATGGGAACGTTGAAGGTATAGGAACATAAGAATAGCATCAATATTAAATTTGAGAATCGACATCTTTATTTTCTTCCATTGTCATCCCTACTATTTTCCCTTTTTTTCATATCTTACGTATATAAGATATTGAGATAAAAATTTAATCAATGGAAAGAAAATTTTCTTAGGTATTTAGGGAAGCAGGTCTAAATTATAAATTAGTACACACATTAAGACACCATGAAAAACAAATAGATTTAAGATGAAAATAAAGTCTATTTTGATTTTTTTTTCCTTTTAAATTTGATTTGCACCAATTTCATCAGCTGTTTTTTTTTTTTTTAACTATTGCCTCAGGTTGCCCACCTTTTCTTTGAAATAAACTTGGACTAATGCAACATGTAATCTATTTTTCGTTAAATTCAATATTATTCATTGGATTTCAAATTCTCAAATCCAACTATCCATGCAGGCAGAATGTTACTTACACTAGATGTAACATAGTGGCTGCCTGGGAAAATATATTGCAACCATTTGATGAATCTCTTAATTTTGGAATCTCTTAATTTTGGTCAAAATATTTTTTTTCCACATGTCGAAAATAGGTTTCATTACTGCAACAGTGTCTTATTCGGCGTGTACTTTTACTAATTTATTTTAAATGAAAATTTCATAGTAAAGAAATACCAAATTTATTAATAATTTATTTTGTGTTAAACGATGGTTTATTTAAAAATAAACTAAAACAAATTTATTTAGTTAAATATTGAAATTGATAAAAAAAAAACTAAAAGTTTAAAATTAATTAAATGTATTCAAATAAAAAATTTAATAATTTCTTTTATATCTGGAATTGCATAATAAACCAAATAATGTATAAATTGAATTCTCCTATCTTTTTCTGTCCTTTCTTCTCCTTTCTTTTTACTTTTTCTTATCTCCATTCATTTCTACCACGAGGATTGAAATTGGATTGGTAGCTTAAGAAAGAAATTAAGTTGTCTTTGCGAAGTCACTAGAGAGCTTTTCAGCACTTGTGGTTATATATATTGAGTGGTCTAGAGGGATGAATTTGCTTGACTCATGGATTCCTATTTTGCTCTAAGAATTTGGATTTGGCAGATGGATAAGTTCATAGCACAAATTAATGGAAAATATTTGATACTTCCTAAACTTATTCAACCTTTATTTTGTCCCCGCTTAAAATAAAAATCTCAATTCATATAGAGCTCATCATCTTACACCATTGCACAAAAAGCAGAGCTAAAGCAGTTGATTTGCCAATGGTTGACCAAGGGATCCCCTTTTTCCCTGTCATGAACAGCCCTCGCAAGAAAGGAAAGAAGCATAGCACCACATACACACTGCAAAGGTAGTCTCCTAGCCCCGAGCCCTGCGCACCTTGTGATTGCAACCTTAGCAAGCCGGTAGCCCATGCAGCGAGGTGCACCAGAATAATTGTGGTGCCGGGAACAAAGAAAGGGGAATCGTCGAACATCACTTCATCGACATCGCTAGGTCGATGAATTTTTTGCGTAATTTCAAAATCTGCCTCGGAGAATCCAAACTGCTTGAGCGCGGCGTTTACAAGACCAAACAACCATGCACTTGTTGTGACAATTCGTGCCATACAATTGTTAACCCACCATGAACGGATTGATAAACCGGCTTGAATGTACTCTAATAGAGTATATAATTTGTAGATCACAAAAAGTGCAAGAGGGATCAATGCGGTTGGTTCCTGGACCTGCATGTTCGATTGACATTTTCAGCGGTTTAAAAAGTAATAAGTCGTTTAATTAACATGTTGATTTGACTTGGGCAGACTCAAGTGGTTTTTCAAATAGTTTTCTGCTACTATCTACTCAAGATCAGTTCTCAGGAGGTAGGAATTAAAAAATTAATTTGGGTTTTACCCACCCTTCTACTTTTTACTTTGAAAAAAAAAAAAAAAAAAAAGGTGAGGTTTCAGCTGTTATACATGCGAGAATTGTATATATGCTAAGTGGTCCCTATTGCATTTTTTTGGTTAATCATTTGCCACGAACAAAAAGGCAAGGCATCTAAATGACATTAAGGACATGCGTGTGATGACAAGTGATGAATTATTATTGAGCTGCAATTATAACTAGGAAAGATCAAGAAGATTGCATTATTTGTCTGACCTTTGGCAGGAAAGTGGAGTTGGTGATGATGCAATAAGCTGGAAGGGCAATGTAGCACAGCTCGGGAATCGAGCGCAAGCCCCAAGTAAGGATCCACAAATAAGCCAAGCATTGTCGAAATTGGAGCTTCCCGATGAGAGTAGCCAATATGGGGTTACGTTTGCTGAATAGGATTTCAAGCAGTCCCGCGGCCCACCTTTTCTGTTGTCTCATCCCAGCAGGGCCGCTGGGCGACGCACAGCCAAGAAAGGCAGGTGGGATCGGCGAGCAGTAGCCTGATCTCCAGCCTATTGAATGGATCACCAAGCCAGTTAAGTTATCTTCTGCTGTGGAGCCATATAAGCACCCTACCTGAAATCACAAATATCCGTACGGCCACAATATATGTGGTGAACGTACAAATTTTGACTAAAAAACAAGTTCTACAAAATTTTGCAAATTTTATTCCTTATACTAACCTCATCACCCCAGCTACTACCATACTCATAACCACAATCTGCAACTCGGTGTGCTTCATCAAGAGATCCTGATATGTTGCTTGAATAACCTGCCGTCTTCCCTTCCAAAGCCCGAGCAGCTGATTTGATGAATTCTTTTGAATTTCCGAATTTTTTCGGCAACTCATCTTCCACTATATTTCCTGCAAGATTACGGACAAAATATTTATTTTGCATAGTCATAGAAGAACAGATTTTGTTTAACATTTAACACATGCGCGTTTACCTTGATGTTCAATCTGATCAAGGCATAGACCATATACAATATCTCGTCTATGAAAAGTTCCTGTACCCTGACAGAAAGGTCCTTGAATTCCCACAATTCCTTTCCCGACATACTAACAAAAGCAAAACATATTAGTTAATCAGCATCACCCGGTTAGCTAGGCATATCATCGAACAAGGAAATTCGTACATTAATTTTAAGTTTTAAGAATTATTAAGCTAGCATATTTAGATATGGCTCACCTCATTTAAAATGCGCAGATTTTCTGGTCTATCATAGAAATATTGTGGAGACTGAACAAACGCAAATTCGTTTTCGTTCCTGGAGCCCAGATGCAAACACATAGCTTGAAGAACAACCTCTGGATTGTTGGCATACATGTCGCAGTCCACATTAAGCATGAATGGCGCATTTGTCATCAGCCCAGACACCCTGGTCTGTTTAATTATTGTATAAAATTAGTATAAAAAAAATGTTAGTATAGTCTATCAATTACAATAATGTTAGCAATCTCATCGTTTGATCTTAATAATGTGAAAAATACTCTTCCCGTCATATTTGGCTCAAAAGAACAACTATTTTGAAGGCACAAAAAAGCAACTTACCAATACATTCATGGCCCCTGCTTTGTAGTGATGGGGATGCTTCGGCTTTTTCTCTCTTGATATGTAAACTAAATGTGGTATCTCATCTGGGAGACCTCCTTTGTTCTCCGATATAACCTACAATTAAATTGAATGATTAACGATTATTCTCAAAGAAAAAAGTAAACTACTTTTACCCGCCCTGAAAAAGGTACGTTTACCTTTTAAAAATATGTTTACATTCCTCACTAATTTTCAATTAAATGTATAAACAAATCAATCGGTTACCTTGACTATTGTTGGATGATTCGTGCGTTCTGTATTGGAGAAAACAGTCATTTCTCCTGTTAGATCAAATGAAGAAGATCTTTTGGCTGCATGTTCTATGTTTTGGCTAAGTTGCTCATACTCTTTCTACATAAGATCAAACAAATAGTATCAAGTTAACCACTTAATTAATCAATGATTAAAACTATAAGCCGTTATCTTAAATTTAAAAACTAATAAAAAGAAACACGATCAAATCATGTGGAATTTCTGTTATTAAAAAATACGTTAATACCATATAGTTTTATTGTTGTTTCTGTCGCTGCTCTAAAGCGTTATATAAATATGATTTTTATTTTGTGTATGGAACAGATACATGTAACTTTAACATATCTTTACCTTCATGTTTTTCCAGTCTTGCAGGAGTTCCCATGAACTGGAATCGGACGGCTCACTATCTGGGAAGTATCTAAAGGGAGCTCTAACTTGAACATTATACTTTTTACAGAAAGGAACCCAGAGCTTAGCGAATTTAGAAGCTTCAACAAGAGAATAGAAATTGAGAGGTGAGCAGGCATCATCAGAAACATAGCAAGCGAGCTTGTGAACTGGATAATCAACTGCCAACAAAGACAGCACTGTGTTTACAGTGATGATTGGCGGCTCGAGTTCAGCATCAGCAGTTGTCACAAACATGTCCACTGGGGGCAGCTCCTGTATCCTGTTGAATCGTACACATGTGTGTATTTACATGCAAAATGACATAGTTTTGCCCTTGCAAATGGTGCGGATATTATTAATGCTAACGTTATTTGATTTGTTACCTTTCTTGGAGACGTTGGGGATATGTTTTGTAGGTCAAAGGAGTCCACTTGCAGTTAACGATGAGAATCCAGATGAAAGTGAAACAAGACTCACATAGAAAAGCAAGAAACCAAGCAAATGCAAATCCATGATACTTGAAAGATAAGAGGCGACAGAAGAGGAGACAGAGAAGAAGGATCAAGACGGTGACATCAAAAACTCTATGAGTAGTGTTCTTATGAAAAACTTTTTCGAATAGATCAGATGATTCCTTTTTCTCTGGATTGGCCATGAGCTTGCTGTAAGCTTAAGAAATCTATATTGGTGTTCTAGCAGTGTCTTTCCTTATATGAGGTGTCTAGGCGTCAACAGGTGTGGCTATTTATTAAGTGGGTTTGTTTTACATCTGTAGTTAATGTTGTAGATTCACCACTTGGAGGTAGAGAGATTAACTCCATCAATAATGGTACTTTCAGTTCTCCGAGAATATCTTTTGAGAAACTATAGACTCCTCAAGTTTGAAGCCAGCAGCAACATACTAAAGTACCATCATGGCCTTGATTCACACTAGAGATTGCCCTTTATATCTATCACATAACCCTACGATGCAACATTGGGGCAAGCGATCAACTGATGACATAAGGCATGACATCTCAGTTTCTGGGCCACCTGATAGAAACAACACAACTTCTTTTGTCTGATCCATCCCTTCCAGCATATTTAATTTTTTCTGCTTTTGTGATTTTGCCTTTCAAGAAAATATAAGGCGCGGCCAATGATAGACTAAAATTAAACAATTTAGGGACTTCTAGCGTCAGCAAAGCAAAAGGATTTCGATGATGCCAGCTTTGTACCACTGCATTGACGTGATCGTCGATACCACTCACGATACCTCAACTGTAATTTTTCTAAATGATATAAACCTTCCGGCCTGCCGGCAATGGTTGATGTGGTGTCCACTGTCTTAGTTGATTTGTGCAGCCGCCTAATTTCTTAAGAAATCACATGTTGTCACGTGTCCCTCTTAATTAACTAAGGAAGAATTATTCCGAATAAGATTACATCCGAAATAATTAAAGTAAGGAAACCATGATCAGGAGCATTATCTCAGGAAAGATACTTCCAAATAAGATGACATCCAGGATAAAGTAAGGAAACCATGATTGGAGCATTAAATCAGGGAGGATCATTCTGGATAAAATGATATCAGGAACAAAGCCCTTTCGATTTTAAAGGAAAATAAGAATAGAAGGAGAAATTAAGTTCAACATGGTCCCCAATCTATCATCAAAGGAGACCACCACCAGGAGCATGAGCACAGAGGAAAAGGACACACAAAATAATGTATGAAATTTCCTCGTATAAATATATATACATAGGGCGTGGGCATGGGTTGGTTGATTTGAGTTTTAAGTCAATTCAAATTAAATTAAATTATAAAATTTTAGAGCCAACCCAAATCAACTCAAATATTTATAACCTAACCTAAATCAATTATTTGGATTTGGTTTGGGTTTGGGTTTGGTTTGAATTTTATTATTAAAATATTTTTTTATTTTGATAAATTTAATTATATCAAATTTTAATAATTCTTACTTGTTAGTAATTATTAAATTAATATTAAAATATGAAAAAATATAGTGGATGAAAAATTATAAATAATAGATTTTACAATAACTTGATCCTTAAATTAAAGAATACTAAAAAATTAAAATAAAGTTTAAGCACAAAAATCATTATTTCTCTATATATGAGAATGTAAACTCTAATAATAAATTCCCACAAACATGACATCAACAAATAAATTAGAAGAAAGAAAATAAAAAGCTAATAGTATTAACCATATTACAACACCAATTCTAAAAATGTTCATACAAATCAAAACAAGATAAAAACAGCCCAACACAAGTATGCAGTACTTTACTACTTTAATCAAGAGATTTAATGATCAGCTGAGGCTGCTACTTCACCAACAAATAAATTTAAAAAAATTTGACATTGAATAGTTATATATATGAGTAAATTTACAAAAGAACCTGATTCATACTAAAATGGTAAGAATGACATCAATTCAAAGCGATCGCCTTTGATGTTACACTTGATCCAAATTATACATTAAAAAATAAATTAATAAAAAAAGACTAGTGATAAACAAATATATAAATGTTTTTACTTGTTATGATAAACAGTTACTTAACGTCATAGCTTCATAAAACTCAAGCTCCTCCATTGTTGGTTCATCTCGTACTAGGACAAAAGTGTTACGTAACCAATTTTGTGAGCATATCAAAGCTTCAACCATCTTTGAACTTAAAGAACTATGAAATGAATCAATGATGTGTCATCCAGTATAAATGCAGATTATGAAGTTACCGTAGATATTGTAATTGCAAACACATCATTTGCAATGTGTGGAAGAACTCAATTTTTATTGAGTTTAGTTTTATCCGACCAAAATTTCAAAGTCATCATCATCAACATGTTCACATGGTTCCAACAAGTACCTCTCTACTCATTTTTTATCTCAACACAATCATCTATTCCTACTCTTTGTTTGAACTTTACAACACTTAAAAGTTCAGAAAATCCCACCTTTTTATGAAATTTCCTACCATCAACAATCACTGCAAGAAAAAAGACCTATTACGACAGGAAAAAACTGTCGTCTTATGGGGTTGGTTGATGGCGGTTGTGCTTACCGTCATTGTAACCAGCGTCAAGAAAAGATGATAGATAGAAACGAGTCACGAGTTGTGATAGATTTTACCAATCATAATTCCATCATACTATTTATAGGAGAGATTGATTTTTTAAAAACTTTTGACTGAAAAATTTAAATTTTATGAAATTGTAATTACTTTTTTGGACAAAAATTGTGTGTCATAAGCTGACTGATATTTTATATCATAATTTAAAAAAATTGATTATTTATTAATTTAAAAATAAAAATTTATGCAATTTTAGCTGCTTCAATTTAAAAATTAAATTATTAAATTTACATGAGAGAAAATAAATTACTAAATGCAATCAAATCCAAAACCAATGAATCAAATTAGTGAACTTTATCATCCATAAAAATAATTAAAGTACAAAAACATACAATTCAAGCTTTACAATACATTAATTAAACAATCTTCCAAAGTTAAGCCAATAGCCAACAAAGACTAATCCAAAACCAAGTGAAGTACTTAGCATTCAGCAACATCCAGCGCCAAAGCTATGCAAATGTAGTCCTTTTCCAGCAGCAAAATCCAGCAGCCCCTAAGCCAAGTAAAATGTATCCCATTTCATCAATCGAAAATACCCAGAAAAATAAGTATTTACACATGAAATTAATAGAATATGAAAATACTCAGTGAAGAATAAGGCAAACCCTTTTTTCCCTTCGCTAAAGTAAGGCATTAAAAAGGATTGAAGAAATTTATGCAAACAAAAGAAATAAAAATAGAAATTATATTGTACTATTAGTTGTGTATAACACCTACCACATAAACAAAGCATCCATAGTAATCTTTGCATTCAGCAGTTTCCTATCATTAAATAATGATATATATAAATAAAATTAAAATCAATAGATATAGCTGTGATTCTTAGGCCAAATCAAATGTATATGTTCTTTAAGTTCATGATTCTTTAAGTTTTGTTCTCTTTAGCATGCCTTCCTACTGGTAATCATCTCATGCATTGTTAAAGTTTAATACTGTTTTGAATTAGAATATTTCAGGAATTTGAGTGAATGCTGGAATTATAACTCTTTAAGATTAATGCATTGCATTTATCAATTAATGTTTGCATGCTCGAAAAAGAGACTAAAAAGAAAAACAGGAATTAAAGAACAACTAATATAAGCAATTCCTTACTTGAAAAGCTTGATATCACATATCAGAATAAAAATAAACATAACAAAGTTTCCTTACCCAAATTTACATGAAGATCATCATCAACTTTGATACCACGGGATAGGGATTCCCCCACTTCCCTCGAGCCCCCTTACCTGCAAAATTCTACAACCCCTTAGAAAAAGCAATAGCAAAATAAGTTTTTGTCTTGGGTCATTCCAAATAGCCCTTTATATGTTCCTATATGTATAGTACCAACAAACAAATGAGAAGATTTATCAGAATTTTTGAAATATATTTTAAGATTAACAGGAATGTGAATATAAACACTAACAAGAGCATCAAAGGAACAAGAAAAAAAATATCACCAGCCTTAAGAAGTCTCCATGTGTCTTTTCCTCTGCTTCAATAGCTTTATCAAGAATTCCATCTAATGTTGCACTAGTGAAAAACTTATATCAATGAATAAATAATTAGTAACTTTAAAGTCTATAGTTAACTAAATTACAAATGATGATTAAGAGATTCTCTCCGCAAATTATTCAAGAAACTTTTGTAGATAATATTAATTAGATTTTGCAACAATTTTTCGATATTCTTTTCATTCCCACTGAAGGATCAAGCATTACAAACTAAAATGCAAATGCAAGGCATTACTTGAGTGGAACTTAACCATTTGTCGCTAGTTTCACAAGACTTTTCAATCCAAAAGAAGGCTGCATTGTAGAATAAAAACTAAACCTATCATTAAAAGCCCAAAAGAACATTATTAACTAGATTTGTAAATTCCTTGAATCCTAAAATTGAAAAGTTCATTTGTATAAAGTTATCAGTTCTGGCCTTACTATTCTATTCATCCTCGTCTCGCTCAATTTAGCCGATTAATAAAGCAAGCTCAAGAAATGTTTCTAAAATTTAATAAATGAGAAAATTCTATAATGAATTATTGTAATACTAGAAGAAGAGATTACCCAGAAATGTACAGAACCTTTAACAAACACATGGAGTGCAAAACCCATATCTAAAAAATATATCATTAATGTAAGAGATGGGACAGAATCCTATACTGTATATAGATTTATAATCACAAATCGAGTAAAAGAAACAATCAAACAAAACAATAATGCAAAAAAAAAAACTTGAAACCCAAAAAAAAAAATCATACTCAGTGTTTCAAAGAGATGAGAACTGTGAAGCTCGTGTCGAAGATAGTTGAGATAATGGCGAAGCTCGCCATCACTTGCTAGAAATCGCTGAGAAATAGTTAAAGCTTGCTTGCAAATGAGTGCTGGTTTCTGGGATTCTCGATGGCTAGGGTTTCGCTTGTCGCCGACAAGTAAGGTTTTGGTTTCGATTTAGGACTGAATTCCATTAAGCCGTGGTAAAGAGAGACGACGGCGGGTCAGCGGCCAGCCAACGACAGCGAGGGTTGTCATTGTTAGTGAGGATCGAGCTACATTCGAGAGGGAAGTTTTAGAGTACTGAGTGAGTGTGGTCTTAACACTTCAGAAAAAAAGAGGTTGAAAGAAAAGGTGTGAAACAACATCGTTTCACTTTTTTCGTTGTTTTGATGATGTTTTATCTTTTTTTATTATTTAGAAATTTTAAAATTTCGGTCAAATCTAAAGTCAGAATAAAATTCTATCATAATTTCTTGATGGAAAAAATATATATCACTAGTTGGTCATAAATATTTGATAATAATAAATTTTATCACATTTTTATAATAAATTAAGGGTGGTAAAAAAATCTGACCCGGCCTAGTCTAGGGCCGGCCCTCACACATGAGGGTCTGGATAAAGGCCCAAGAAAAAAAAAGCCTAAATAAAGTTCATGTCCACTAATTTTTTTAAAAAATAATTTTATAAATTAAAATAATAAATCAATGATGATTTATAAATTAAAAATTTATAAATTTAAATAATAATTAAAATTTAAAAATAATTTAAAAATAAAAAAAACTTAAATTTTTAACTTATAAATCAATGATGATTAAAAAAACTAAAATTATGATACTAAATCTCTTTTTTGTGTTAATTAATTAAGAGAGCGTTTGAATTAAAAAATTCAGTATTAAAAAAAATTAAAGTTATGAGTTTTTATTTATTATTTTAATTTGAAATATTCATTTTCTTTTATTTATATATGATTGTAATAATTTATTGATCATTAATTTATATCAAATTTACAATAATTTAAAATTTTAAAATAAGTTTAAAAAGCCCAAGCCCGGCCCAACCTAGGCCTGCATGTAAAACTAACAGTGGGCTTGGACCTGGCTTGAAAAAGCCAGGCCCAGACCCATTGTTTGCCATCCCTATAATAAATTCCTGATGGAAAAAATTTCTGTCACATTCATGTCGTACTTATAGGATATAAAGTCTTTTATCCAAAAACTATCACATTAGTAACTATCATTATAGGTCATTTTTCTTGTAGTGAATTGAGTGACAACTTACGAACATCACTGGATGATCTACAACTATCAATATTAGTATCAAGATCTTTTTAGTAATCATAAATACGTACTAAAAGATTTTTCACCTCTTTAGACTTCTTCCCAACCTCATTAATAACAAAAATGTCTTCAAAGCAAAATTCACATATTTTAACTTATAACGTGGATCAAGAATAACTGAAATGAACAATAAATTATTCAAGCTATCAATTGAACCCCAATATTTGTCATATTTATTTTTTATACTTATTGCCATTTTAGATAAGATAGGATCATCGCCACTTTCAATTCGTGATGTCAAGTTGGAATGAATTGAGCACATTTCATGAAAATATAAGTTTGAAGTCACGTATATTGAACCACTAAATTTCAAAGTTATATCATAAAATGAATATAAAAACAACACAAAAACATTATCATTTTCCCAATCATCATTATTAAGAGGTCATCCATCCTTGAAATATGAAACATAATGTCGATCATCATTCTTCGTTCTCTCAAAAGCCTTTTGAAATTTTAAAGCACTCTCCAACATTAAGTAAGTGGAATTCCACCTAGTGGAGACATCTTGAACCACTAGGTACTATCTTCAATTCTTTCACGCTTCAATTCTTTCACGCTCCACACATATTTTAATTTTTTTTTAGCCTTGCAAGGGAGGACTTTACATATTTAACATCATTACAAATTCTAAAATTTGAATGTGCAAGGCTTTCAACCATTTATTTACAATTAAATTCAAAATATACGCATAACATCTCATATGTAAAAAGTTACCATCTAGCACAAGGTCATTCTCACTCCAATTCTTCAATTTCTTTTTGACATAATTGATAGCTAACTCATTTGAACTAGCATTATCAACAGTAATGGTAAATATCCTTTCTATACTCCACTCAAGTAAACAAGACTTAATCACCTTTCCAATTATTTAAAATTCTCTTTTGCAATTTCCTTTTGCAATTTTCATTCACCATCAATAAAAATGGGTTGTAATAGCCATATAGTAATAATTTTGTATAGAAGTCCATGCATATATGGTCATACAAACCCTTTGCTTATTTGAAACAAAAAAGTTTCTCAACTTTTGCTTTTCATCCCAAAAAAAATTTGTATACATCTCTAGCAAGGGTTCTTCTAGATGGTAGATCAAAGTTTGGTTCCAATTGCTTACTAAATTGTTGACAGCCCTCTTTCTCCACAAAACTAAAGGGTAATTCATCAATAATAATTAACCTTGTAAGGGCTTTTATACATGCTTCTCTATCAAAGATGTGAGACTTAGATTCATATATGAAGTTGTTTGATTTTCATCTTTAAATATGCTCAAATAATCAAGACAATGCAACAAATGACTCTATAATGTACTAGTCCCATGTTTATTCTTACAAGTACGAACATTACCACAATAATTATACTTGCATCTGTTACCTAGATTGTATTTGGTGAAATGGTCCCATATTTTAGATCTCTCTTATGACTTTTTCTCTTGCTTTCAGTAGTTGGAAAAGTGTCCAATGAATTAGTATCATGACAACTTGAGTTCTCATCCATCTAAAATTCATTGAAAAAAATTTATGTAACTTTGAGTCAATTCAATAAAAAATTTTACCAATTCAAAGCAAAAAGTTAATTTCAGTAATACAAGAACAATTAATCACACAATATTATATCTTATAAGCCTCAGTTAATTAAATCGACTAATATCAAAGCATGGTAGCTTATGTCAGAGTGCCAAGTAAGTCCATCTTGACTCCACTACACCTGAAATAAATTTGGACACAATCATCATTAGAATTTTCATATAATTAAAATACCTAGAATTCTAAAAGGAAAAAGGGTGTTTAGGAACCAAAACTTAAAAGTTATAAAAGTAATTTTAGTAAAGAAAAGCATAATAAAAACCACGAAAGAAAGAAAATAAAAAAGCAAATGCCAATATCTTATATTCACAAATCCCAAAAACTGAAATCCAAAAGGAACAAATCTTCCAATTAAATCACCATGCAAACAATTCCAAGTAGGTTAATGGTAAGTTACATTCATGTAACTTACACCCACACACACGAATAGTGAGTGGGTCGCACATCACTCACTATTCATGTGAGTGGATTATAAGTTACGTGAATATAACATAGGAGGATCCTTCCAAGTAATTAAATTCACTAAGTCCAGGCATACCCATTAAGCAAATCACTTAAACTATCAAATAAACAAATTTATTCTTACAAGTTCTATCCATTGAAGACAAATACAAGGGCATCTCAAAAATTGAACCATTAGTCTATTCTACGCTGACGTATTATAGGGCCACCACAACAGCAACAAAATAAAAGAGAAAAAATTGAAGCTTTTGCAGTAGAACCTCGTCTTAAATCAATGGAAAGGATGTAATCGAATAGGTGGCTGCAAGATTCTACAATTTCGATTGAGAACAACGAACAAACAAATAATATTTGGGAATTTTTGCATTATGGTTTTGGATTTGAGTTAGGTTTTCTTGTTCGCAAACTGTGATTTCTTTTTTATTGGATACATTGGAATTGATTTTTTTTATTTTGTTTAATTTATTTTCCACTGACATGTCACTTTAAGTTTTGAGAATTTGTCCATGCCTCATAGGTAAACCATACCCAAACCATATGAAATAGTTTCTTACATAAAAATCAAATCTAACCATTTTTATGATTTACCCAACCCAGATCATTTTATTTGGTTTGAGTTTAGGTAGACTCATGTAAACCCATGAGTTGTGGGTTTATGCCCACCCCTACATATACATGTCTTCAAAATTAAAGTTTTGTTTTCAACCATAACTCTATACCTTCAATTTTTATAAATAGAAGCTCATCTCTAAAACAAAGGCTCATTTGTAAGAGAAAAAAGTCTTTAGCCTTTGAGAATACTATTCACTCTTATTAGAAAATCTCATTTTCTTCTTCTTCTTTTCTCAACCTTAAGCAAACACTAACTTGGACATCTGAATGTCTTTTCTAGTACTTGATCTGCCTGGTTTTAGGCATTCTAAACCAACTAATCATGATAAGTTCTCTATGAGCTACGAATACATGTGAAGATAAAAGTTCAATTTGCAAAATCCCAAATTGTTGCTACTAATTAAAAATTAGCTCCTAATTATTATCAACAACATTATGTTTTTTCTTTACAAGCTTCTGGTGTTATAAACTTTCACAGATGTTCAGTTTTCACCTTACTCTTTAGATTATTTACGGAATCACTATTTCAGCTTGTCAAAGGAAATATCCTTTTCTTACCACTACCTAATAGTCCCTTTCATCATTTTGAATTTTTACTGTATCTGGAGCTCCCAAGTCTTTTTTACTGAAGTAAATGCTTAGGCATATAGTATAAACTCAGTTCAACTGGGAACCTTGCTATTGTTGTAGCCAATAATCACTGCCAATCGTTTATACAAGTTTCAGGGAAAGAAAAAATGAAATTACACTTCGATCGTTTGTTACATTGGCCTGAGAGATAAGTTGAACGTTGATCAAGCTTCAAGATATGTATCCAATGTTATGAGATTGAAGCAATATGCTTGACTGTTAATGTTCAGTATAAGCGGTCTATTCAGTGTGACTCCAAGCCGCCGATCCACTGCCTGAGTAACAAAATCAACTTCTGGTAGCTCTGTTTTCCCCTCCCAGACCCCCCAGCACAAACCCTACCCCCTCCCCACCCCCCCAAAAAAAAAATCCAGTAAGTGGACATGACCATTGCAACTACAGAAGTAGCAGATGAAGTGACAATTCTAGTATTCAACCAATCCGGTTATGGCTAAATCCTTGAGTCCTCTCTCATGTTCCCTTCTACCATGGCACCCGCTTGAAATTATTGCATATGGCAATTCATCTTGATCAGTAACTTTTAAATTTAACAATAATACGTAATCACGGTCAACATTGGAACTTTGTCATCTGTGATCCTCAATCTCATTCTCTAACGATGGTTTTTCTCAGGCAAAAGTTAGACACAATCTCCTTCTCTGCCAATATTCTGCTTTACCACCAAGCTTCAACTTGCCTCAATCAAACTATACGCTGGAATTTTGCAAATTCCAGCCTCTACCATTGCTTTCCTTAGATCAGTAGCATGATTCCATCTCTCCAATCCAGCATGGATGTTTGATAATACCACATATCGCCCACAATGCTTTGGCTGCAATTCAAGTAGTCTTCTCCCCACTTCATGGCACAGATCCACAGCTCCATGAATCTTACAAGCACCTAGAAGAGCCCCTAATACTGAAGCATCAGGTTCAAAGGGCATACTCCTCATAAACTCCTTGGCTTCACTCAATAACCCCGCTCTCCCTAAAAGATCAACCACACAACCATAATGCTCCATTATTGGTACAACCTCAAATTTACCCAACATTGAATGAAACAATTCCAAACCTAATTCCACAAGACGCGCGCGGGCACAAGCTGTAAGAACAGCAACAAACGTAATCTCATTAGCACGCAACCCTTTCTCCTTCATCTCATCAAACATAACTAAAGCCTCTTTTTCTCTACTGTTACTTGCAAGTGAAGAAATCATTGCATTCCAGGTGCAAACGTCTTTAACCACCATTGATTTAAAAACCCTTATTGCTCTTTCTAAACAACCCGCCTTTCCATACAAATCAATCAATGCTGTCCCCATGAAAACACTCAAAACAATCTCATTTCTCAAAATATGACCATGAACCTGCTTCCCTAAATAAAGACCCCCTTCATTGACTAAACCAGCGCACGAAGAGAGCACACTAACATACGTAGCCTCATTTGGCCTCACTAAATTTACATTTCCCATCATATTCTTAAAAAAGTAAATTGCCTCCCCAAAACAACCGTTTCTTACAAACCCATTAATAATACTAGTCCAAGAAACGACATCCCTCTTTAACATGTTTTCAAACAGCAAAATAGCGGAGTCCATATCGCCATTTTTCACATAACCATCAATCATCGCATTACACGCAACAATGCAAGGACTGGGAATTTCGTCGAACACTAAACGGGCATTGCAAAAATAATCCATTTGCGAGTAAAGATTCACCAATGATGTTCCAACAAAGCGGTCAGCTAAAACGCCGCATTTAATGGCTTGGGAGTGGAGAGTGAGGGAAGATAAAGAGGGTGAAAAAGACGCGGCTTTGATTAAAGAAGGGAATGTGAGGGCGTTGGGATGGACTTGGCGGGAAAGCATGCGAGTGAAAACAAGGAGACTTTTGCGAGGCTGGTTAATGTTGAGATAGGCTCTGATTAGAGTGTTGTAAAGAAGAGTGAGTTTGTAATTTTCGGAGTCCTGTGGGGTGTGTGTGATTATGAGGGCATGGATTTGTTTGATTTGGTTTGAGTTTTTGACAAAGCGTTGGAGAAGTTGGAGAAGAAATTCGGAGGAATGTCGAGGCATATACAGGAAACAAGTCACTTCTTGTCTGGATCCTGCAAGCTGCAATGTCTAAATCGAAACTGGCTGTCTTGTACACTTAACGACTCAGTTGATTACGGAAAAGGGGGACGAGATAGAGCTAAGTTAAAGTAAGCCAGTCCAGAAACCTGGTCGGCCTGTTTGAGCCCAATTGAGTTCTGGCCTGTTTACTGTTCACTGTTACCGCTTGGTCTTATTGATAACACGTCACCGTCAGTCAACGCCGACATATATTGATACATACGGGCATAAAGGATCTGAGTCACCGAGTAGATAATGCTAGCAGCTGCTTCGAGAATCTTGAGCAGATCAACTCCGCTTCTTAGGCCCTCTCTCGCAAGGACTCACTTTCCCGTCGGTTATCGCTTTGCAGTCAGATCAATGGCAGACTCTGCAGCTTCTCCCTTCAAGAAAATCCAGATTCAGAGAGATGATACTGTAAGCTTCATTTCACGATCTTTTTTATTTTCTTGCCTGAATTTTTTTTTCTTTTTGGGTGTTTTTACTTGATGGGTCATTATGATGTTGTCATAATTGTCTGTATCCTATGAAGAGACATGTTGGGTAGACTCGTAGCAGTAAGTATTTGATCAAAAGAAATCATTTTTGTGTTTGACTATTTCAGAGATATTATATGTTTGTAAATTGTAACTAACGTTCGTAATAACAGTTAAAAAGTGTTTTATGAACACTATTTTAGTTGATAGTTAATGTTTACCACCCAGCACCAACTTATATATTTTTTTTTACCCAAACATACCCGTAATCAGCTTAAGGCATAATAAATCATAATCGTTATTGTGTTGTTTTATTAGTTTAGAATTCATTGGAAAAAAAATAGACGTTGGTTGACATGGGCTTATGATTTCTGTTCTTGTAATTATGGATTAGACTTTTGATGCATATGTGGTTGGCAAAGAAGATGCCCCTGGGATTGTTGTAGTTCAGGAATGGTGGGGTGTTGATTTTGAGATCAAGAACCATGCTGTCAAAATCTCCCAACTAAATCCTGGATTCAAGGCACTTATACCAGAGTAAGACTCTATGATCATTACCATTATACATTTCATTTTCTTATCATTGTATTGTTATTATGTTTATCTAACAGTTGCTGCTTGTGAGTGCTAAAAGTGTTGTGCCTCGTGTTTCAGTTTATATCGAGGAAAGGTTGGTTTGGATACTGCTGAAGCACAGCACTTGATGAGTGGTCTTGATTGGCCAGGTGCTGTCAAGGATATCCATGCTTCAGTTAATTGGCTTAAGGCAAATGGTTCCAAGAAGGTTTGCACAGTCTGCTTGACTAAGTCAATAATGTTCATTAAAATTCCTTTAGGTTATTGCTCTAGTTTTTGTACCACTTAATGGTTTGAATATCTAGTTTTGTCGCGCTTGACAATGTATCATAATTCGTAAAATATTAGGATTTTATCACATCACCATCAGGTCTCATGTTGTGCTCCTGAATGCAAAGCATATGTAAGGCATATGTCTCCTTCCTTGAAAGTTGGGTTTGATTCAAAATATTCCCCCTTAGCATACCAAATTATGAGGACTTGATCACACAATCATATGCATAACTGTAATTGTGGTTTTATATTCATTGTCTTATATTTAGATCTGTCAGTTGTGCTGACATCCAGTTCTTCTGAACCATGTTGCTTATGTTTTGTCAGTAAGTGTCAGTCAATCGGATGGTCAAATTCAATTTAATGCATTTTATTTTGGCCCATATTTTTCAGTAATATGTGCTTCACTTTACCACAAAAGGTTAAAATGATATATACGTGCCATCATTATCAGAAAACCTCCATAATGAATAAATAAATACTAAAGAGTGGTGAGATACACTTTAGGACTACTCATTATAGAAAAGATGCATCTCTATCTGTAGGGGTGTGCAAAAATACCAACAATCCCAAACCCACAGCAACACGAGCAAAAAATTACATAGCTTGGTTGGGTTTACAATTTGTTTGGGTTCACTGCCCAAATTTTTTTGGCCCACCTAGCCACCCCTGCCAATTAGAACCCCGTTTCCCAAATCAGCAAAAACAGTCTCCACATCCTGTGCAGCTCTGCCTCCCTTATCTCATGAGTGGCATCTGAAAATTTATATACTTGAATGGCTGGATATTTTCAACGGTAATTGAAATGACTTGTTGTTAAACTTAGAGCTAAACTTTATCCTACATATTAACTGGTTTCTTGCTTTATAGCTGAAAACTACATACATGCGGGCTTCAATAAATAACTTATGGAATTTCAACAGGTTGGCGTGACTGGATATTGCATGGGAGGTGCTCTCGCTATTGCAAGTTCTGTCTTAGTTCCTGAGGTTGATGCTGCTGTTTCATTTTATGGGGTTCCCCCACCCGAGCTCGCCGATCCTACCCAGGCTAAGGCACCTGTTCAAGCTCATTTTGGGGAGCTTGACAGTTTTGTTGGCTTTGCAGATGTGAAAGTACGGCTATTTTTTTCTTTTTTTTTGGGCTATTTCTTTCAAATCTTTGAAATTATATTAATTACCGTTGTGTGTTTTTCCTGTTGGGACTTAACATTTGACCTGCCTGCATCATCCTAAGATGCTGTTCATTACTGATATGTTTAAATCAATACCAATTTTTTTGTTTTGTTTGGCATTTTTATCTGTTATTTAGCTTGTGTGACAGCCCATATCTCTCTTTGTCCATTTGCCAATAATGGGCTTTATTCAGCAGGTTTTAAGTTATAAAAATGCATTTGTTTTCTTCTTTAAATGAAAAAGTTATCTGCATTGGCCTTTATAAGTATCTCTTTTCCTATTTGATAACCTTCCTTTATGTTTAAAGCATGCAGACACCTTACAATAGTTTATCATCATCTCCAAGAATAGATGTGAAGTAATGAGATCATGGGAAATTTGAGAGAATCAGCAAATATTTTAAGACCCCAAAAAAAAAAAATTGAAGTTTGAAATAGTTATGTTTAATTAATTTATTTTGTTGTATCATGAAACTGTTTCTTTTAATTTTTTAATCATTCTACAGATATAATGTCAGATAATATGTGTTTATTTTTTCAAATTGCTGCTACAGTAGTGAAACTGCTGAATGACTTGAGTGGGTAGTTGCCACCAAGAAAGAATTCTTAAATATATATATATATATATATATATATATATATATATATATATCTAATTTTATGCTCTCTTCTGAGTTTCAGACTGCCAAAGCATTGGAGGAAAAGCTGAAAGCATCTGGTGTTCCATATGAGGTACATATTTATCCTGGCAGTGCACATGCTTTCATGAACATTTCTCCGGATGGAGTGAAGAGGAGGAAAGAAATGGGAATGGATGATCACGATCCAGCCGCAGTTGAGCTGGCGTGGTCTCGCTTCCAATCATGGATGACCCGCTACTTATCTGCTTAAGTAATTCACTAGTGTTATGAATCTATGGTGTTTACCTCGCTTCCATCATTAAATAAATAACCGTGTGTATTGCCTCTACTCTACATATAGCACAGCTGGAAGTATCCTTTTGTTTCCAAAAGGGTTTGACACTGGGATATGTCTATTTGTAGTTTGCCTATATTGTATGTTTGCTGAAGGCTTATTGAATATCACAAAGGTGAACTTCACAACTTGTGTGAATGGGGACCTACACGGTTGGATTAAAACAACTATGGCAGAGAAGGTTTCTTCTCTGGACCAAAAGATTCATAGCTTGTGGTCCTATGATTTGCAATCGAGTCTCAACTAGCTGACTTCATCTAGAAAATTGGAAAATGATGGAGAATGCGACTATTCTGCATGCTTTGATGACTTCTGCTGAACAAATTACTTGGATGACTAAGTAGGAATGAATGAACATTTGAAGCTGACAGTCATTATTTCATTAATAGGTGTGGCCCTCTTTCTATTTGATTGTTTCAATATTGTCAATGCGTGAAGCAGATTCTAGCATGCTCGAGCTTTTCTCGTTTTAACGCATTTGGTCATCAAAATACAGCTCTACTTTTAACGATGTTGTCTTTCTTTGACGATGTGAGGAAAGGACCTAAATTGCAGAAACCGGTCTTAGGTGGCCCTTAGCTGCATTTTTGGAAATGTTCATGGTAGGAGCCGACTCTCTCAGTAGTACCAGACGCAATAATAAATTGAGTAGTTAAATTTTTTATTTTAAATAATGCGGTATTTATCAATAAAAAAGTAAAGGCGTCTATCATTAGTCCAATAAATTTTTTATAAAAAAAATTATAATTAATTCACTTAAATTTTATAAAAAATTATAATTACTTAATAAAAAAGTAAAAGTGTCTATCATTAGTCCAATAAATTTTCAATTCGTTGAAATTTCTAGCTAGATTTGGTACACGTAAAAACAAAGTCGATGAAATTCAATTTTCCACATGTAACGATCAAGAACTAAGAATAATGAATAGCCCTAGAGGCATAATTGGTTGCCTCATGAACCAAGTTCACACATATTAACATTAATGCTTGCTTGCTTGCTTCTGATCCGGTTACCCAACAAAAAAACTGGAAGCGCTTTCTAATTTGTGGTTTGAAAATTGTTTCACTTTGCACAAATTTGGACAAATAGTTGGACTGTGTTAACTTTGAAAATTCTAATTAACAATTAACGAGCAGGTAGAATGAGGACTGGGATATATCTATCACTGTGATAATGTCTTTAGCGTTGGGTTGAGTTTGACAGTGAGTTTAGTGATTTGTTCAAGACTGTTGCAGCTATGCGATAATTAATTTAGTGTATATAATCAGTTGAATTAGAAGACCTCGCAGAGTGATTCTTTTGCTTCTATTCTATAAATGTACCCAATAAACATCCAGTTTACTTACAACCTCAAACACAATGTGAAAAGATAGGATCTTTGATATTTAAATAAAATCCTCCATAATCATCTCTCAACTTATGCTATATCTTAGTTTAAAAAAAAATTTTAAAAAAATTGAGAAATGTAACTTGTAATAGAAAAAAAAAATCAATAACGCTAAGATTGTAAATTTGTGTTCCAAGTGAAAGGTTGCAAAAATTTTTTTGACATTTGCTACATTTTAGTTAATTTTATTTTCTACCATTAATGTGTAAATATTACTTAACTTATCAATGGACGATATGCTAGATGTCAAATTACTTAAGACATAAACCATCTATTTAAACTATGTAAATGCATCATTACTCAAACCGCCATTGCGTGTTTCGTATAACACATCATAAGTACAAACTCCATTAATTGCTAGCATCTAACCCATCTCTTTGAAATTACTACATCAAAGACATTTGGTTTAAGAGCTGGACTTGAATTGTGCTTGGTTGATCTTTTTGCTAATCTTTTAGAAAGATACAATTAATAGTTATTGGATAAAAAGATAAAACTAATTAAATCTTAATACGTGTATGTTTGGTAGAATATTATGAAGTGTTAAACATTAGATTCAAACTCTTAAGAATTAAAATTAGACTATATAACTAATCCCTTGGACTGCTTTAATGAAATTTATATATGCAATCCAAGTCCAACTTCTCATAAATACAAATCACAAGAGGACCACGTGGTTTCATGCATTCCATACGCTCCTTTGAAGCACAAAGTCACACATGTTCTTTGTAGGATAGCTAGGTTTGGTTGTTGAATATGAACTCGCTTTAATAATTTGCTAGTCTAATTGGTTAGGTTTCACACTTCAGCTAGTTCTGATTCTATAATTATTTTATCAGTTTAGTTGTCAGGTAACATCATCCTTAATTGTGCGCATGGACTCGTTTAGTTGCTAATCGATCAAATAAAAGTTATGTCTTAAATCATAAAAATATGTATGGTATTTGAACCTAACATTTGCAAACAAAAACTACTGAAGGGATAAGCACATTTTTGTGTATTTATATTTTAATCCCCTAAAGTTTTCATTTCTTATTTTATAGACTCATCAGTTTATTATTTCTTCATTATGGCTAACCACTGAACCTAAGTCCTCTCCGGCGCATTCATGAACAAACAGCATAAGTACAAAATATTATCATCAAATTCGTAATTAACTTTGTAGGGAGGAAAAAAAATAAAATTAAGGCAATCATGATGTGCATGAACGTGCATTATTATGATGCCTTCAAATAAATTATATATATATATTATAATGAAACACATGCATATACCAAATCAATATAAGAAAAAAGATATGCTAGAGGAAATTAAGCAGTCGCAAGAAGCTTCAATTTATGGTTGGTAAAGACTTTTGTGTAAATGACAGGCTGATCAAACTACCGAACTATTTTCAAAATCTAAGCTTCAACCTTACATAAATTTATGATCTACTTTTAAAACAACAACAATAATAATAATAATAATAATAATAATAATAATAATAATAATAATAATAATTTTGCATTATCTTCTTTCTCATTCATAATAATTATGTGTCGGGTTACGAGATCCAAATCTTCTTGGAAATCAGAGACAATTTGTGGAACTCCAATGTATTAATTTCTGTGTAATAAAATATTATGTATAATATAATATTATATCACGTACCAATAATAGCAATTGACTTAACAATCACTCCATGTTAAATCAAAAAATAGTATCACGTATGAATTGCAACAGGGTGCACGTTCATTATTGCTACTATTAACTTGTTAGGTTTTCGAAAGACGAAATCATGTACTGTTGCTGCAATATGGTCCCTGAAGCACAAACATTTCTTGATAGAATTACCTTTTTTTCTTTTTTCTTTTTTTTTTCCTTCTTTGGGTGTTCACGGAGCCACAAATAGACAATAGTGTCTTTTAATTGATAAATTAAATTATTGTTTTTGAGAAACAAATCATATCTGGGTTGTGATTTGTAAATGAAGCCAAGAACCAGGATCTCCTCAAAGTTGTCTATCAGTTAACAATCTATATATAGCTAGGGCTAATGGTTTGGTCGTGGCATGGCCATAATTTTACGGGACAAGTCTGCGGCTAAGTTGACAACGAATGATGGGTCTCCCTTTTGCCTTTTTCATATAAAAATCACCGAAGTAGAGATTGAATCAAATCTAAACTAAAAATTGATTTTTAGCAACAGATACTCCTGTTTTATTTAATTCTTCTATCCAGCAGCCGCAGCCGTATCAATTTTATTTAAAACTTTAAATGATCGATCATTAAAGTGGGTCTTTGAATCGGGAGAGAAACCCGTTTGAACTTTGACAAAAAGTGATTTATTTAATTTTATATTAAATGCATTATTATTGCAAGGGAAAGAAAAATAACAACTAATATCTCTGCTCTATTAGAATAAAAAATAGTGTGAAAACGATGCCGTAATTTGAGGATGAAAGCCTACACGTAGGCCTTTTTTTATATTGTTAAAAAAAAAAAAAGAACAAATACATATATCAAATCTGTGGGAAAGCATCTTTCTCGTATAATTTCAAGCAAATCAATTTAGTATTGAGTTCTAAGATAGGTTCATGGGTATGCACTTTATTTCACGACTCATTTATCTTAGTGGTTCAATGAAACTTCCTCTCAGTTTGTTTAATCTTTTCAAAGTCTATTGGTGACTTGGTGTGCGCATAACATCATCATATCTCAGTGCAATTTTTTAATTTAATTTATTTTTATAATTTAATTTGCGTGTTCAATTTTTTTTAAAATCTTTTTATTCAACTTCATGAGACAAAAGCTCGACCGGTCCACTTTTATAATGTCAATCAATATCAAAATTGTAGAGAACTACCCAGTCGACAACTACTCTCTTAAGTACTTTTCTCTTGCTTCAGTGCACTAAAAAATCTTTTAAAATATTCCTTAATTATTATTAGGCCTGGCTAGTCGTCATTAGATCCATAATTTGTGTTAAAATTGAAGGATCATGTTCTTTCGTTTATGCCTCGCATTCTTATAATTAATTAAACTTATCGAGACCAAATATATAGCATTTAAAAAAAAAAAAATCAACGGCTAGCGTTGTGCATCTATTTATTTTTTGAACATGAGCATCAGCATTGAAGACTAATTGTATATTTTTGTAAGCATTATATTATAATATATTATCATATAGAGTAACAATACATTAATACTCGACATCACTATCCACAGTCTCTAATTCATATAATTATAACCCAAATTATTGTAGAATTTCTCCCAGCGGGCGTAGAGCACGTGCAAGTTTGCCAAATGAATTTTGTCAACCGTGCATTAACATCACTCAATTGGTAAAGGGCAATTGTATAATTTGCATTAGTGTGATTGAAGATTTTTTTGTGACAAGGTCAATTTAAACGGACAAGATGTGTTCTCACGTCTCATCTGATGTATTGACCAACTCTTTTGACTGAACTCCCCTCTCCTAAAAGCACTACAATTATGTCATCGCCTGAGTACTCTCATTGTAATTTCTTTGCATTTGTTCTCTACTCTTCTCGTGATTAGACTCGCCAAGCTTCAATTTGTTTAAATTCCACGAGCTTTAACGACAATTATTCTACTGTTCGGTGGCACCAAGAAACAGGTTCACATTGAGTACAGAAAGAAAACTCGAACTTGAAAACAAAAAGAAATAATAATAATAATAATAATAATAAATAAATAAATAAATAAAAATACAATCATGGCAATAAAAAACGAGAACTATAAGTTTTTGGGAAATTTTCATAAAAATTCTTACAATAATAGCCACACACATCTTTTATGGACTACATTACCCTCCAAAGCCCCTCTCTTATTTCACCTCAACAACAACTAAACATAAACTTTAAAAAACTACTCTCATTTCACTTCTCAAATTCTCTCCAACAACTAAACACAAAACTACTCCGATTTCATATGCATCAAACAATAATTTTTAACTAGTATTGAAGACAAAATCAATCAAGCCAAAGAAGGAAAAAAAAAAAAGGCTCATTAAGGTTAGTGTTTTTTAAAATTTAGATTGTAAGATTAATTAAGTTTTATGTATGGGTTTTGTAGATATTTGAAAAAACAAATATCTTTATTATTTTTTATTACAATGTGGGTAGATATTTGCTTGTGTGAATCCAAAAATTAAGAAAAGCCTGGTAAATTATATATTTCTATGACTTCTTGAAGAAAATCCGGTCGCGGGCGAAGGGTGCTATCGACTGGGAGATGGCATCCATCGCCCGCCCTACTCGTGGGATAAGTGCGAGCGATGGATGCCATCGCCCTGTCGATGGCACCCTTCGCCCGCCCTACTCGTGGGCCTTGCGGGCGATGGATGCCATCGCCCGGTCGATGGATCCCTTCGCCCGCACTTCTCGCGAGCGATACCAACGGAAGTGCGGGCGAAGGGTTCCATCGTCCGAGCGATGGCATCCATCGCCCGGACTTCTCGTGATCGATACCAACAGGAAGTGCGGGCGAAGGGATCCATCGACCGGGCGATGGCATCCATCGCACAAGCAGCGGACGATGGGCGCCATCGCCCGCACACGCAGCGGGCGATGGCGCCCATCGCTCGTAGTATGCTTTGGCGCTGGGTGCCTAAACCTAACATAAATAAAAAAATTAAAACAAACTTATGAAATAATTGTAAACTTCATACTAGTAAGTAGTTTTGGTAGTAAAGAGTAGATTACTAAGAACTAATTCAGCAAATTTATTGAGATAATTGAAATTTTGTTCTTAGAGATATTTTAACAAACACCTAATGTTCTTATATTTGCAAACACTAATCTTTAAAAATCAATGAGTTGTTCATGCCAATACATATCCTAATGTGTTTTTCTATCACTAATAAACCACCAATCAATTAAAACTTACTGTAAAAGAGTAATGTTGGGTGATGTTGGGGGATGATGGGCGATGTTGGGCGATGTTGGATGGGCAATAATGAGCCTTATGCGATTTTGAGGAGGGAAATTTGGAGAGAGGGTAATGTAGTCTACAAAATATGTTTGTGGCTATTATTGTAAGATTTTTTCCTCTATTGCTAATTTTGATTTTCAGTTTTGGAAAGTGGCTATTTGGGAAAATTTCCCTAAATTTTTAAAGGTGCATTTGAGATTGGAGTTGGACAGTTGTAATTTAAAAAATATAACATTAAGGTATTTAATAAATATTAACTGTTGTACTTTATAAGTTATTGTATAATGAAAAATCTACTATATTTTTAATAATTTTATTAAATTATTATTTAAAATTTATATTTATTACATATTATTAACTTTTATTTGATAAGTATAATTTTTTTTAACAATAATTATAACTTAAAAACTAAATCATCTTAATTTCAAACGGACCTAAGAGTTTTTTAAATTTTTAGTGACTAAAAAGAGCCATATTAATTGTATCACGTTTTAGTTATGTTTTTTTTTTTTGTCCCATGCATTGATCGAACTTTTTAACAACCTATCGAGTGTCCATATCTTTTGTCTTAAATCTTCATTATGTGTGCGCTCGAGTGCAGCCACTTTTGTAATCATGGCCCTACTTGTTTAAAGAACTTGTTACTTGTTGCTCTTTCCCTTCTCTATGATTTAGTCTTGATAAAAGCGATAAGGGGATGAAAAAAAAAAAGAGGTCTTAAAAAGTGATTACTTGATTTTTAGGTTCGTGTGAGGAGGATCAATTTTGATAGTTAGAATTCAGGTTAATACTGTTTTTTTTTTTATTTACATTATTTTTGAGCTGTGATTACAATTTCCCAATGGTATTGTATCCTGCTGTTTAAGAAACTTCACATGGTCAAATTTTTTTTATTTTTGTTAATTTTCTAATCATCCGACAACATTCACACTGTAATGAATAATACCTTTATATCATCATTAAAAGACTCTTCAAATAAAAATTAAATCTTATTTGAAGAGCCTCATCTTTATTACAACATTCCAAATAATACTTCAATTAGGATTCTTCAAATAAAATATATTTTTCACTATTTAATATTTCAAGTAGATTTCTCTCTCTTCAAATAATATTATATTATTTTTTATTGGAGTAAAAAAATAGTTTAAAACCTATAATTACTATTTCTTTTTCCTTAAAAAGAAATCTATTAAATATCATTAAACTAGTACACATCTCACAACATAATTTTTTTTTTCTGATTGTTGTATATTTTCAAGTAATTTTATGATTAACACTATATGTGTAATTTATTAATTACTAGCTTTTTTTAATTAGGATGCACTAAATTAAAAATGGACAAACATAACGGAAAAAAATATTAAGAATTATTAAGAGATAAACATATTTAAAAAATAATAATTATAATGACATTTAAAATCAACACAAAATTACTGACAAAGAAAGATTTGATTAAAAGAGTTGGAGTAATGAAATGGAGGATAATTATATTTGCTTTTGTTGGGAGAAAATGGAGGATAATTAATTTTAGTAGAAGAAAAATCTGATTAAAATATTATCAACTTGTTCATATTTGAATAGGAAACTTTTTTTTTTTAATTTTTTTTTATAATTTACCATACAAGGACAAAATTTAAAGAAACTTTTAGTGATGCTTAGCCGAACTCTTATTTTAAATTTGTACTCAAACAATTATCTAAACAATTTACATTTCGATATAAAAATAAGAGATATAGGATTCAAATAAGAGATATTGTTGAGATTGATACGTGTTTTGTCACGTGAATTTTAATGGCTTCTGTCTTGAAATGGTTCAGAAGGAAGAAAAGATTGAATACCCACAATGCCAACTAAAATGTTTGACTATTAGCGTGAAACTTTGATCGATCGGAATTAACGAAGCGAAAATGAAGCTCATAAAATTCGAAGACCAGCTACAAGTAGTATTCAAAAGAAGCCTTTAATTTGCTTTTGCAAATTCACGTGACCACCGTCCTGTGTTGAATAAGAGGGCAGTCAAATTCAATACAAAGACGCCTGTATGTTTGGGTGAGAGCGCAAGGAAGAGGCTCGATTTGCTCTTTTTGACTTGCCAATTTAAATTATGCGGCCAACCTAATGTATTATTAGAGATCAAACTCGTCTAGTTTTTGTCCGCCAATTATTTGATTTTAATTCATTCCAATTTTCAGTACAAAAAATTTGGTAAACAATTTTTTTTTAAAATAAAATAAATACCTTCGGCTAAGTAAATATCTTTTAAATGTAAATAATGAATGAAATGTGATGTTTTAAATGTGAAAAGTGTTTACATAACAAATTTTGAAGATATGAAAGCAGAGATAGCGTGCCAAACCAATTTGATGGAAGTGAGAAAAGTTAGGTATATGTGTTTAATACGGTGAGAAATTTATTACTTTTTTTGCAAGTGGTGCATGCATGCAATATTTGTGCGTGTTTATTATGAATCCACTAAATCTTCTAGAAAGTAAATATTTGTCTCTAATTAATTTTTTTTTTGGGATAAATTCACTATAGATTTTATACTTTTTGATGATCCACATTCTATGAACCAGATATATGTACCTTTGTCGGTGCATTTTTACCTCATTAAATAACTATTTTTTATAACAACTAATTTGTAGATCTAATTATTAAAATTAGTAAATCAAAAAAATTTAAACTCATTGTTTAATATTCCTTTGTGGAGTGTGGACTAGCAATTTTTTATAATTTGAAAACAATTTCGGTCGGACAATTAAGGAAATGAATAAATTAATTATTTTAAGAACTATAAATTCGAGGGTATAAAATTAAAAAGAACTATTAGTTCTAAAGTGATAAAAGAATAAAAATAAAATAACTAGATTTTTTTTTGGGGGGGGGGAGGGGGTTAAAATTATGGATAGGTGTGGGGGCCACTAGACAATGTGAGTCGAGTACATGGCCAAGTGATTCGGTCTTTGAGCAGTGACGGAGTCAACCCGTTATTGTCGGTAAAATAGGCATGGAACCAGTCCTACGTGGCACTAGTCAAATATTTTTCGAGATCAGTGGCCCCCACAGAGTCAGTCTTCTCACAAACTGTGTGGGCTCTAGGTCCCATCTATACCGTTGACTAAGATCACCCTTTTTCACTGATCCAGAGGCGCCGGGCCAATCGGGGCGATGAATTTTTGGAACGCGTCAATCTCCACGCTGCCTCTTTTCTTTTCATTTTCCATTTCTTTTCTTTTAAATCGAAAATCTATTTTAAATGAATTTTACTGTTGACCGAATGGGGCCCACGTGGGCCCATCCCCGCGGGCGGTCGCTTTAGCAGTTTGGCACCTCAGCTGCTTGTGGGAGTCGGGTTAATGCAAATCGCCCAACCCTTTTTGTGGCAAATGTCATATTATCATGCAATTGAAGGAAAATATTTTGACTCTCTTTATCTCTTCTCTTTTCTTTTCCTTTCCTTTCCTTTTTTGTTTTAGATTGTACCGGTGAAATTTAATTTGGTCATTAATGCATCAAAATGTCATACTTTGGATGATCTACATATAAATTTGATTTAATCTCTTATAAATCAAATTAGATTGCATTCAATTTTATCTTGAAATCACATTGAATTGAATTGAATTTTTCAAAGCCTAATTGATATTCTATTGCATTATAATGTTCCCTCAAAATTTTAAAAAGTATTTCTTCCATAGAAAAGCTTAAAAATAGTATAATTTTCATTACACTAACTTTTATTTTAATTGCCATTGGCCTTGTAATCGAATAGTCATGATCGTGAGGATGGTATATTTCTTTTTAAATGTTATTAGGAGAGTAAATTTTTTAACAATGCTCAATATATATATGAGTTGATTCTATCCCAAATTGTAATACAATATCTCTATATCCCTATGAACATTAATAATTAAAAAAAATTATTTTTAGTCAATAGAAAACAATAATAAAATGGAAAGAATGAAAAATGAAAAAAATACATCTACCCGAGTTGTAAAGTTTGTAGATCCCAATATTTAAAAAATAAACAATAAATCCCCACCATTTAAGAATGGACATTGATACTCTATTTTGTTAATGAATTATGTTTTTTTTTAAAACGAGATAAAAGCATTACGATATTTTAACGTTGGCTAGCATTTCAGTACATTTTTGTTATTAATAGGGTTTGAGTGTCATTTTTTTTAAATAGTAGTGTAATTTTTCGCTCGACTTAACTTTAAGCTCTAACGACCATTAATTTTTCACAGAATTTTTTTTTAAAAAAAAAGAGCGAGAGGAAAAACTTCCTTCAATTGCTTAGAACCCAAATCTAATAAAAAAAGAAAGTAAAAAGCAACAAAAGAAAAGACTAATTAGTAATTAGTAATTAGTAATTAGTAATTAGTAATCATGACTAATACTACTGTTTGGTCTTCTCCTAAAGTCACCACCCCCTTTTTATTTGCCGAGTCCATTGCACCGTCTCAAGACTTCACTCTCCACATCTCTCTCTCTCTCTCTCTCAAAACTTCTTCTTCATTTATGGCCAAGGGAAGTGGACTCTCCATTGATTATAATATTTCAGATCCCATTGCAGGCAAGAACAAGAACTTCTTTCTTTATCATCAGCCCACAGTCCTCAATTCTTTCTCCGACGATCATCATCACCTCCACAAATTCCATTATTTAATGGATGCCAAGACGTCTCCTGCCACCACTCCATCGACTATTCAGTTCCCCGTCTGCCTTAATCACGATGAAGATTCTCCCCAGCAGTCGTCTGATGATCACCATCATCATAATAAACGGAAGGTCATTGATGAGATGGACTTTTTCACCGACAAGAATACCCACAGCCGCGATCATCACCATTATAAAGACTCCAAATTGGAGCTTAACGTCAACGTGAGTATTACCTACATGATCATGTTCATGGCTATTGACTTATCTCCGTTTAATTTTTTTTTTATATTTATTTGATTCACAAATATTTTGAATTGAATGCTACAGACTGGGTTGAATCTTCTCACTACAAATACCAGCAGTGATCATTCCACGGTCGATGATGGAATTTCGACAAATATAGAAGATAAAAAAGCTAAAAATGAGGTAACAAACATTAATCTTTAATTAAGCTTGTATTTTTTCGATTTTTTCGAGTTTGTGAATTTTGACTAATTAATTTAAGATAACTGTACTATTGGTTTTGTTCTTCAGTATGCCGTCGTTCAGGCAGAGCTTGATCGAGTGAACGCGGAGAATCAACGTTTAAAGGACATGGTAAGCGAGGTTACCAACAATTACAACACGCTACAGATGCAATTGATGGCATTTATGCAACACCATAATACTAAGGCAGCTGATCAAAGCAGTGATGGGCGGCAAGTTGAAGAAAAGAAAGGACAGCTTGCGGCGCCGAGGCGGTTTATGGATCTTGGTCTGGGCGTTAATACAGCCGATACTGCTGATGAGCCTTCGCTTTCTTCCTCAGAAGGAAGGAGCCGCGACCTCGGAGGGTCACCGGTGAATGGAAATTCTCATAATAATGAGGAGGGTAACGTTTTGTTTGGTCAAGATAAGAAGGAATTCGTTAAGAGAGACGATAGCCCCGATCGAAGCTATGGGCCTAATAAGGTTCCTAAGTTTAGTTCATCGTCTAAAAATGTCGATCAAACCGAGGCCACGATGAGGAAGGCTCGTGTTTCCGTTAGAGCCAGATCGGAAGCTCCCATGGTAATTGATATATATTATAATATAATTTGTTTGATTTGAAGTGGATTAGGTAACTCACTGATTTGAGATGCTGAATTTTTTGGCAAAAGTTTGCTTAGCTTTTTCTTTTGTTCAAAAAATTTTTACTAGATCAACGATGGATGCCAATGGAGAAAATATGGACAGAAAATGGCGAAGGGAAATCCTTGTCCTCGAGCTTACTATCGTTGCACAATGGCTGCTGGTTGCCCCGTTAGAAAACAAGTATGTTTAATAGGCTTAATTTGCATTTAATTGTGTATTTAGTATTTATTTATTTATATAAAGTAGTTATCTGATCCAGAATTTTAAAGTGGGAAAAAATTGAAAATTTTTAAAAAATATTTCTATATTTATATATATATATATATTATTTAGTTTTTTTTTATAATTTAGAAACCAAGTATGTTTAATAAGCTTAATTAATGAAATAGGTACAAAGATGTGCTGAAGATAGAACGATTTTGATCACAACATATGAGGGCAACCACAACCACCCATTGCCGCCGGCTGCAATGGCAATGGCATCAACAACATCATCGGCGGCGCGATTGCTGCTATCGGGTTCAATGTCAAGCGCTGATGGACTAATGAACGCAAATTTTCTAGCAAGAACTCTCCTCCCATGCTCCTCCAGCATGGCCACTATATCAGCTTCAGCCCCATTCCCAACTGTCACATTAGACCTAACACAGACCCCCAACCCTTCAAATGTCCAAAGGTCACCAAACCAATTTCAAGTTGCATTCCCAAACCCATCTCACAATTTTTCCAATGGAGCAGCAGCAGCAGCAGCCGGTTCACTGCTGCCTCAGATATTTGGGCAAGCATTGTATAATCAATCGAAGTTTTCTGGGTTACAAATGTCCCAAGATATGGACCCTTCTCAATTGGGTAACCAATCACAATTGCCATCATCAGCAATGAACCAAGGGCAGCAGCAAAATTCATTAGCTGACAGTGTGAGTGCTGCCACTGCTGCCATTGCTGCTGATCCGAACTTTACTGCCGCTTTAGCAGCAGCAATCACGTCTATCATTAATGGCGGCACCCCTCAATCAAACAACGTTACCAACAATGAGAGTACCGACGACCTAGCAACTACTACAAATGGCAATGTCAAGTTTTCCCAATCATCATAATAGTTTAGTTTAGTTCAGTTTTTTTTTTCCTTGTTATGTTTTCGGAGAAAGTTAAGAAACGAAAGTTATACACGTTCAATTTCGTTGTTTTTAGGGTTAGAATCAACAATATGGTTTTTTTATTCTTGATTATTTGAATAATTCCAAATTTGTAAGTCAATATAATGTCCCCCCACCCCCCGAAAAAGAAAAAAGGAAAGAACTAAGAAGAAAAAAGAATGCCATACCAAATGATTATTGTATGTATCCGGATTTCAAAGTGAGAGGTGCTTTAATTCTATCATTTTTCGTCTGTCGAATCTTTATGAGGAAGCCAGACCTAAGACAAAGAGATGATGAACAAATAAAAAGATAAAGTAGACAACATCATATTTATTGCCTCGTTGGAGTTACGTGCTTGATATGCCAAAGCAGTCAGGAAAAACGTCCACAAGTGGTTAAAAAAGAGGAAAAACAAAAGGATGGGATCCGTTCTACACGTAATGAAAGTGAAAAAGAGAGAGATGATTGATTGTGATTGTTTGTCACATTTGTTAATCGCTATTGTCCTTTTTCTCCATTTTAAGCACCCACTTGACAATCGAATGACTTGCTTGCGAGACTATGGATCGGTTTAAGTTCAATTGGATATGATTTGATGGTGAGTCCGTTCAAGCTGGTTTCTTCTTCGGTTGGTTTCCAAATTTGGACCACAGATGCTAGTTTCAACTTTGAATCGCCTAATAAGTTAATGAGCTTAAATGCCATGATATTTGAGATACAAACTTTTTATCTCGAATAAATGTGAATATTTGAGATACAAATTTTTTAACACAAATAAATGTGAACAAATGTGAAACCAGAACACACTTAAATAAAAATATTGATTCTCATTAAAAAGACTACAGTGTATGTGACAATGACGAAATAGCTGAAGCAAAAAATATGATAACGAAAATAGAATAATAGGATAATTGAGCACCTTGTCAAATGCTAAATTTATCAAGTCCAAAAGATAAAAGTGAGAAGAACCAAAATGAAATAAAACTCTTCCTAAATTGTCGTACAACATAAAACAAAAATGTCACATAGTTGAAGTTTAAACCAAATTGCAGCCACATTAGTTACATCTAGCCCATAACAATGAAAGAGATTTCTAAGATGGGAACTAATATCCTAAGTAGAGAAGAATGAAGATAGTTGCAAGAGACAAAGAAACAAGCCCGATGAGACTATTACTCAGCTGGGTTGTTGCGCATACGCCTGCATTTGATAGAGCCATAGAGAGACTAGTAGGCGCTACGACGTTACACATGTCAGTGCCAGCCACAAATAAAATCTTAGGCCCTAGGGTCCGGAACCTGAGGCTTCATTTTAAAGAAGAGCCTACACTGCCTATTGGAAATTGGGGTATCTAACTCCAAGCCCATTAGCTAATAGGCTTCGATTTCTAGCTTTAAATATCAAGTTGCATTGCCAACCTGCTAACCTCTTTGGCCCACAGGCCACAGCTACATTTACAGCTTTATCAAACAAAATTTGCCCCACCTAGTTAGGGGGGGATTCACAAAATATATTGTAAATAATCAATAATTAGGGGAAAAAAATGTGACAATGGGTGATAGGGTGTTCACAGATCAGATTTTATGGATTGAAAATTAATTCATATCCGATTCACAATTTTACAGATTATAAATTTCAGATTCAATCTAATTCGTGCATTAGTGAAATTCAATCCGAATTCAATCTATCCGTCAGCATATCAGATATAGATTTGACCCAATTCATATCCAATCCATCACTTTACAAATTAGTTTGTGGATTAAAAATTTTTAATTTTGTCTAATTCACAAACTAATTAAATAAAAAATCTAATATAAAAATAATTTTACTACTGATCAAATTCAAAATTGAATAAAATTTGAATAAATTAATTACTTAAATAAAGCTAGAACAACACATTCAAAGTTTCAAAATATAACACACCAAAAAGAAAAAATCTCATTTATTTAGATCAAAACGCAAAAATTAACTAAAATTATGAAAATTAACTATTTAGGAAGCTATATTGTTTCTTTAATTATTAAATTATTTTTATTTTATATTATTAGCGGATAAGATATAATATAGTATTAAAATAACTACATTTTAACTTACTTATTTATTAGTAAGTAGTAATGCCACATTTACAAGTTTTATTTTTAATTAAATAATTTTTTTTTTTTTACAAATTTGTAGATTTTTGTAGATTTATAAAAGTAAATTTATATCCAATTCATCGACTGTGAATTCTTAAATGTTTGATTCAATCTAATCCACCAATCTACAAATTAGACTTTTAAGGATAAGATTTTTACGGATCAAACGGATTAAGTGGGTTGGATTGGATTCTGAACACTCCTAATAGGTGATTCCTATGCGTATACTTCTAAGAGATTTGATTAAATAATTATTCATATGAGTTAAAAAATCTACTATATCAAATTAAATAAATAGATTCATCGAGATCTTCTTCAAAGATGATGATATCATGAATTGTGGAATAATTTGATGAGATTTACATAAATAGCTCAAAACTTTCTAGGTGCTGCCCCAACTTTTTCTATCATATCTACCCAAATTTCTAATTTTTACACCAAAAAACCCTCAAACATATTACCAAATTGCCAGACCAATAACACTCTCAACAAAATATCAAACCTCATTATTCTCAAGAAATCACAAAAACTTATCACGCTCTACAAATCACCAAATTCATCAAACAAATGTAGCTATACATAATGAAGATAAAATTATCAACTGGAAATTAAAAAGTTAAGATTAGTGTTAATTTTTACACAATATGGATTTTTTTTATTTCAATTATTTGAAATTTATATAGGCATTTTAAGTAAAAACAAACTGGGGAGATGAAATCCAGAAAACATGTGACGAGTGCCTGTCACATATGAATTTGTGCGACGGGCACTGTCACATGTTGCAAATGAGCTTTGTGCAATAGGTGCCTATCGCATATGAGTTTATGTGACTGGTTTATGTGCGAAAAGTGCTTGTCGCTCTTCTCAATAGTTTCATTTTTTAATTATCTAATCATAATTTTGTTTTTCAAGCGTGTTTTGATGGATCATTAAAGAAATTGACAGATTATCGTTCTCAATACATGAATGGTAAGAACAAAGCTTTTTTTTTTATCAAAAAGAGTGTATGAGGTTCCGCAAATAAATCAGAATAATTATACTGGCATAGTAAAAAAAAAGTTTGAGATTAAGTTCTTCTACACAATCAGCATTTTCACTACCTATGAACTTATTTGATGATGAAATTGTGAGAATTTTGTTATGTACGGGCTCTAATCCGGTGAAATATAAGCACATCCCTCTTTTAATTATCACATCCCCTAAAATTCTGAATTAAAAGCCTTTGATGTGGGAAACTCAAACTTTGTACAGAACAAGCTTCTCCTTCCTTGATATTCAAGAGTGGTGTTACTAATAACGATATTTTGCAGTAATATTACACTCAAATTGCTACAATGATGATCCTATTGATAAGCCGTTTCATTTTGATTAAACAACACTTAGCCTTAAGTTGCCATTTATGCTTGCGTGATTGATCAAGTGTCTTATGATTAAACAACACTTAGCCTTAAGTTGCCATCTTGTGCTTGCGTGATTAAGTTGCCATCTTATGCTTGCGTGATTGATCAAGTGTCAGTTATTTACATTAGTTTATGTCTTATGATAATTTCATTTTAAATATGAAGAATGGTTCTAAATTTAGTGGAGAACAATGAGATTGTAATTAATTGAGAATATAATCAAAGAAAAATAATTGTCAATGTGGAAGCTTATCTTAGCTAGTTTGTTTATATTTAAAAATATATTTTTAGGTCACAAAACCCATAAAATTTAAGTTCATATTACTATATGTACAAAAATCTAGCTGAATTTGTTAGTTTTTATTCTATTTTATTTATTGGTTTTCTCTCTTTACAAAAAAAAAAAAAAAAAAAAACTATGAGCTTATTTTAAGATGTATCAAACTAGGAATTCACTATATCAGTAGGCCCGATGTACTTAATTAAGTTTTCTTCAATATCTTATATTAATTGAATTATTTTATAGTTGTTTTGTCTGTTTCTTTTTTCTTGGTTTAATTTTGCCTACTATAGTCATTAGTTCATTCTTGTAACCATGTATTGAAATCAATTGTTAATTAAAGCCCTATTTGAAATTTAGGTTGGATAGTTACAGTTTAAAAAGTACAACACTTAAGTATTTAGTAAACACTAACTATTATAATTTAAAAAATAAGTTGATTTAATTTTACATTTGTGTAATGAAAAATCTATTATATTTTTATTAATTTGTTAAAATTATTATTTTAAAATTATATTTACTACATGCTATTAATTTTTATTTTATAGTTACAATTTTTTTTTTTTAACAACAACTATAGTTTTTTAAGTTATAAACTTGTTTAGGTGGATATGAACATGTGCAAACTTGTTTGTGGCATGCTCGGGCACACGTGGGTATACACAAAGTCGGTTAAATTTGACTAGCTTTGGATGGCTTATAGAGACCTACCAGCGGGTCTTGTATATTTATTTTTATTTTTAATACAATTATTTAATTTATTTTAATTAAGTATAAATATCTAAATAACAGCTGGTAACAGTAGACTACCATTAAACCACAGTCGGTCGCATTCCACTGCTGGTTTTTGATAAATCTTGACATCAAAATTAATACCAATGGAATTGTCTTCGTGTCCCCTGTGCAATGGTATCAATAAATTCGGCAATAGAACTTCCGTTTGTGTGAGATTGAGTAAATGATTGTTTACTTTGGTTTTACATTTCATAGTTTACCCAGGTATCATAGTCAGAAATAACAACCTATAACCCTTAAGAATAAAGCTGTCCTTAAGTAATTTGGACTTATGTACTATCAGCACGTAGAGGATAATCTACCATAAGAAGAAGACTATCTTAAGGATAAAATAAAAACTCATGACTATGTATTTTTAGGGAAAACAAAAAAGATAAAATGAAGGCTAGTTTGACCTTCGTCTGCTTATTATTCAATACAAGAGCTGTTGATATTGAAGATTTGGGAATGAGTTTTTAATTGAATTGATTCACACATATAACACAAGAATGCAATATAAGACGAAGCTAACTATTGAATTAAGTTAGAACTCTACTAATATTTGTAATTTTCTTTGAGTTATATATACTTTGTGCAATCTTTGAGGCATTTTTTATTATGTTTATTGGTATCATCATTGGAAACCCTCACAAGAATAGAACTCATTCCTTATGACCATATAGAGGTTTAAAGGCTTGTTGCATACGCTAAATGCAATAGTGATCACCTACAAAACTGGTTTAACTAAGATTTTCTTTAGCTTTTATTATAGTTTTTGCTCGAGTACTAGCAAAATGTTAAGTTTAGAGGTATTTGACGTGCTTATAAATTATATATTATTTTAATACTTTCCCAACTTAATTTTATGTTAAATTATATTTTATTATGTTAACTTTTTATATTTTTTATTTAAGGTATATTTTGGTATTAAAGAAGAATTAAATCAGAATATTCAGGAAGAAATTTACTTAAAGATTCAGAAAGGGAAAAGAATAAATAAATTTTATTAAAATAAAGCAAGGAAGATGCAATTAAATTAACCATTATGCATGCATTGACGTGGAGCAGTTGAAGGCAATGAATGGCATATGGAAATTAAAAGAATTCAGCATGAGTTTAAGCTTAAAGAGGCAGTTGCTGGATTCGCAGAATATAGATGTGTGGCTAGCAAATCCAAGGGCAATTAGGATTTCAATTTGATAAGGGTCACGGTGATGCAGTGCAAAAGTGATACTAGAAGTCATTCTAGCAAATATTCTTGAAAACTCAAGGAAGAGGACTCTCATAAAGGATAAAATATATCAATTTAGAAAATATTAAGTTGATGGATAGCTTAAATGTGTTACAATAAACTATAAATAACAAGATTATATATATGTTACAATAAACTATAAATAACAAGGTTATATATATTATTAGCTAACTTAATCTTAATCATTCTCAAATATAAGTAGTGTTGGCAAAAAAAGTCAGGGCTTATGGACAAGGACTTACAATTTGTAAAGCTCATATGTAATGGGAGATAAGGGCCTCCTATAAAAGCCTAGGCTTTATAATACAAACACACACACACACAGACACATATATATAGGGGTGTGTGTGTCTATATATATATTAAAAATATTAAAAGATTCAAATTGAAAAAATTGAAAATAAAAAAACAAACAGCCGAAATTAACTCTTGTGGTTGCTGGTTACTCAGCAATGATGCTTGCAATGATTGTTATGTTTGTCTGTGCTCATAATTTATTTATTATTTTAATACTTCTTTAATTTAATTTTATGTTAAATTATATTTTATTATAATTATTATATTTTTATTTTTATATTTTGTTATTGTAGAAATAGTGAGAATATTCAAGTAAAAGGAAACTTAAAAAGGAAACAAATAGGAGCTTTATGGAAATAATTGCCGATTGTGAAAGAAAAGAGGAAAGAACAATGCTTAAACGAGGACAATTAGATTTATTGCCAATTAATTTTATATATTTATTGGTTACTTATGTAGGTCACGTACATAATTACATAAGCATTGGCTTTTAATTCAAGTGGGCTTCACGTGCATGCATGAAATAAAAGAGGCTGCTTGGCTTTTGTTTTAATTCTTTCCATGCAAGGACTTAGAGTGCAAAATAAAAGCTATTATAAAAGCATAGACTTGAGGTAGCATTAGGAAAATTAAGAAGAGAAGTGCAACCGCAAGAACTAATAGCCAAGCAGAAAAAAAAAATTAGAGCAGCAGCCGTATAAATTAAGAAGCCAAGGGGAAAAAAAAAACCAAGAGCAAAAAAAGAAAAAAAAAAGAGAGAAGCCGCCGCTGCAAATACTGGAGAAACAATTTGGAGAAGTCGATTGCAGAGATTGAAGAGAGACAACTTCTTGAGTTTACTTTTTCTCTTCTCTTTTTCTATTACCTTGCTTGAATGTTCCCAATTAAATTCATGGAATTTCTTTATATTCCCATGAACTAATTTATTTTACTAGGGTTACGATGTAACCTAATTATAAAGATTTAATTCCATAAATCTATATTATTTTTAGTTTATTATTCCATGGTTGAGTGTTCATTATTGTGCTTAATACTTTTAAATATCTGACCAATATTTGAATGATTTGAGGATACATAATTAGACCGAGAGAAGATTTATATATTTTTGCTTTGTGTAATGGATGTTATGAATTGAACGAAAGGCAGAGATGTGCCAACGTGATTCATGCAGTTTTTTAAAGAATTTCCATAGAGCTTAATGAATCTTTGTATATTTAAATTCATATAGAGATATAGTGGGTTAATATGTGAAGATATTTTTGATATTACTCGATAGAGGATATTGAATAGATTAAGGAAATTCACTGTCAACATGGGTAATAAACTTTAGTAGCATAGATGGAGGATTAAATTGGATTGGTTAAGGTGAAATCGGATGCCCTAATATCTTAACCTCTCGGTGATTTCTATTATTGTCTGCGTCTTATCTTTATTTAATTTTTAATCTAAAATCACTTATTCGGTTATTTAAATAAATTAGGGTTAAAATAATTTCGGTAGCTAATAAGATATAAAATCTCTGTAGGAAGATACTTTACTCTTCATTATATTACTTGTGCCGACTAGTACACTTGCTAATTTACGCAACACTGTTGAAGTTGCCGACATAGTTACCCGAGACTGGATTTTCGGGACAATTACCAAATAGCTGTATTTCACCACAATAAACATAAGATACCTCAATAACTTGATTGACAGTTACTGGAGCAGTAGTCATAGGCCTTCACCATAATTGTTAATGAAGTTACTTGGGCTGATAATGTTGTCAAGGCTTCTACATTATGAACTCCTGCTGCTCTTCTTGCTATAGTTTTTCTGGTAGCTAGCCACTGATAGTTGTTATTGGCTATCATTTCCAAAATTTCATAAGTCTCATTGTAGGACTTAGATAACAAGGCCCCATTTGCTGAAGCATCTACTATCAATCTAGTGCTAGGGTTCAGACCATTGTAGAATATTTCCAACTTTATAGAGCAAGGAATATCATGATGGGGACATCTCCTGAGTAGCTCCTTGAATCTTTCTCATGCATCATACAAGCTTTCATCTTCAAGTTGATGGAAAGATGTGATCTCATTTCTCAATTTTGTATTCTTGGTTAGTGGGAAGTATTTTATTAAAAATTTGTCAGTCAAATCATTCTATGCAGTAATAGAGTTAGGTGTTAGAGAGTTCAACCATGCTCTAGCTCAATCCTTTAAAGAAAATGGAAAAAGTTAGAGTCTCAATGCTGCATGCGATGCTCCACTAATTTTGAAAGCACCATTTACATCAAAAAAAATTTAAAGTATAAATGAGGATCTTTTTATGGTAATCATTAAATTGCCCTACTTTTTGCAGCATCTAAAACATCACTAGTTTGAGTTTAAAATTATCAGCTTGAACTTCGGGTCTAAATATTCTCGGATGTATAGTTTGAGGAATCAACACTGCATAATCTCGAATGATTCTGTCTTTATCATCTGCCATATGGATGATATTGTTGTTCCCTGGTTGCCTATGAACATGCTGTCCATTCTGACCTTTATGTACATTGACTGGTTGTATCTCTCCTCTATGGTTCAAGTTTCTCATATCTTGTAAATCATCCATGTTTGTGGCAACTTGTAATTCCTAATGCTTTTTTCTTAATCTTCTTATAGTTCTTTCAATTTTTGGATCAAACTGGAACTCAACAGGTTTGTATTTGTTCATGCAAGAGTTGCTAAAGCACTTCTATCAACAAAGAAAATAAATTAAAAGAGAAATAAAAATTGGCACCAATTAAAATTTATTCCACAAATCGCAATAAGCAATCAATCCCCGACAACGGCGCCAAATACTTGGTCTTTGTGTGTGTGATTTCTAATGCAATAGGTGTCAATATGCAAGTGTACACAACAAGTAATATACTGATGAGTATTCAGATCGTCTCCACAAGAATTGATGTTATCAGATTTACTACAACAATCTTAACAATGCAATTTTATTCTAAATTAGAATAAGAAAATTAATAAAGCTAATGAACTAATTAAAATAAAAAGGCAATAAATAAAATGCAACAAAGAACATTCTCACGTCAAACACAATAATGTAATCAATAAGAAGAGAGCAGTTAAGTGATTAAACTCACTTAATGGTACTGAGTGTTTTTCTAATTAATAACTTGTTGCTGCAACATCTACTACAGTACTAGGCAGAATTCTCTGTGCATCTTCAGCTGTCACTTGTTGGATTTCTTATTTCTTAATGCAACCTAATAGTAACCAATTGTTATGCTAATATTAGATATAACATTATGCGTACTAGGTTCATTTTACCCTACCAGGTGAATCCTTGTGTCTAGTTCATCACTAATTTTAGATCAAGCATGACCCTATTCAAATCAAGATTAACTTAACTTAGGAAATCCAATCTAAAATCAAGTATTGTCTTAATTGGTTCCACTAAATTGGACTTTTTTTAGGCTCTTTCGTAGTTAATATTCATTAAATTGGTGGTCAGCCGAAATAGGGAATTGAAATAAGTACAATTAAGATAACATGCTACAGTAAATTCAGAGCAACACACGTATAATATTAGTCAAATAACCATTAAGATTATTTATCACTCAACCACAATATAATTCAGTTCATGATTTGTGATAGAACAATAAATAAAATTATTTTAACCATCAAGTACATTCCCATTAATAAATAATAATGAGAGAATAAGAAGAAGAATTTAGTTTTGCTTAGTCTTGGTGATTTCTCCCCATTCTCTCTGTGAATCCTCTATTGCAGCCCTTAAATCTCTCTTATTCTTTGTTTTCTTTTTGTTTTTCTCGGTTATTTTTCTTTGAGTGACAGCTCTCTCTCTTTTCTTTTCATGCATGCTCCTTTTATAATTTGGAATTAGGGCAACCACCAAAACCATGTGGCACGCATTTTCTATTTTTAGAAACTTCATATCGCAATCCTTTAGTTATTGCGCGCAAAATCCAGTCTATTATTACTCTAGGATTGTTGCAGCACAGCTGCAACATTTTCACTGTTTCAAACTTGTTTTAATTGCTCTGCAGCCAAGTTATTGTGCCATATTTGCAACTCTATTACAGCAACTTTCCATCCCTAAAACTTAAGCTTTTTGGTCACTTATAATCATGCACATAATCTAAGCACAAAATGATCTAAAATAAACTCAATTTATTAAAAATAAAATAAAATAGATGCTCATACAAAATGTAACTAAAATGCAATAAAAACACATCATTTACTCTTTAAGTAATATTGATTTAAGTCTAAAAATGTCATGATAACTCTCATTTCATAGAGTTATCAATTCTCTTCTGGACCTACTCTAAATTTTGTTAAGGCTATCAAAGACCTTGGAAGTCAAGTTTTCGGGAGTTGTCTCGCAAGTTGCAAATACTGGAGGGAGTCAAGTTTTCGGTATAATTCCAAATGCTTTGACTAAAGCAAACATCATTGGAAAAACAAATGGCGAAGAGTTTATTGTCACAGGCATGCATAAATGTCTTATTGCACTAATTGAACATGGGGATGCTTTTATTGCTCTTCCTAGTGGACTTGACACATTAGAAAAAATCTTTGCGATTGTATCCTGGGCATAACTGAACATCCATCAAAACCTATCGGGCTATTAGATGTAAATCATTACTATAGTCACTTGATGATTTTTCTTGATGATAATGTGAGGCACGATTTCTTTCCCCCCTATCACGAAGAATCCTCATCCATGCCAAAACTGCTACTGAATTAATTGATTGACTGCAAGAATATCAACCTAAATCCAACATCCTCACTTGTCAATTAGATTGGTCAAATATTGATAGTGGCAAGAAATGCAAAATGGTGGACCTGAATATTCATCTATAACTCTTTTATATTTTCTTATATACTAGTTGTATTTGTTTGTAGGTATTTATTTTCATTTCACATTTACCAGGTGCAGTTTTTAAACTTTACCTCTTTTTTCTTTAGACATTGAGGACAATGTCTTGATCTACTTAGGGAGGGTGAATAGATGACATACCGTGTTTTTGTGTTTTTTTTACAAAAAAATAAAAAAATTAAAAATTATTGCATTTGTTTCTTTTTAATTTTTTTAAATATGTGTTTGTCTTACCTCTAAAAAAAATAAAAATTTTGTTTAAAGATGGTAGAGCAGGGACTTCTTTTTCCTTTTGAGATGCATCATTCTATATTTGTTAGTAAAAGATAATTTTGATCTTTTCTCTTCAAGTTAATTAAATTTATGAGCTCTTTTTCCCAACAGCTTTTACTCATCGATTTTGTTTCATTTGATTATCTGGCAGTTGTTACTAAACCATCCCAGTACGCACACACACCATGTCATATATGTTAACATTTATGTTAACATAATGTTGATTTTGATGATAACAAACAAAATTAAGAATGATTAAGTTTTTGAAAGCTTACATTATTTTTCATTCATTTTAAATAAATCATTATTTTGACATTATAAAGGTTTTATATCTAATGGAAAAATGATTTTATGAAATTGATTATTTTTCAAGTTTATGGTTTAATTGAAAGAATTTTGAAAACTTTGAAATCAACAAGTATTGCTTGAAATTTTGGAGAAGGATTTATTTGAAACGTTTTATAGCATTTTGGGCCATATCATAATTTCAGAATGTTTTGGGATTCACAAAGTAATTTTTACAAATTCTGAAATTGGACTTAATTGCAAATTTTTATAACGTTTTGGGCCATACTACAGTTTCGTAAAGTTTTAGGGTCAAAATATAATTTTGGAAAATAGTGCACTGTACCGTTACTGTAGCAAGCGGCAATCCGGTTATGCTAAACGGCAATCCGGTTATGGGGCAGAAACTCTCCGGATGAAAAGCGGCAATCCGGATTTCGTAAGCGGTAATCCGGTTATTGGGCATAAAGCTTCTTGAGCATAAACGGCAATCCGGTTGTGCTAAGCGGAAATCCGATTCTGAGCAGCGAAAGCACGGAGCATAAACGGCGATCCGGATATCACAAGCGGCATTCCGAATACTCAAAAATTCAAATTTTTGCCTTAACGGTAACATGCAAGCGGAATTCCGGATACCATAAACGGTAATCCGGTTATGAGTAAAAAGTGAATAACGGCTAGTTTTTTAGCTCCAACTATAAAAACTCAAAGCCAATTCATTTTCAACAACTCAAGCAAGCATAAACAAAAAGCATACAACATATCTTGAGCTCTCAATTCGCAAATCATTATTATTTTGAATCATCCTTGTTCTTAAATTTGTTCATCCACTCTTAAAGAGAGTTTTGTTGTAATCTTTATTTTTCTCATCAAATTTGTGAGTGTATAAGTGTGGGAAACACTTGAGTGAAGAGATTGAGATATAATCTCATTGTTGTAAAGGTTCATTGACACCTTTAAGTCAATTGTAAGTATTTTAAGTCTTGGAAGGCTTGGATAGTGAAAACCTCAAGCTTGGATCGCTTGGAGGCGTGGACGTAGGCGGGGATTGCCGAACCACGTAAAATTTCGTGTGTTTGTTTCTCTTCTCTCTTACTTATTTACTATTGTGCTTTGATTGAACTTATTGCTTTTAAATTTATTAAGGCTTTAGATTGGATTGTTGTGTGGTTTTGTTAGGATAAGTTTTAAAATTCCAATTCACCCCCCCTCTTGGGTTGCACACTTGTATTTCAATATACTTGTGAGTTGTAAGTTAAAATAGCTAATATTTAGTTCTCTTGGTTTATTAAAGGTAACGTCTAAGACAGCGAAAAGTGTGTGTTTTATTATTAAAAAAACTCAAACTTTTACTCAATAACCAGGCATCTTGCCCAATCAGCAATGATTGCTCGTGTAAAATGGTAAAGTCTATAAAAAAATAAAAAAATAAAAAAATCATATGTGTTCAATTTCGCTAAATCTAAAACCCAAGTAAATAAGTCTCCAGGGGTGTTTCAACACGTAGTTCCTAGTTCCCTACAGCCAATTGGTCTAATGTCACTAAGCCAAAGCTTTCTACATAGGTTGAAGATTTATTATTTGTGATACGTTTAATATGAATAAATATGAAATTTGAGTAAATAAGCCCCTAGTAATGTTTTACCTAGTGCCCTAAGGCCAACTGGTCTGGGAGTCACTGATCTAAAGCTCGCTACATATGTTAAAGGCATATTACTGGTTTATCTATAAATTAATTAGAAGCCCAAGTAATTAGGTCCGTAAAGGTGTTTCGATACTTGGTGCCCTTAGGCCAACTGGTTTAGGTGTCATTGGCCTAAAGCACGCTACATGGGTTGATGGTATATTATTTGATTATTTGTAAATAATCTGTTGTTTAATGATTGAACCTTAGTAAACTTTTAGAACAAAAATATTATGCTTTGTTGATGAAATCCCATATGTTTTTATGTTTATTTACAATTGAGCACAAACAAAATTTTATTGATATCCAGTCAATAAATTATTTCTCTATTTCATCTTTCAACAAGAAAAAGTAGAGCTTACTTATTTAATTGTTTGAAGAGTGCAAGAGCAATTATCAACTTACACACTAAATTTATTTATTGTAATGAGCGCTTTACTTACTAGGGACTAGCAATAAGCTAGCTGGAGAGTGTGATTAACAAAAAAAAATTTATATTTAATAAAGGTTAAAATATTAATTTTTTCACTGATAATGTTGATAACACTAATAATTTCATTACGTTAATAAATCCCTAACCTTTTTTTACAAATTATTAATTTTTATTTTTTTAATTATGATTTTTTGTGTTTGGTAGGTAATTCCCTAAAATCATGATGCTTGGATCGGAAAAATAGACATGAAATTTGGATTCTAGAAACCTAAAAGCCATTGGAGATTTTCTAGCCCTTTGATTTGGTATTATTGTTGAACGGTTAAGATCGTGCCACATATCCGAGCTCACTTTTGCACACCAAATTTGGTAGATCAACTAACTTGACAAATTAAATCAACCACCTTGACAAATGAGCAAAAGAAGATTCCTATTTTGACTTCAATCATAGTCATTGACTATGTTAAATCCAACCATCCATAATGATTGCAAATTTTAGGCCCTTGGATTGTACTACTAAATCTCATCTAAATATTTGTGATTGTAAGCTCACTTAAATATTATGTAAACATCCACGCTTGATCACTCAAAATTTGCCTGTAAATAAGCAAGAGCTTTCACAATCGAGGGTGTACTAGATTTTGGGAGAAAATAGAAAATGAGAGAGAATTTGCGGTGGATTTTAGAGGTGAGTACTTTGGGTGTAAATCTAGAGTGAATTTAGGGGGAAAATTTTTTTTCCTTTCCCTTTGTTTCAATTTACCCATACTGTACTTCACAAAGTTTATTAAATAAAAAGTGTTTTACTTTTAAACATGAGTGGTTAAATTTTATAAGTTGGGGTAAAAAGTGAAGCTTAAGGATTCAAATCATGAAATTAATTAATCTCTCAAGTGAGTTTTAAATTTATTTTAATTGTTATATGTTTATATATATATATATTACTAATTACTTTTGTGTTATATTAATTTATAGATTTTGATCATTCTTAGATCAATATGGACTTTTAACATAATGTCAATACTCTAATATAACTATAGCACATTAGATACTTGATCTCATATTTATTCATATAAATGGTTAGTTGAGAATTAAATAGCATAATAATTAATTGGCAAAAGAAATGCGAAATATAAATATGAGAGAGTATAATGACCATAACTTGAAAACCGAGAATAGATCCTATAACCTTAGCATTTTTTCTAGATTAGTCTCAATAAATTTCTTTTTTTGTAATTAATTTTTTGTTTAATAATTGACTACTAGATTTATAGATTTTCTGTGGTTCGACCTTAGACTCACCTGTTATATTATAATTAGATATTCTTATACTTGGGAGTAATCAACACTTTTGAACCGTGTCATCCTCTCCTCTTCCTACTGTGCTCTCGTCTCTTTTTAACTGATTCTTCATGTTTTCTTCTATGTTAAGGCATCTAACTCTCGCCTTTATATAGAGTTTTTGTCCTATTTTTTGTGGGACTAGTAAAATTTATTTAAACTCTTTTTTTCCTAGTTAGAATAGGACTTTAAACTAAATAAATGAGGCATATATGAAAATAGCTCTAAAATTCATTTTTAATATAGACCCAATTAAGATATTTGACTGGGCCTTAAAGAATAAATCTTTATGGCTTAAATTAAATCCTCAATTTTAGCACAAATCTTATATAGCCTAGAATTATGAATAAAGCCCAAAAATTCATCCAAGAAACAAATCAAAATCCATGAAATCTCAATAAGAGTATTTTATACCAATTTGTGCTTCTCTACTCCTTTTTGTAATAAAGATTCAGGAAGTTTAAGAAAATATCAAATAATTGCAAAAAAAAGATAATAAAAAACCGATGTGAAATTAAGCACTCATCAATAAATTTACAGCATAAATTTGTATGAACTTTTAAAATATAATTTTTGTTATTAGGCCTTATATATTTGAAAATATCACACTTTACCCTCAATAACTAAATTATTTTCTAGCTAAAAGCTTAAAATATTTATCTTTAGGGCTTTGGCTCCACCCCCCACATCTATATCATTGTGTAATAGTCATGCAAAAAAGTAACGAGTATGATAAATAACATAATAATAAATAATGAGAAAGCAAAAATAATAGAGAAATTATATGCTCCTAATAATTTCTTCGAGATAAAGAGCAAGATGCTTTTGAATTATAATTTCAAGGATATTAATAGATAAAATATTCTATCATCTTTGATTAACAAAATCAATGAACAGAAATCTTATTAAATTAAAACCATTAATGAGCCACATTAAAGTAGCGGTAAGTCTAACACAGCACTTCTATTAAGATGTCCACCACTTTAAGATGATCATAAAATGGCAATAAGTGTACTTTAATTGCTGCCTCATTAAAAACATTAGCCAGTAAAAATCTAAGGGGAAAACCTAGTCAAATGAAAAAAGAATACTTTGGACACATGTCTAATTTTTGCAGAAGTTCTTCTCTTAGATAATTATGCTCCCTTAATGAAATTTTCCCTTCAAAGAGACAAATATCAATGTGATCATCTACTCTGTCAATGCATGCTAATCCTATAGACTAAGTTCTCAAATGCTGAATGGGCAAAGCTTAGTAAAAATATTTGCAAAATTATCAATGAAGCATATTTATTTGACATAATTTTCTTGCTTTGTAGGTGCTTATGAGTGTAGATCAACTATGGTGAGATGTGTTTGATTCTGTCTCTATTCATTTATCCTCATCTAGCTTCCTCTAACTTGTATGACACAAGCTGCATTGTCTTCAAATATTACCCTTGGAATGACTATAACAAAAGTCAGACTACATGTATACATTCTTTGCTTGCTTCGTATAATGCAAAAATCTCTAGTGGTTAAAGAAGGTAGCAATAGAAGTTTGCTTGTAGATTGCCATAAATTTGACATATTATTATGTGTAAAAACATATCATATCTGTGAACGAGCTTTATGAGGATCAAAAAGAGAACCTGCATCTGCATAACCAATAAGACCCGATTTTTGTGTTGACTTATTTAAATAAAATTATCCCAAGTCTGTCATTCCATGGATATATCAGAAAATATGTTTAATGTCATTCCAGTATTGTTAAATTGGTGCAAAGTTAAATCTTGCCAATATAAATTTGTTGAGAGCACTGTGTCAACTTGGTGCATTGAGCTGAATACAGTAATGTGCCTATAGCATTCAAATATGGTACTTCTAGATTAAGTATCACTTCATCATCTTTCTAGGCCAGAATTGACTTCTTTTAGGATTAGAGGATCAGCCCACCATAGGAGTTTTTATAAATGAGCATTGTCCATATTAAAATATTTTAAGATTTTCGTAGCATAGCAGACCGATGGATAAGTATGCTATTAGTTTTATACTCGATCTGCATGTTAAGAAATTATTTTCTTTTCCCTACATCTTTCATTTTGAATTTCGTTTTCAAATATTCAATATTTTTTAGAAGCTCTTTGGGAACTTAAATTTAATTTATGTCATTGACATATACTGCTACAATAGCAAATATATATTTAAATTTTCTAATGAATACTCATGGGTAAATAAGATCATTTATGTATCTTTATCGTTGTAGCTTAATTGAAAACAAACCACGATTGATAAGAATATAATATTTATATATTTTAATGTTAATTTTTTATTTTTTAGTTACTTTTAATTATTATTTTTAATTTATTTATTATTTGAACAGGAAAATAACTAAAGATTATGGATAAAAAGTACGTAAAAAAATAATAATTTAGGGAAGCATTGAAAAATTAATAGAAGTCATGGCTTAGCTAGAGTGTACAAGAAGTGAAGCCAAGATTAACTTGTATTTAGATGGGAATCTTACATCCACAATTCGAAAGCACATGCAGAGCTATCAAAAGTGGGAAACAAATTAATGGTTTGTGATATTAACAAATAATGGTGGCATTAATTAGAAAGATTGATTTTAGAATTGGAATCCGAATTAGATTCTGCCAACAGTGCACCATTATGGCGTTATATAAGGTCAAGAATTTAGCCACATGGAGAAGGAAGAAGCTAGCTAGAAAATTGCCAAAGTCAAAGAGCATCTAAAAATTGTAAAAATTATAGAAAGATATGAAGAAGAAAATTAAACCTCATAATTATTTTTATAGAAATTCGAACACATGCTAATTGTGAGAACAAATGTTCTCCCACTAAGCCAAGATTTATCGCTAACAATTGCAAATAACTTGAAAAGTCAATAGCTGTTGGTAATCTGCTGACAGCCAAGCGCTAGTGCAACGTCAAAAAAAACCAAAACTTTGTATAAAAAGTTTAAAAAAAAAAATTGCATGATTTATGCGGCAAGCTAATAAATGCAAGTGAAGGTTGGATAGCATTCTTCGCACCATGGAAGTGCGTGTTGGAATAGAATTTATCTTTGAAAATTTTAAAAAGAAAGATTTGTTATATAATCGCCTATGATCTAATTTTTTCCTGATGATAGAAATATATTGTAGTTACTACGAGGTCAGCTCATTTTGGTGTAGTTCAGTTTGGTCCGACTTGAGCTGAACTGATTAAATTTAATAAGATTATGAATCAAACTTAATCGAATTGAAATCGGTCTGGTTCTAAGTTGGAGTGGTTCATAAATTATTTTAACTTAAAAATATTAATTTTTTCTACTTATCTAGCTTTGAAGTTAGTTTTTTTTTCGTCTAATTCATTAAATAGATTATTTTTTAAAATTTATAAACCGAATCAAAATTGTCGGTTTAGTTCATTCGATTCCTCCATTTTTAACATCCATATATAGTATGCTATATGGAAAGAGTAATGTATAATTGTGAATGAAATAGATTCTAGGTACTAAGCAATATTGCAACATAGTTCTGGCCGGTATTTAAACTTGAAGTCCAGAACAAAATTGCAATGTAGGCATTGTTTGTGTGTATTAATTGGTGATTTTTCATGTATGAGAGAAATCACCATCGCAAACACCGTTCTCAACATAGAGTGGTGCTCTTCCGTCTATAGTTCCAAGAAGGTCTTAAGATGTTTCTAGAGATTGTTCTTTATCTACTTACTATCTGCTACGAGTATGTTATGATGATTGTTATGATGATTGGTTAAAGTATACACATAACACAAAGTGAATGAAAAAGAAGTAGTGCTCCAAAAACACCTAAAAATTTTCCAATCTAACAACCTGGATGTGTCTTGAGTCATTGTCTTAATAGTCTTTATCTAGATCAAAAACAAATAGTGATTTTTGCTTGCCAATTTAAAATCCATCGATGACAATTATGGAGTATAACCACATGCCATGAGATAGAAATATAAATTTCATTCAAGTATCATTCAAGGTACATGACATGATTCCGTATAATATTCAATTCAACTGATGGTACAAAAGACCTCACACATATACTATTGAAATAATAATTAATAACCACAAAAGTACTACTAAATTTTGCAGCAGTTAAATTGTAAATCATTAAAACAACTGGGCATATGCTATGATCAACACTTATTGTGACAAATAGGTTAAATCCATCATTTGCTTGCTCTAATCCTACATTGTGAGGATCTGAACAAAACTCTGGATAACGGTGATCAAAACTTTTCTAGGCTTCAGAATCAGTGGGATACCACAACATAACATCTTTGACGCCATCATTTTCATGCCACTACATAAATGAAACTGCGTTTTGTTTTTTTCATGTAATATCTTTGAAGCCTTGGTATCAAAAGAAAATACCGCAAAATTTTGCAAGAATTTTACGAGTATTATTAAATGATTGGTTTTCATCTTTAGGTGTGGCTTTCCCTATAGAAGTACCAGATACTGAATATGAAGAGTGTTAACTTTTCTCTTACCTGTATAGCATTAAAGGTGGTCAATAGGTCGGACGGCACGGGCACGGCATGACACGAGCACATTTCGGTAGAACACACGGCATAGCACGACACACATGTGGGCCGTGCCGGGCTTAGATTTTAGGCACGTGAGTTTTAAAAGCACAACACAATTAAAGATGGAAAAAGGCGGCGTGCGAAAAAGACTTAATAATCACGCGTTTCGTTTTTTTAATGAAAGTAAACTTAAAATTTTATGATTTTATAAATAACTTAAAATCAAATCTTTTAATATATTTTATTGGCTCAATTTTTTATTTAATTCTTAGTTTCAAGAAAATTATAATTGATTTATGTTTATAATTTATTAAATAAATAATTGATATCATGATTTTAATAAATAAAATTATAAATATCATGATTTTATAAATATATATTAATATTATTATAAACTATGATATATGACTCTACGTAATTATAAGTTAACAATTAAGTTAACCCTTAAAAAAATTATTGTTGTTGTTGTTGTTAAGTACTAAAAGAAATTCTAATACCATAGAGTCAAATTTAGCAACTAATTTATATTCTCTTATTATTATTAAATATAGACTTGAGTTTTAAATTTTTTATTCTATTAAATTTGAATAAAGGCACATGGATTTAAAAAAAAGTATATAGGCTTGAAAAAAAAATAAGACAATAATTTGGCATGCGTTATTAAAAAAAACGAAAAAAGCTTAGTGGGCTTTTTTTCCATGGCATGGCACGAGTGGCCGCAGCACGTGTGCTAGGTTGGGCCTAAGCAAAAAAAGTTAGGCACAGCACGGCACGGCACGAAAGGCACAGTAGGCACGGCACGACACAAGCACAAGCACGCATGAGCTTCCTTTGATGGGCCTGGGTCGGCACGGCACGGCACGTTAGCCATCTCTAATAGCATACAATCATTAGTACAAGCGTCGAATTGATTATACCCAAAGCCTAAATCATTAAGTTATAATCTGAATAATAGTTTCACGCAATTAAAAAAAAAATTACTTGCAGTTGTTGCGTGGCTCAATGTAATTCATTGGATATTATTGAACAATCTAGTACCTGTAGCCTGCATGATAAACAATTGGGTAATTACCACTGTGGCAACGTAGCTTTGCCTAATTTCAATATAATCTATCATTATTATTTACTATCATTTTTTTGGCAAAATTTTTTATAGGTTTATAAATTTTTCCCCTGCAACACTTTATAAAGTCTCATGACAATTAAAATTGCTCTAAGAATATCGAAAAACCGATGAATAAAGAAAATGTGTTATTCATATTACGTTATATATTTGATTTAATGGTGGGCTTTCGTTTTGATTCTATTAATCAAACTGAATTGTGTTATGGCAATTTGATTCGGCAGGAAAACCAAATGGTTCATAAATCTTCGAACCAACTGATTTTTATTGGGTTCTATTTTAAACCAAATCAAACTAAAAAACCATACGGTTCGGATAAAAAATAAAAAATGAAGAATAGATTTTATGTTATTGAGTACATGTGATTAATATTGTGATAGTATACACTTTATTTTAATTTACTTAATTATTGCCACTTGGTTCACTTTGAAAGATAATAAAAGTATTGTGGATGTAGATGTGAGTTAGTAACTTAGTGTGGAGTTCTCTTATATATTGTTAAAGGCATTTTAAAGAATCAAAAAGTTGTGAATATCAATAGTAAATTTGTTGGGAAAATATGCTCTTTAAAAGTATGTATTTATTTAATTATAATAAATAATTTTTCTGATTAAAAAAATAAATGAGGTATTTTATTCAAGTATCTTAATTGTATTAATATTTTGAGTAAAGTCCATTTAATCATATTATATGTATTTATGTTATCTCCATGTGAATTCACAGAAGACATAAATACAAGTTATCTTATGATCAAGTAAATTAAGTTGCAGTTGATAAATAAAGTTGGGTACTTTATTTAGGTATAGACTGTAATAAATTCATTAAATGATTTGTCTTAATCATGTATGAATTTATTGATGTAGTTCGACTACATTAAGCTGGATTACATACGAGATTTAATTAACCTTCAAATGACTGTAAGGCTTATTAAATCTCATAGGCATTGATTTTACTGTAATCTTAATCTTGAGATAGTTATAATTTTATGATTGTAGTTGTTATTCCATTTGAGTTACCAATGGGCACGACATACACTTATAGTTAAGATTCCCCAGTATTTTGGTAGGAGTAATTATAAGTATTGGAGTTATAGATTAACAATATAGAATTTGTACAACACATCTCTGGATAGGTTTTCGATACTTGATCGTAGAATTCTCTGGCCAGAGTGTGTCAACATATTTAGTATGTTGAAAATGATCATTAGAGAAAACCAATAAGTATCAAGGAACAAGATGTTATTAAATTGATTGGACAATTGAGATATCAATTTAATTAATGATGTGGTACAAAAGATTGTATAGTAAAGAAATCAATATGGCTTGGGACTAATTATTATTCGAGCATACAATTATGGAGGTCAATTCCAATCTTATAGTGGAGTAGAGTTTAAATTAAATGATTAGGCTTGTTTAATTACAGGCTTAATTGTTGTTGCCACTATTTTATGTTACCAAATGATCCCTGGGTTAACTCATTTAATTGACTGCACCACTACTAGATTAATAAGCAAGATAGTTAGCTATTTGGGTCAAAAGCCTAAATATATCATTTAGTGGGAGGCTCCATTTAATATGTTTGTGTATAAGGGGCCTTATATTATTTTACAAGGTTGGTCCCCTATTAGAAAAAGCAAGTATAGTGACTTTTGGTTTTTATTATTTGGAGCCTAAGGTTTCACTAAAGGGAGATATAAAGGCTTATTTTCTCTAAAGAAAATAGTGAGAGCCACATTATAAATATCAAGAGAAAAAGAATTTCTTTTCTCTAATTTTGAGAGAAAAGTTTTCTCCTGCTAGTTGCTTTTAATGGTGATAAAGGCGCACACACGTCAAGTGCAGATCAAACTTGAGTCATAGCCTGGAAGATTATTTGGTGGTGGATCGTGATCTAACAGGAGTGGTAGTGACGGATTGTGATCTGGGAGCCTAAATCACTTCAGTGGAAAAAGTAAAGATTGTTCATCATCTCGGATTTTCAAGGTACGATTTCTAAATTACGAATTCCTATATATTGTATGAGATCGATCCTAAAAAGTTTTATAAAAATTTAAAAACTGATTTTTCTCCAACAAAATTGGCAATGGAACTTTGAAGTTTATTTTATGTGTGATTTTTATTGTTGCTTTCTCATTTTATTTATTGTTGTGGATTTGTAATTTGTAGTAGATTTCTATATTATGTAAGTTTATTTCATGTTGGACTTTATTATGTTGATTTATTCAACTTATTATATTCTTTATTAGTTGTGAATTTATAGACTCATAATCATTATTCTAGTAGTAGTATATTACTATTATTTTTTTTAATTCAATATATAAGGTAAAATTGCTCGAAACAAACAAAACAAAAATTGGCTCAGTTCATTTCTATTCTAATGTTTGGTTCATATTTGATCTACAAAATCATAAACCAATTGGATTTGATTTGATTTGCTTCTAGGCCAGAATCGAACAAATCAGATTTTGCCCAACTGTAATATTTTGATTATTGATTTTTTAACTAAATTAAAATATACATTTATCATAGCGACGTCTCTCTTAAGTTTCTCATAAAAATTATTGGCCTTCATTAAAAAAGAAAAAAAATCAGAGGTGATAAACTAAATATTTAAAATATCAAGACATAAATATAACATGTTTATATGACTAACTTGATTACTTTATGTTGTAAGGTGACATTATCAAATTTGTCTTATGCTAATAAAGGCCAAAGACAATCAAAAGATTTTAAGTGACAAAAAAATATTAATTGATTAATCGTATAAGGTAGAGGGACTTTAAAATAAATTATCCTCTAGGTGAGGACATCGGCTTGGGATAGAAGAAACATCCTCCCCTTTTCCGAAATCGTAATCAACATCATGGTGACAAATCCGACAATGTAGGTCAATGTACCCCTGCTTTTTTTTTTCCCGCAAGTAGACTAACTAGCAACTGTGCTATATTCGGACAAGGATTTTTTTAATATTTTTTCCTTAATTTTTTATAGTAAAATAAATAATTAATAATTAATTTTTTATTTTATTAACTAAATTAATTTTTTTTAAATAAAAGGTGTTAGTGACTTAAAGTGGCTTAACTTAATTAATTAAATTAATTAGAGGTATACTTTTGTAACTTAATTGGAAATTTTTAGATAATTTTGGTTTAATAAAATAAGTCAATTTTATTGACTTTTTAATGAATGGAGAAATCTAAATAAGCTAATTAATTTTTAAAGTAAAAAATATCCTTACTTTTATAATTTATTTTTTATGTTTATCCAAAAATCCAAACATATTTACATAGTAATAATCTCATTTTATGTACTATAATTGAGAATTTTGTGATAAATTTAAAACTTTTGGTATTTTATATATTATAATTTTAAAATCATTATGTATTCATTTGAACATAGTTTTGAACTATAGTGTTTATGTTTTTTGGGATATAATATATAGTTTTGAATTGTAGTATTTATGTTTTTTGGGATATAATATAATAATATATTATTTATTTGACATTTAAATTTAATAAAGACAAAAAAATAAAAATACATATTTTTAGTTTTTTAAGTTAAAATAACAAAAAACTTTATACTTATTTTCAGATTTTTTTAAAAATATATTATTTAAATTCAGAAATTTAGATTTATTTTAAATCTATTTCAAATACTTATCTTCAGATATTTATTAAAAAAATTATTTAAATTTCAGATAAAAAAGAAACACTTATTAAATTTAAATAGCTAAGAGAGTAAAACGAGTGTAGTCCAATGGATTCGCTTTACTATTGCCACGGTGTCACAATGATACAATCTCATAACGCCACGTCACCATTTCGATGCCATAAAATAGTGACGACCGTCAACACCGTCGGATACAACAATTCAAAGTCGAATCAACGGCCAAACCACATACTCCAGAAACGCATTTTATTCGCTTTTCTTTCTGTATTCTGACTTGATTTCTCGGTTTCGTCAGTCCACTCCTTTACTCTCTCTGTGCTCTTTTGATCGATACTCAGGTACGTAAGCTAACTTTATTATTGTAATTAATTATTTTAAATTTAAGTAAATAATTTCTAATTTTTGTCTGAGATCGTGTTAATAAATATCTTTGTAGATTTTACTGTTAATTTTTCGATGGACAGTTTCAGTTGCTTTCGACTGTTAGGACCTCTGTTTGGCTGCTAAGAAAACGCGAGAAATTAAAAATTAATTTCTAAATATGGACTTGCTAAATTTGAAAATGTAAAAGTCAAACCTAAAATCTTCCAAAGTTTCAGTTACATGCATTATACCAGTGGTTTATACTTAATTAATATTTATTTCAGATGTCAACGTTCGTCTTCTGCTTTGTTTTTGTGTTTTCAAAAAATCTTTCATGTGCTTAAGTCGATTATGATGATCCATAATAGCTTGTTTTGATTCTTATTATTATTACTTTTTACCAGCAGCATTTTGTGTATGTTGTGTGTCAGCTAAAAAATAATGGTTTATGTGGATAACAAAAGCCTTAATGGTTATATTCTTCTCTTTGTAGTTTATATGGTTGCAGAGGAGATGATTGAAAAGAAATTAATTAATTTTGAATATAATGATTTCTACTGTTTTTTAATTTAATTATGATTGACAAGCGTGTCTTGATGGTAGTAAGTTCTACTGATTTAAAATGATATTTCTGTGGTGGCTTATGGCATGATTAAAGTCAAATTTTGGACAAACTTATTGTTTATTACAACATGCTCTTGATGATCAAATAGAATTTGTATTATTGGTTTATCACAATTTTTCTCAAGTTTGGTGCCTCCTAGTCCTATGTATGATTGCTAAACTAGAAATTCGGATGCTGGATTTTACAGTTGTTGACATGGGAACCAAATTCGCATCCATTCGGGTTGCACTTTTTCTTCTTCTCATTTTGTCCCCTGCGGCCTTTGCTTTGCCAAATGATGGATTGGTAAGAATTGGGCTGAGAAAGAAGAAATTGGATCAGATCAATCGCCTTGTTGGACAGACTGTATCTAAGGAAGAGGAAACGATGAGAACACCTGTCAGAAGATATAATCTCCATGGTAGTCTTGGAGATTCTGATGCTGATATTGTTGCATTAAATAACTTTATGGATGCTCAGTATTTTGGGGAGGTTAGTATTGGCACACCTTCCCAGACCTTCAGTGTGATATTTGACACAGGAAGTTCTAATCTTTGGGTGCCTTCTGCAAAGTGTTATTTCTCAGTAAGTTTCTTCTATCTCATTACTTAAGTTACTTGAGAACTTTTTGTACATCCAACTTTAATGTCGTTGATTGGGCAAAATAAGATTTATATGTTTTCTTCCAGGTTTCTTGCTATTTCCACTCCAAGTATAAGTCCAGCCATTCAAGTACCTACAAAAAGAATGGTACAGTTCTTATTCCTTGTTCACTATCTGGTTTTAGACTAGATTATGTTACTCCATTCAAGTCTTTCCCTTCTTCCAACACTATCACCCTTACCAGAGATTTGTATATATTCTGATGATTGATCCCTAGGACGAAATGATACTATTTTATCATTGAGAGCTAACATTGTTTCATTTCCTGTTTGCTATTTGAAATATGTACAGAGTCACTTGCTCACACACATGTATAAGTAGGAAGATTTTATTCATATTGATGGCTAAAGAACCAAATATTTGAATGACAAGAATCTGAATAATTAGGTAATTGATAGACTATTAGTTATCACTATTATTCCTTATAGTACGTCAGAAAAACTCGAGCTACAAAACTAAGATAAAAAATCCAAGGAGTAATATAGGAACCAATTTATGTATCCCCGCAAGGCCTTTTTTTAATATGTTTATGACTGTCATAAGTAGTATTGTCATTTTTATGCAGGGACATCTGCCGCAATCCAATATGGAACTGGAGCAATTTCTGGTTTCTTTAGCCAGGACAATGTGAAAGTTGGTGATCTTGTTGTTAAGAATCAGGTAAACTTTGGCAGGATTTACATGTTTGCGATTTTCAGTTCAGTATTCTGTTTCAGTCACATTTGCTATTTTCCATTAGGATTTCATTGAGGCAACCAAAGAAGCTAGCATCACATTCTTGGCAGCCAAGTTTGATGGTATACTTGGGCTTGGATTTCAAGGGATCTCAGTTGGAAAAGCCATTCCAGTCTGGTGTGTTATTGCATCTCAGTTGTTAACATGTCAAGAATTGTCTGAGTGAATCTTGAGTTCATACAATTAGTTTTTCCCAATATATGCTATACATGACTCATTTGCTCGGTAGACCATGACAAAATTATCCTTTAAATTGAGCATTTTTTGCTATTTTCTTACAGGTATAATATGCTTGATCAAGGTCTTGTTAAAGAACCAGTTTTTTCATTTTGGTTAAACCGTAATATTGAAGGTGAAGAAGGTGGGGAAATTGTGTTTGGTGGGGTTGATCCTGATCATTACAAGGGTGAACACACATATGTGCCTGTAACTAAGAAAGGCTATTGGCAGGTTGATTGTCCAAGCTTTCCATCTTTGCTTGCCTTCATAAACTGTATTTTTGACTGTTTGTTTCTTTCTCAAACTTGTTTATCTATTTCATTTGTTGGCAGTTTGAAATGGGTGATGTCCTGATTAATGGTGAAACAACTGGTAACTATCTGGAACTTATTTTGTATGCTTCTTTATGTGTTTCTATAATTGTTACTGATATGGTAATAATGGTACTGAGAGATGATCATACCACTTTCAGGATATTGTTCCACTGGTTGTAACGCAATTGCTGATTCTGGAACCTCGTTGTTGGCGGGCCCAACAGTATGTATTGCCAGCCATTAGAATGTGGCTTTGTCCTTTTTGGTTGCGTTATGGCATGAGTGGTCATATAATGTGATTGCACTCGTTATTCATTATTAGTTTCCCATAGTGTGTGGGCTTGAAATGGAACATCCAAGGATTTGTCAGAGCTTTGTACTGGTCATAATTTTAACAGTGAGCTCAACCAGCTGAAGTACTCATGAATATATATCTGGTCATGTTTGTCTTTAACATTCATCTTCAATATAACTGTATCATCTAGTGTGAAGTTTGCAACATGCTAGTATCTTGTTTGAAATTGATTTCCATCTGGTTCAACCTTCTGTTAGGGCCTATTAACATAAGCATCAGCGAGGTCCAATTGTTGTAGATGAAATCACCATTTTGTCCAGCAATACCTCTGTATGAATAAGTGGAAATTTTCTGTCCATTAAAAATCTATCACGTTTCAGAATTTCTAAAGGTCTATTTACTAGTTGACATATTAAACGTCAAAATTTGTCATCTCACTTTGTAACTACATTGTCTGCTGTTTGGTCATAGCCCTGCCTCACTTTAATTTTGCCATCAGATTCGTATGAATTGATTTATTTGTAATTGATACTGCTCTGTGGCAATTTCACTTTTCCAGACCGTAATTACACAAATTAATCATGCCATTGGAGCTTCTGGTGTCGTAAGCCAAGAATGCAAGACTCTGGTTGACCAATATGGAAAAACCATATTGGAAATGCTGATAGCTGAGGTAAATTGATGGATGTTTGATTTTCCTTTTGCCACTTGTTTACCCGCCAGTGCTCTTCCATCTGAGACAATCAGACAAATAAACATGGCTAAGATATGATCCTACTTGCCAGTTTTGTCATTTGCCATATTTCGATTGAAAATTCCTTGTGAACTGATAAGTACTTTATGCCTGATTGTTTATTAGACACAACCACAAAAGATCTGCTCTCAGATGGGTCTATGTACTTTTGATGGGACTCGAGGTCTTAGGTCAGTATAAACCACCTTCATATACATGTTATAATAGATTGTAGTTTTCATTTTGTTCGGGTTTTCTGCTAGTTTGTAAACTACTAAGCTACTTTGTTTACCAATGTGAACAAAAATACTGTCTTGCAGCATGGGAATTGAGAGTGTCGTAGATAAGAGCTCAGACAAGTCATCTGATGGTTTGCATGACTCTGCCATGTGCACTGCTTGTGAGATGGCGGTCATATGGATGCAGAACAAGCTGAGGAGAAATGAGACAGCAGATCAAATCTTGAATTATGTGAATCAGGTATATATTCTCATTCTTAGTCATATTTCTAGGCGAAGTTGCCTTGAGGCAAGCTTATGCCCTAACTTGCCTTTGCATGGCAGCTTTGTGACCGTCTGCCCAGTCCAAATGGAGAATCAGCTGTTGATTGTGACAATTTATCTTCCATGCCCAATGTTTCATTTACAATTGGCGGCAAAGTATTTGACCTTGCACCGAATGAGGTATGGTTTTATGCTGATTTTGAGGCATCTGTGCGCCATTTGGTCAAAAAACGACTCTTCTGTTGCTCCCCTTGTTATTTTCATTTCATTTGTTTTACTTGTAGGAATATGAAAAAATTTTGTCTATTTAGTGCTGCATTTTTCCTTTTTTTTTTTTTTGATAACCCAGACTCCCGCACCGGCCCGGACCGTGGGTGTGGGAGTCTAATGTTGTCCAATTGAGTTTTTATTAGTTAGCTTATGATCATATGCAGTTGGGTGTTTGAGTTTTTAGCTCCTTTCATCATTGATGATCCTTTGGTGTTGTGTAGGTGACCTATGTTATACTTTCGGGATTTGTTTATCATTATATGTCTTTTGATGTGCCATTGGACTTGTAGCCCACTGGTGGTCTGGTGCCCTCTACATTTTTTAGGGCACCACTACAAGCTCTTATGCGGCTCTTTATCTCCCCAATATTAGTGAGAGTAGATTTCTAAACTGTGCTTGGTAGACCGCTGGATTGTACAATGAGTGTATATATCTGGATTCCCAATAGATCTGAGACTGTAATATACCTCTCCACTGTATCATTAGCTGTATCATTAGAACGTCTGGTGAAAATTTGATCACGATTTAAAATAAGATACGGGTTCACTTAGTGGAGAATAGTAGTTTACATTACTATTTGCCCATCATATTTTTATTTTCTTAGGACCCGTTTGGGATTGTTTTTGAGGAGCTTAAAAGTGATTTTCAAAAGTTAAAAGTTAATATTAGTGTTGGGTAAATTTTTTTAAAAATGGCTTTTGGCAAAACTAGTCTATCCCACAGTAGATTTTGAAAAGCTCATTAACTTGAAAGAGATTATTATTATTATTAATTATGTTGATATAACAAAATAAAAAACATAAAATTAATGACATCAAATATTTATATTAGTTATCCATTATTATATATACACAATAAAAAAATATTTCATATACATGTTTAGAAATGTGTAAATAAATTTTATTAAGGCATTACATCCAATTTAGTCATCTGCATTCTTACAGCAGTTTAATAGTAAAATTTATTAAACACATACTATTCTTTTTAAAACTCACAGTAATTTTGAAAACAAGTTTTACTAAATATTTAACTGATTCTTTTCTCAGCTGATAGTTTCTGCAGCACAAGTAATAGTAATTATTTTAAATGCTATAACATTACCACCCTTAATCTATTTCCTCAGTACGCACTGCTTTATACAAATATGTTTATAAACTTGAGTTTATTAATATTATATTGAACCTGTTGGACATTGTTATTATTATTGTCCTTTTCTCTGTGTTAATGCTTTCTTTTTCAAATCTATTTATTTATTTATTCTGGATGGTGGTATCAGTATGTTCTTGAAGTGGGAGAGGGAGTTGCCGCCCAATGCATCAGTGGATTTACTGCTTTAGATGTGGCCCCTCCTCGTGGTCCTCTCTGGTATGTTTCTCTTTTGCTCTCAGCATTTTGTTTTACTTTTCTTGCTGTTGTTGACAGCATGGGTAACATTAACTATGAAGTCCTAGTGGATTTAAACCGAAAACGTTGTGCATCATCTCTACTGAAAATTTTGGGGAGTGGATTGCCAATGCAGTAATTCTGGGTGTCATGTCTATTGAGAAGATTTCAGTAATTGATTTTCAATCTTTTTTTTTTTTTAACTTTTTTCCTGTACATGATGGAATTATCCACTCAAAAGAAATAGAAAGAGAGTTTATCAGGTGCTTTAAGTTTAACAGTACATCATTATCCAGTATTGGTCTGTTTAAAGAAAATTCTGGTTCTGGGTTGTGTTACATGCACAGACACAGTTATATGCTATATCATTTTCTCATTATATGGAACATAAGCTTACATATGCACAAGAACATTGCATTATGTGGGGATTCAGTTTTAGATTTTGTTGGGCTCTATGTGGAACATCTGCTTGTGTATGCACATTATGTCAGGATTCAGTTTTAGATTTTGTTGGTTTCTATGTGGAACACCTGCTTGCATGTATGCACAAGAGCTTCGCCATTATGTCCGGATTCAGTTTTTGTTGGGTTCTTTATTTCACTTGCTGGCAAAACACACAGAGCATTTAAAATGCCTCGAAAGCAGCTGCCAAAATTTAAGATTTCTTTTAAGTAGTCTGCCATAAATTTAATATCATCAATTCATCAAACCACATGAAATTATCATCCACCAATGTTACTTGTTTGATACAGGATTCTGGGAGATGTTTTCATGGGTCGCTATCACACTGTGTTCGACTACGGCAACTTGTCTATTGGATTCGCTGAAGCAGCTTGAAAAAAATCCACTGGCTTTGTCCATTTCCATAATTAGCTTGTTGTAATAATTATATATACATACATGCATACATACATATTCTAGTCCAGGATCGGACTTTATTAGCTTGTGTATATATGTGTGTGTGTTTGTGCCTCTGTGTGTATTATATTCTAGTCCAGGATCGGACTTTATTAGAATCCGGAAAGGTTATTAAACCGTGCGGTTTAATAGCATAATGTCATTCTACTATTAAATCATGTAGTTTGATAATTTTCATGGTCATTATATTATTAAACCGCTTGGTTTAATAACTTTTTCAAGCATTGACAAATGCAGGATCCTAAACTAAAACATTTATATATCTATGCACCATGATGATAGAATATAGACCTATACTAAAACTTATTTGTAAAATATTTGCAGTTAATAATGTGTATTTGCCATAAAATAAAATAGAGTCATTTAGTATAATATTATTTTGATAAACTTGTTTTTCAAATGTAAAGGTTTTATTTTTATTAATTCCAGAACATCAAAATCAATTTGTTAGCATTAAAAGGAAAAATGGACTATTCTTGGTGATTCATATGTTTGGGATCATTTTCGGATCTAGAAGCAAGAAAATTAACACGAGCGCGGCGATGGTGTGGCTATCAAAATCAAATGCTTCCTCTTTAATTTCTGGAAGCAATTTAAAAAGATAAATTAATTGGACGGGCATATGTTACACGTAGCAGGTAATAATTAAAAGGTCATCGGAATTTTCGACCTTTCCCTTGGTAACGGAACGTCAAAGCAAGCAAGCAAGAAACATCATCGGTTCGTTACAATGCCGGCTAACAACCTGATCGTTGCGTAACGAAGCAACGCAACTCTCATTTCTTTTGTTTTTTTTTTTTTTTTGTTTCTTTCCGAAAAGAGAAACTAATAAAACGTCCCAATGAGAGTAGTTCAAAAAACATAGCAAATATTGTCAGCTCTCATTCCTTGAGTGCACAACCAAACTAACCTAGATATAACTTATGAGGGCTTTCTTTCTTTATTTCTTTTTTTTAAAAAAAAAATAAATAAATAAATGGAAACAGGTTCCATGACACCACTTTTTTTTAAACATAATTTCTTGATCATTGGATCTATACACTTTCAATGGTTGAGATTAAATTTGAAATATGCCATTGATGAGTTGCAAATTAATGCACACTTGAGATTTAATCTCAAACATTGATGTTGCGTTTACTTTCCGAATTAGGAAATTAGAATTATTGACAGCGTTAACTCAGCAAAATAGAGTCGATGATTTGGAATTGTGGGTTCCACCACAATTTGAGAATGAGTCTCTCATTCCCAAATTGACTATTTTGCCTTCCCAAATTAAAAATACCAATATTGTTCTCATTTATAATTAATTAATATATTATAATTAATATATAAATTAATAATTATAATTTTTGATAAATAATCACAATAATTAATATAATAATATTATTATTATTATTAATTAATTAATATCATTATTACTATTAATTATTATACTAATATATTATAACAACAATATATTAATCATTATAATTTTTGATAAATAATCACAATAATTAATATATTTTTATAATAATAATTAATACAATTAATTAATTAATTAAAAAATTTTACAATTAATTAATATATTAATATATTGTTGACAATAATTATTATTAATAATAATTTTTGAATAATAATCACTATAATTCAAATATAAAATAATAATTATGACAATAATTCAGTAAGTACTTTTTATTAATTTGTTATAATCTAATTCATTCTGATTTCAATTCCAATATAAAATAAACACATCAATGAGATTCTAGCACATTCCGATTATGATTCATGTAGGTCAACTGGTCAAGTAAGCAATTTATTTTGATTCTCATTTCTCATTCTCATTCCAGCTCATTCCAATTTCAATCCATTCTGATTCCAACTCATTCCAATTTCAATCCATTCTGATTCCAACCCATACTGATTACTGACAAGTCAACGCAACATGAAAGTGCACTAATGCAGTGGTCTAAAGATTATATAAGAACTTGTGTAAAAATGTCCGATGCTAAACAACCTAACCATAACAAATGATATTAATGATTTCTCACTTGTTTTTGCCAATTTTGTTTGAAGGACTTTAAATCATACTAACTATACTCTAAATGTGGGGTAGATTTCTTCATTATTGAAATTGAGCAATTTTCTCATTAATTAGAATCATGTTTTAATTGCATTTGACTTTGATATACTGATAAGGATTGATCTGAATGGATTTTTTTTTTTAATTGTATTATCAGTTAGATTGTAGTATAGTATTCCAAATACAGTGTATGTATATATATATATATAGAGAGAGAGAGAGAGAGAGAGAGAGAGAGAGAGAGAGAGAGAAATCAATGACACTTATAATAATTGTAAATTTTCTTCAAAAAGAAAATGGCGGCAGAGTTATGACGAAAATATGTTGTCATCCTTATGCCACCACAATATCTGTTGATGCTGGTAATCGGTTGAATAAAATAGGGAGTTGGAGGAAGAATTAATTTAAATTTATAGTCGTATAGAAGAATAATATAAACATAAAAGAAAAAGAAAAAGTCCACTTATTCGGTTAATATAGACTATGTAATATAAAGTGGTGTTGCAAAAGCACCATGAAAAGGTTATCTAAATGAAATTTTACTTATGATTTGAAAAGTCACATAAGTAAAAAAATATTTCGAAAAGGCTTTTCAACTAAAATTCTTTAAATGAGATTTTCTTTCTCTCTTTCTTTAATATTAAAGAGAAAGATGGACAATTTAATTTAAAGAATCTCATTTAGAGTGTCTTTTTAAGTTTTTAATTTAGTATTTTATCTTCTCATTTTAAAGGAGAGATTTTTTTTTTATAATTGTTATTATTTTGGTGAAGAAAAAAGTTTGATAAAAATAATACAAACTTATTTTTATTTAAGGAGATTTTTAAGAAATGACTAATTTTTTTATTATTTTTATTTATAATATAAGTAAGTAAATAAATATTTAAAAAATTAAATTAAAACAGTGATGCTCTAGGCGTAGGTCTAGGAAGTGAGTAATAACATGAGGACCACCAAATTTAGTAGAAGCTTCAATATCGCTTGCATTGAACGCATGCGGGCAAGGCCGCAAAGGTAAGCTTTTAGCGTTTGCCGTTACCGACCATTCGCATGCGGCCACGCTCTCAAAATTACATCATCCAAACGCACGCACCCCACCCCCACCCCACCCCACCCCACCCGTTTTTCTTCTCCACGCATAAAACGTGCTCTCTTTCTCTTCTCCTGTTTCATGACGTACACACGTGTTACCTCATGCTTGCAATCTGCCGAGGGCATCACTTGCACTTTCTGTTGTGGACCCCACTCACTTCCTTCTCATTAATACGCAAAGGCCTGCACAATAATAAAAGCAAATGATTTAAGAGACTCTAAAGCATATTTTTTTTTTTTTTAAAAAAAAAAGAAAACCCACACGTGACTTGCGTGTGAGTAAAGTCTTCACTTTCTCCCTTGAACTCTTCTCCTTCTTCTTTCTTTCTTTCTTAATTCATGTTTAGCTATCTTATAAGCCACGCATACAATATCTTTATGCCCCATTGCCATATCTCTTGTTGTTCTAAATTAATTCGATCTCGCATATTCTTTAAATTAATATATTATTATTATTATTATTAGGGGCTTTTAATTATTTACTGTTTAACAATAACTAAACCCCACCACCTTCACCTGCTAGCTACTGCTTTATTTGTTTGACCAAATTATGCTTTAGCATTTTGGCATTAGTTACACCTTCTATAACACCCCCCTTTTTTTTGCGTTCAATGTGATTGTTGTGGTTGATTGATTCCTCTCTCTTTAACTTCTCCTTCACACCAACAAAACTAAACTAACTTCCCCCATCTGCTTCCGAGTTTTAATTTAATTAACTATTTAATTATCCCAATTCATCATATTAATTAGGACTTGTATTTTTTGGATTTTATTGTACTGTTATCTTCTAATAGTTAATTAGCATTGCATCAATACCGAAGTTCTCTGTTCGGATCCCTCGTGTCCTTTTGCCTCAATTAAGAATATCTATTACGCAATTAAAATATAAGAATCAAAGCTTGAGAATGATATCTTTTGTACTTAATTCTTTCGTAGTGATCTATTATATTAGGCATCCGTTTCAAGCAATTAAATCAAAATGTACACGAATAAACGGCTTGTATTATTTACTCAATGTCCAATAATATTGCCGATTTCACAAACAATTTCCTTTTTCTTGGGATTGTTTTGCGAGTGTACTTTTTAGTGGATATATATGATTATAGCTTTTCAGTCTTGGACGTATGGAGAAGCCAATTAACGAGTTTATAATTATAATTTGTTAGCCAGATGGGCGGCTTTAAATGGGTCAATATCAATTCTTTGCATGCAGTATTGACAAGCAATCACGGGATTATGCTAGTATGAGTACTTACGTCCAAGATTTTATCATGATTGCTTTGCTTGCAGTACAAATTTCCTCCAACATTAAAGTCTGATTAATTGAAAAATAATTGGTGCTCCAAAAGTAACCATGGTTAATAATTAATCACAGTAGTTATAGGGTATTCAATTCGATTATTATTAAAATTACAAAAGTTTGGGGGTGGGGGTGGGGGTGGGGGAGTCTAGAAAAAAAAAACCGAACACGGTATCAATATAGGGAAAAAAAAAAATGGTTCGCGAAAATCCTAAAAGGTGCATGGTTTGGATAAGCCAAATTCGAAACTAATTACTTAGGTAGAAAATAACCAAATGTTCCCACCTATTTGACTTTGACACACACCCATTCTAGACTTCAATTTTAAAATATGTACATTGAAAAACCCAAGTAATTGGTCCGATTCAACCCCATCATAACAGAACAAGAATGATACCAAAATTCAACCATTTTTGGTGGTTCAACCCACCCCACACTCCTTTACGATAAAACCCTAAAGATTCAAAATTTCAAAAGTCTACTGTCGTCTCGTACAAAATCCATCACTGGGCATCCACCAAATAGAAGTTTTGATTATCCATTCAATCTACCAGCCAACCCCTCTTCACCACTTTGCACCAAACCAAATCTACAATGTGCATCTACTTCCTCATTTGTGCCACACGTGGCGAAAACCCCATGCCATTGCCGACCCGGGTTTCGAAGCCTTTATTGCCAACCAAATTTTGACACGTTGTGGGCTCGCGTTAAAGGAGGCGTCAACTCCTTCTCGAGAGAGAAAGAGAGAGAGCCAAGTCACCCCACCAAACAATAAAACTAACCCATTTAAAAATCTGAAGCATTGCACGCCCCGCTATATATATTAAGGCGCCTTTGTTATATCAAATTAAAATATACCAACTCAAGCAAAGCCCTCTTCATTTTCTTTTTCCCTCATTTTTCAACCGTACAAAACATGGACTGGACCAGAGGCCACACCATCGGCCAAGGCTCCTCCGCCACCGTCTCCCTCGCCACCTCTCTCCGGTCAGGTGATGTCCTCGCCGCCAAGTCGACCGAGCTATCCAAATCCGAATTCTTGCAACGGGAACAGAAGTTTCTTTCTTCTTTAAATTCTCCTCATATAATCAGCTACAAGGGGTGTGACATTACTAGCGAAGACAACAAGCTCATGTACAATCTTTTCATGGAGTATGCCCCCGGCGGCACGCTTAACGACGAAATTCACCGAAATGGCGGCCGACTTGATGAGTCCCTGATCGTGTCATACACGCGCCAGATGTTACAAGGCCTGGAGTACCTACATTCAAATGGGGTGGTACATTGTGACATTAAGAGTAGAAACATTTTGATGGCGGAATCTGGAGCCAAAATTGCCGATTTCGGGTGTGCCAAGTGGGAGTCAGAGGCGTTGCGGAGTGGCGGCACGCCGATGTTTATGGCGCCGGAGGTGGCGCGTGGGGAGCACCAGGGGCTCGCCAGTGATATATGGGCAGTTGGGTGCACCGTCATTGAGATGGCTAGTGGTGGTGCCCCGTGGCCTAATGCCACTGACCCTATGACAGTTCTCTACAAGATTGCATATTCTCGTGAATTGCCTGAGGTTCCAGTTTTTTTATCAAAGCAAGCAAACGATTTCTTGTCCAATTGTTTAAGAAGAGATCCAAAAGAAAGATGGGCAGCAAGTCAACTTCTGAAGCATCCATTTCTGGAAGAATTCAGTTCTTGTGCGAAGCAAATTCAAGAATCTAATTATTCTCCAACAAGTATTCTTGATCAAGGTATCTGGAACTCAGTGGAAGAAACAGAGGAAAGCTTGGGAAATCTAATCCATTCAAGCTCCAAGACTTCAGCTCGCGAGAGGATCGAACGGGTGTCGTGTTCCCAGGGGCCCAGCTGGGGTTGGGATGAGAGTTGGATCACAATTAGAGAGAATAAAAATGAGGAAAGCAATGCAATTATGGACGGGATTGAAGCCAAAGATGATATGATTTGTGGGTCAGTGTCGGATTCTACAAGTAGTGGCTTAGAGAAGCAAGAAAGCTTTGTTAGTAGTATTAAAATTAGAACAATATGTAAAAAAGATAGTGCCGTAGTTAGTAGTAACCTCAATTTACAGAGGCACAGAGATAGGTTGTCATTTCCATTAAGCTCAAGTACCTCAATTTTATGAAGTTTTTTACCTTTCTGTCTCTATGGTGTTTTTTTTTTTTTTTTTTTGGTTATTTTAACTTTTTAATTTTGCTTCCTTCCCAAGTACTTTCAAGCCAAGCTGTGCAATGGAGTAGAGAGGGGCATTTGGGGAAGTCAAAATGTGATACCGGGGCTTTCTCAATGCCCCCAACCTAATCATATCCTCTGCTTTTGAGGGTAAAGTGCTTATTAGCTCTAGTCATAACTCCATGAGGCAGCTGCCAGATTTGCTCTCTGGTTGGCCGCTCTCAGCGTAAATCCTCACACCTCATCTCATTTTTTGCTTCTCTGTTGATAGGTTACGTTTGGTTAATTCCCATCCGGCCATCTGCTATATTCAATTAACAAGCCGCCCAACTTCTGTGTTTCTCTATTAATTGGTAAAAGTTGAGTCAAATTTCATGTGTAAATATATGACACCCCACCTAAAAATCTTATGTTGTAAAAGCACAGCAATATGGTTTATAGATACAGCTGCTGAATAAATTAGGTTAGGTTCTTGCCAGCTCATGCAAAAGGCTAAAGTTTGGAAACTGAATTTACATAAATTTGATCTCTTTGAAGCCACTTGTTCAAACCAAGCATGACCACGTGTTGGTTAGTTAAACTTTTACAAGTGAAATAAAGGAATTGATAAAAATTCCATATCAGATTAGTGAAAGCAAACGCTAATCACTTTACAAATAATGTAAGGAAATGGCAGTGATGTGTTAAGAATCCGAAGTTAGATTGAATGGCTGGGAATTGGACAAATGGATAGCCCGAAAGTTCTACAAGTTTCCAAGCTTAGGTGATTTGTTTTCTAATATGTAAAATCCACCGTGTGGTAAGGCCCCTAAAAGTCTCTTTTCTAAGAAGCTTCCTTGCTGTTCTTGCAATTGAAGTTTCCATAGACTACTTAGAAGACAAGTATGTGAAGGATAAGAAAAAGTGCTTTTTGGGCATCAGAAAGGGAAGTACAAAAGCACAAAATTTTCAAAGGCAAAAGCAATCCCATTTTCCAAATTCCACCAACTGGAAAGAAACGAAAATTCCCATGTGTTGTTTTCTTGTTTTGTGAAAGATCATGCAAAAATGGATAGTAAAAGTCTTTATTGGGATCGGCTCCGAAGAACGTGAATCTCTTTCCTAAATCCCAAATTTAATGAGTCCAATTGATGTTAAGAATAGGCCTTCTGTGTTCTCTATCCTCTCGATTCTCCATTTCACTCCCGATAAATTTTTGCGGGCAAAACTTCTTCGATGTAAAAATATTATTTTAGAGAACAAATGATTTGAAAAAAGAAAAAAAGAAAAAAAAACACTATATATTTTTGCGTGAACATTTTAAATACAATAACTAAAAATAAACAAATGAAGTGGACGGGAACTTTTATTTTACTCAAATTTTGACGATAAAAAAAATCTATAAATTTTGTTTGAAGTCAAGGTTTAAGTGTAGTAATAAGGAAAAGTCTTGTCAACACGGAAGTCTTGTTTCGAGTTTCAATAGTTATGAGTTAATAAAAAAGAATATTAAATTTTTTTTCTTTTTTTCTTATTAAGTTTCTGTTTGAAATGGAAGTTAAAACTCAATAAATTATTTATTTTATAATTTATGACAAAAATAATATTTGGTAAATTTTATAAAAACTACTTATTTCATAATTTTTTCTATTTTAACAATAACTTTTAAAAACAGGTAGATGATTACTTTTCATAAACAGCTTATTAAATAAGCTAACATATTTTTTTAAAAGTCTTATTATAACTTTAATATTTAAAAAATAATTATGTCTTATTTTTCCATACATCATAATATTAAGCTAGTAGATATCATATTACCACCACAATCAAATTACCACCACAACTACTATATATTTTCTTTAATATCAAAGTTTTGATCTAAAAAGTTCATATGTTTTTATATTTTACTTGTATTTTGTATTATAAGATTAAAAAAGGTTCGCATATAATAATGTAAATTTTTTTAAACTTTGAATAATTTCACATGAAAATTAACCATAACTTTTAAAATTAATTTATTAACCATGGTTTTTAATATTCAATCTGTTTATTTTTTTTATAATTATGATGTTTATTGCATCAAGTTTAATATGAATGTAATGTATATTACTTTTTTATTTGAATTATGTATTAGTATAAATTTTTATCATATTTTATATAACAAATTTATTGAATTCTTTTTTCACCTTATGTAATTGTACATGTTTTAAAAAGAAAAAGGTATGTCTAAACATGATTAAATATACTAAAAAAAAAGGTAATATAAACTTATATCTATTTTGATTATTATATAATATAACAATATATTTGTAATAAAATTTACCAAACGCATGTGCATTGCTTTTCAAACTCATAACAAATAAAACAACATAATTTACTAAACACCAAACTACTTTTTTAATTAGCTGCTTATTTTATCCGCACAACAAAAGTAGCTTATTTAATCAATAATCGCAATCCCAAACTAGCCATAAATTACTTCAATTAAGAATTAATCATGATTGTCAGGTATGATAATTATTTTATTAAATTTAGGCTAATCCAAACATGACTTATTTAATAATTGTATTAAAATATTAAAATCCGAACATGATATGAAAAATAAACGAATAACCCAACACACTTATTTTATAATCATGTAATTGTGTCACCCAATACAATACAATTTAATAACCCAATTAATACCAATTTAACACGATTTGCATCAATGTAATACATACCCATAATTGTCACAATTGTATACACACACACAAATACTATACCATTCTACCTATAATCTTATCAAATTGAACACTACATAAATATTCATCCTTCACAAAAAAAAAGAAAAAAGAAAATCATGTTCAATATTTGAATTTTTATAATAATATTCTTAAATTAATTCAAAATTGAAAACGTAATTGTAATTTAGATTCTACAAATATAAATTAATTATAATTTAACTGTTTAATAATAATGTCACTAATAGGATAAATAGATCAAGAAATTAAAACCTAACCCGACTTGAAAAGAAATTGCGTTGACCCAAACCAGTTTCATCTAATAATCGTTTTAATTTTTATAACGTAAACTCATTTACTCGTATCGTATTTTTATCATGGTAATTATAAAACGGAAAGAGAAAATACCTCCACCATGTATAAAAATAAACGAGTTTACAATATTTTTCAAATAATAAGGCGCCAAGCCAAAAAATCGTTATTTTCCACGTCCACCCATTCTTGAAACCCTCTTTAATGATCAAGATGAAGACTGGGTAACCACAAAAAGAAGAGAAAAAGGAAAAGCAACTTGTAAAAATCTTCACAAAAGATGATCGTTCAATCCCTTACCGTAAACCCATTTCCCAATTCTTTCTTAAAATGTCACTGCCCAAACCCTGGCTTTCTTTCTCCCTCTGTTTCTTTAAACGGTGAGTTGAAAGTTCTTATTATTTTGCAAAAGTTTGTTATATTTTCTGATGATGCGAATTTAATGAATTGGGTTTATTTGCTCTGTGTGATTTTTCTTATTTTTATTAATTTTTGTTGTTTGTTGATAGTTTCACGATGGAATGAAGCTATGAGCATGCGTTTATCACGTGGGAGGACTGTTGGGACAGCTGTCTTAGCCTCTAAGGAGCAGAGTTCCAGTTATAATTCGGAGAAAAAAAGGTTCTTTTTCTTTTAAATTAGGGCATATTTGATTATATATTTCTTTAGCAAAGGATACCAATTACCAATTTAAAGTTTGAAAAATCAGTAAAGATTTTCATTTTCGTTTTAATTGTGCCAGTTGTATTGAAACACCAAATTGTATAACAATTTTATTGCAAATGATTGCCTTTGATATTTTCTTTTTAATGTTTGAGCATAGGATTGATTTTTGCTTATAGTTGTCTGTTATCTTTTATTATAGGAAAGTAGTAGAGCACATTTGTTTGCTCAAAGCGAAGAAAGATTTATCCGAAGAGGAAGAAAAGGATATGCTTGATTATCTTTATACTTCTCAGTATCAAATGGGTGGTATTGTTGCAATATCTTTGGGTGAGTTTCTGTTTTTGAGAACAGAAATGTTGCTTTTGAGTGATGAGAACATATTTTGAATAGTTTGGACTTGGTCTAACGTTTGTTGTATGTTTTTTGGCCATTACATCTTTGGGTAAATTTCATTGATCTTAACAAAATTTGAAAAAATCTACAGGAGGTTTTGATACATTTTAGGGGAATTTTCTTATGAATCTGAAGATTCATGTAGGTTACTTAATCCAGCTCCAGCAAACTTAATCTAGCTCCAGAAGATGCTTAAACCATTGAAGTATTCATCTATTCTATGAGAAAACCATGCCCCTGCATGCTCATATATTTTCTTAATTACCTTGTATGACATATATGTTTTGATTTACTCATGTAGGACGCATCTCTAATGAAAATGTAGAGAACTATACCCATGGTGTTTTCATGCGATTTCAAAGAAAGGAACACCTTGTGAAGTTCTACGAGAATCCTTTTTACTCAAAAGTTCTCAAGGAGCATGTGATGCCCTACTGCCATGTATGCCCTGACATGTAAACACCAACACTCAAATAGCCCTTAATTTGCATTTCCTTCATTTTGCACTATAATTACTCATAACTTGTGATTCTAATCATGTGCTGTGTATTTACAGGGGTCAATGAATGTGGATTATGAAACGGAAGTTGAAGACGATATACTTCCTATATTTCGTAAAGGAGAGGTAACAAACTACATACCTGGACTTTATGGAATTTTATAAAAAAAATTTAGTTACTTTAGTTATTTGTTCACTGCATACAAGTTAGTTTAAAGTACCTCATGACTCATGAGTAAGTGCTACCGATTTGAGTATGGAAATTGTATTAGGTATTTCAAATGGGAACTATAACTACTCATTTTGCCTATTGGTATGGTAGTTCTAATAGTTGTAAGCATGTGCAACCCATACCAGCTGTTTCCTCCCACTTTTGTTCAAATAAAATATAGTTTTTGTCCCTCATCACAGATGTTGCCAGAAAGTTCTGAAATAAGATGAACCTTATTTGGCTACAGGATTTCAACTTTGGGGTGGAGTTTGTCCTTCTGATTTCATTTATTCAGAGTGCATTTGGTAGACCTGCAGAAGATGCATTGGAATCTCTTAAAAGGCTGACAGCTGAATTTCCATCTTTGATTGTCCAATCTACACAAGGTGAAAATCAAATGAAAATGCATTTTTTTCTTTTATTTTTCATATCACAGATTTAGCATGCTAATTGTTGATCCTTGTTCTGTGCTTTTGTTTCCACTGGAAAATTACAAGATTTTAGGCATTTAGAATTGATGCTCCCTGCTGAAATCAAGTTCACTTTTCTTCATCATGTGGCAGAATAATAAACTTATTTCTGTAAGATTGCAAATGGTAATTTATATCAATTCCCACTCATATATGATTGTCAGGTTCAAATTTTAATCTCAGCAGTGAGATATACACACATGGAGTAGTGGTACGATTTCGGTCAGGTAAATTTTCTTTCTTATTTTTAGTATATTTAGTTCTTTACCGCTTGATGCATTCTGTTGATGGCTAATTACTGGTATCTTCTGCAGTTGAGGCCTTTGAGATGTTTGTGGGCAGCTCAGAATACAAAGAAGTAAGATGTGTATGACTGATTAAACCGGCATATTTACATTAAAGATTTAAACTTGGTGCAATGCTAACTGTCTAAACAATTCCCTGCTCCTGCGGGGTGATGGTACAAATTCCTAAATTGTGTCAGTGAAAATTCTCTGTCCTGTAATGCCTACAAGAGAACTAAGGATCATTTGGAAATGTGAAATTTTTATGTAGTAATCGGCTGATAAAAGAAAAAGTCTGAACTGTCTTTGATTTGAAATCCCAGATGTGGAGCAATAAATTCCAGCCAATCATCAGGAAACAACTTCCCATCCATTTCTCTGTTGATCCAGTGGGTACTGAAATTATGTGAGAGAATCCTTATCTTTCGGTTGATATTTCTGGTCATACAAGCTAAGGCATACACGATTATTATCCGTGGATGGTTGTAATGTACAAAAGGTTCTCCAGCTTGGTGTTCTTGATCAAGCTTACAGGTGAGGAATTTTTCCTTTTGAGGTGGAAATTCTAAATGACTTAATGTTTCCATTTTGTAACTTTGACTGGACCAGTTACTGACATTTTTATTGTTAGATTCGCTATTATTTCCTTTCTGATATTGTAAGTTCCTTTACTGCAAGTGTACACATTTGCCATTTACTGTTGCTTCCTATCCTTGATATTCTGTTCTGTGGAAAGCAACGATTTGTAGGCAGTTCAATCTATTTAGTTAGTTCTATTATTGACCACAATGGCAGAGACGAGGAATTTTTGTGCCAAAGACAAACCTTCACCTTTCCTTCCCAGTCCCCACGCCCCCTTTCACTTTCGGTGACATATACACAGATTAGGGCGAAAATGGGACCACAAATTTCAGCTTTGGGGAGCGATTGAGGAATCGGTTTGATCTATTTGTATTCAAAGTATACACACACGTCAGAATTGCCGCCTATGGGCTTCAAAAATGGTTGGTAAACTACATATTCTTTTCAGCTGGGCTTCCTAGCTCGATGTAATGTGCTACATGTATCTTTTTATCATAAGTTCGATTTCCCTGAACTTTTTCGTAGTTACTGAAGGTATCTCAATTCACAAATACTTGATTGAATGAACGTCTAGTCAGAATTTTTCTCCGGAAGATGCCAAAATTTATTCTTAGTTGTGGCAAGAAACTGTAACAGAACATGTATATAAAGAATAAATAAATAAATAAAAACTGAAGTCCCATCCCATGTACTGCTTAATTTGGTTGTGTAGTTGGAACTGTTTTAAAATAAAATATTCTTTCGTAACCACATGATTAAAATTATAACGTGTTTTATTTATTTATTACTTTACATGGCTGATTTTAATTTGCAGTCTATTTTAAAACAGCTCCTAGATGGCCATGACCTTATCTATACCATTAGCACACTATCAAAAAGTTGTCAGACGGATCTATTTCCTTCTTAAGAAGATGAGGGAGTTTACAGCACAAACTTCTGCTCCTGCAAAGTTTGTAAGCGCTACAAGCTAGAAGCAGGAGATAACGTGTTACTAGAATCACTTGGCGGACTACTGCTTTCAGAACTTGAATCACGAAGGCTGTCCGGCAAAAACATGTTGGCATTGAATGCAGTGAACACCATTAAAGCAAGCGATACCAAAACTGAGAGTGCCGATAAGGCAAGCATCATCGCATGCGCGTTGCCGCTTTTCACCTCCTGCGCGTACTCGGCCGATGCCAGCGCCAAGACCGTTAGAGGGAAAGAGTATGCCCACCATGCTACGCTGAACTTCTTCATTGATTTTCTAAAAAGTGCTGGCCTCGAAACCTGTTTAATAAAAAATACACGCGTTTAAAACATCGTCTCAAACTCGCCCGCAAGTTCAGATCAGAACAAGATCCTAATTCTAACTGAAGCTATTACATCAAGTATGAAATCACTTTCGACGTCACTGGTTGGAGGATTATGTCTCACATTTCTTATGAGAAAATGACTTGAACTGGTCCCATTAAGACGTCATCATCAATTTAATTACTTAATCAATTTTAATTCTTCTTCTTTTTACGTACCAGTGACAGGAAGAGGAACAGCGAAAGAAAAAAGAGCATTTTGGCTACGTTGTCAAAGGTCCCTACTATGGCATCCCATGCTAAGCTAGCCATGCTTGGTGCTGCAATGAACAAGAAAAAAACCGGCCTTAGCATCGCTGGCAGGTTACTGCTCCCTGCTAATCTTTGATAAAGTGTAACAAACAGCACGAGATAGTGAGCCATGCCCAAAGAAAACATGCACACAGCAGTCTCCCCCCACCCCATCTGCGCCGCCGCCTTCGCCGCCACCAAGTTCCCGATCACCGATATCTGACTCGTCGGATTCGCCGCCACGGATACAAATCTTTTCCCTTTTGTAAACCATTGGCCGTAGATTTTAACATCAAGGACCAATATGGGAACCACAAAAATCCACCAAAGTACCAGGTAGTACACCGACTTTGGAGATATAAAAGGTGATGACTGAAGCAAGAGAAGCCATGAAATCGAAGGAGCAAACAAATAGTTAACTCCCACGTGGTGCAAGAACTCATCTTTCACCATTTTAAAGTGAAACAGACATCTTAGAATGTAAACAAGTGAGAGTAAGGTTAATGTGAACAAGGCTACTGACCAAAGCAAAGAAAAGGCCGCCGAAGGTAGCAAAGAAAGCAGCCGGCGAAAGGGGTGTGCATCCTGAGCTGGCCGCTCTCCGAGTATTTTCCATAGCAAGGCCTGGCTGCATAAGGAGAGGCTTATTCTAAAGTAGCCTGCATGGAAACTGGTTAAGATTTGTGTTAACGAGATTGATATTGATCGTTTGATGATAATCGGCGGGATTTCACAATGTGATTGTGATTGTGATTTTGTTGGCTCGATGATAATCTCAATTTGGGTCTCTGATTTTAGCTCGGCAGCCATATTAATTAATCTGCTTAGTACAAAGATTGTTTTTTTTTACCCCCCTTTTTCCGCTAGTAATGTAAGTATGACTTGTGAGTGATACATTATTCTTCATACACATTGGGCGGGATTATATAGATAAGTAAGTTCAGAAGTTGATAAGAGAGAAAGTTTCAAGTATTGTACTTGATATGGATTTAGAAATTGAGGCGAGGCGGCTGTCTCGACTCGCATGCCTTTTTGGACTCTTGTTCCATAGAAGATGAGTTGTTTTACGCTCTTTACAGCTAGACCCCATGCCCAAAAGCGACCCAGTTGTAAAGAAATTGCACATTCGATCCAAAGCATGCGACTTAAGTAGAAGGGCTTGTCTCCTGAAACATATGCTCAGGGGTCAAAAAATCAAAATTGTGCCTCAAACATAACACACAAGGGCTTGTCTTTCATAATATCGTTCATACAGAATATACTCGTTGTCCTATATGTTCCATTGAATCCATAATATTGTTTCTAAGTTATTTTTCTTCGTGAATGGTGTATGTTGATTTCTAGTTTGAAACTTTGACCCAAATCATCACCTACCATTTAGTTGGTGACATGCCTGGCTGTGGTCGAAGCTTCGAAGTTGCTTCTTCTTTTTGTTGCAAAATCTAGCTTATGGCAAGTTTGTGCGAATAGTGATATACTCGGTGAGTAATTAATTGATAAACAGCCCTTTTGTCTCCCGGTTGCTTCCGAAACTTATCGTTATTTTCTATTTTAAAATTTAAATGGTGCAATCGGATGCGGATTGTTTCAAAAGAGACGAAACGGAATTAATTATGGGGATAAATGGGCAGCCCAGCTAATCATTCTTTGTTCGCACAAACACGCATACATGTGTAAATGTACCTGGTCATCCACATTTCCAGGAATCACTACATGGACTTAACATACTTGCGTATCACACAACAAAATATTTTGGCTTGTATTTAGTTAGAGTGAATAATTAGATACAGGAAGGTGCCAGCTGGAACAACTAATGCAACAAGAGAAAGCAATTTAATGACGCAATTATAATTTTTGCTTGTCATGAGTACATATCGTTCCAAGTTATGGGACCATTACTCTTCCTTGGCCTGCGCCTTCATCGGAGCAAGTACAAGTCGGTGATGAATTACCTTAATTAATAGAAATTGTGGCCAGGCCGAGGTAGTGAGTTACTCCTCTAAGCTCATAAAGTTTGCACCGTTGAGCCATTTAGTAGTAACTTTAATAGCTGAATAGACGCCTACTTGCCCTAATGCCCCAGCTCGACGCTGTGGCATGATAGCCACAGGAATTGCGGTGCGTGGTTCCTCAGAAAGCAGTCTATTTTGAGTACGGAGTACATTGCACGATGCCTAACGAGTGGTGGATATTTCACAGAAACCGTTGTTTACCCCAAAAACAAAAACAAAAGTCAACACAAGTGGATCAAGTGGTGAGTCGATGGTGCCCACCGCGCATGCCTTTTCTTTTTCAGATATTACACAGAATTTAGCCGCAGCACAGCTGTTTTCCGGAGCGGCCGTACATTAATTATTTTGGGCTGACTAAGATGGTATTTTGTTTTTTTTTTAATTCTGAAATTTAAATAGAAGTAAATCAATTGAATTCTAAATAAAATTAAATATTTTAATTTAAATAGTGTTCTTTTTTAAACTGAATCTACGATAATAAGCATTCAGTTGTTTCTGTTTAATTTAAAAATTTTGAAAATTAGTATTTTTAAGTTTGTACTTTTATAAATTTTAAATGTTAAATAAACAATAAATATCTCAATAAAAATAAATAAGATAGTATTTTATCATAACATAAATTATATTCGAGTGAGCAAGACCTTTTAATATTCTAAATTGGGACCTTTTAATCAGTGTTATTGTAGTTTATGATGTATTGTATGAAAAATTCATAAAAAAATTGTTTGTGATTTTACCAAAACTCTAGGACTCGGATGTCTGTGATGATAAGATAATAAGGAAGAAAATCTATAGTTTCTACTCTAATTTTATTTTTCATTGATTTTCGAAATCCGTGTAATAAACTAATAACGCCAGAGCCTGCGTAGCCAGCGAGTTGTGTCCTTCAATAGATTACGAACTGTGTGGTGCAGGTTAAAAGAAAATTCTCTTTCAGAGCAAAGCAATGGTAGATAGATAGTAATCGCCTTGCCATTTCAATTAAAGGTTTCTTTTTGTTCAGGAATAAGAACAATCTTAGATGTTTCTTTAATGGATACTATATATCATTCCCCACGCCACTTTTGATGTATACAATATCGTGTTTCATGCAAGTCGAATACGGTCCTCTCATCTCTTCAATAAAATCTAGAAAATTTAACAATCTATAAATGTAGTTGTCCGTAAGTCAGATATAGACAGTCAGACAGACAAAATTAAAGAGACTCGAAATAATGGGTCAATTGGCACGATAGAAACTTGACTTAGTTTCTTGTATTTTTTTTCTTTAAATATATAATTAGAGGAGCTTCCAACTCCAAGAACAAAGCAAGAAATTTCAAACTAAAGTTGCGTAGCTTATCCCAACTCTTCACTAGTAGATCGACATCAACATGCCATGTTGTTGAAGTAGAGCTAAAGAAACACAAAAGATCTTGTTACTTTCAGTGAGACACATTAGGAAATAATTCTCATAATAAGACACATTAATTAAGAAAGTGACGTGATTTAATGTTCCAACTTTTAAATCTCTTCCACTAACGAAAATATCCCGACCCAAATCTAGTTTTAAATAAGAAAGAAGAAGGTAAAAAAATCAAACCAAATTGTTGAAAGAAGAATACATCATCTGATCAAGGGTCGTGAGGAAAGTAGTTCCTGGTCTTGGTGAAGCATTCTGTAACGTGTAAACATTTAATCTTGACGATACATTACATGACCAACTATGTACATATAGTAAAAGATCAAGAGAATTTCAGCTAATTTATAGGTTATAATCAGTGGTTATATTCCAAAACAACATAAGATTAAAAGTTATAGCACTTCAACTTAGAAACTGATTGGAGTTCTAGAATACAATAAATATTTTATGATTATTACAATAATTTTTTTCTATAATGGTACTCTATATAGAAATATCTTCCATATAATTATAAAAAAGTATAGTTCCAATTTAGGTTAGTTATAAATAAGAATAAACTTGATATTATAATAAGTTATAACTTTTTTGGATTCTTTATTAAGAAACTTAACCTCTATTTAGTAATAATTATCTTCATATTATAAAAAATAATAATATGTCACCTCAAAGGTTTAAGATAGAAGAAAATGTTTTTGTAAAATTGTTTGGGGAATAATTATATTCTTAAGACTTTTAATAAGATGACTTTAGAAAATTCCCAACACTGCATAGATGATAAAAATCTCTACTAGTTTTTTGAAATTATATCTATCTCTTTTATTGATATCTACACATTGGATTTGAAATGAGCCATTAGTTAATTTTATCTCGCTATTGACTGCGCTAGAAATAACCCAAGTAAAAACAATAATTTTTGTAATTATATCACTATTAAGTTATAACCTACTTGAAGTAATACAATTAGTTGGTCAATGTGACTATAAAGAGATTTTATGTATTACAATATGATGCAGGCTTATTTATATAGCTTCAAAATGCAAAAACCACCATGATTTTCAGGTGTACATTCACAACTTGCAGCCGATCGATTATGCTTCGAGAAACCAAGTCACAGGTTCACAATATGATCTTTTGTTGGAATATATACAGTTCATGTCTCACGGGTGGGTTAGTTATGTAAAAGTAATAATCAATCCAGTTAATGTGAACACGCAGAATAATTTAGTTCTAAGATGTCCATTGTTTCTGCGCTCAACTTTGACTTCTAGTTTGTCAAGATAATAAACTAATAATAGTTTTTTTTCTTTTTTTTTTTAATTTAATATAAAATTTAATCTTAAACTCTTACTTTTCTTTTTACATACACACACACGTTTCTAACAAAATTGTGATGAGAAATCCCTCAATATTCTAATGTGTTATCTGTGGATCATGGGTCCAACTATATTACCACTGTAATAACATATCGCATTCTTTTGTCTTTTTTTAATCCACCGTTAAATTTAACTCAAAACAGTGCAATGGCTAAGATGTTTCTGTTGGGTTATTAACATTATACTCCCCAATGTTTGCTACAAAATTACAAAAGGAACAAAGCTTAAAATATTGACACGTAAGTCTATAAATTTATAATTTATTATTCAATAATATTAAAACCTTTTAATTACATTTAAAATATAATTCAATAATGTATTACTTAATTATATTATAACATTTAATATGTAAAAATTGATTATTATTTAATAAGCGAATAATAATAAATACTTAAATATTATATAAAAATAAAATATAACATAATATAACATTATTTAATTATATTATAGTAATTAATATATAAAATTGATTATTATTTAACAATTTAATATAACTAATAATAAATACTTAAATAATATATAAAAATAAAAATATAATATAATATTAAATTATTTAATTATATTATAATATTAGTATATAAAAATTAATTATTTTTTTAAATATTTAATCAAACAAATAATAAATACTTAAATATTAATAAATTGAATAATATTAATTTAAAATTAATAGTAATCTAAATAATGATATAAACTATTATTATATATACTACAGTTCATATTGCACTAAACAAGAGATTATATTACAATTTAATACACCTTAATGACACACACAATAATACAATGCAGCTAATGCAATACAATATATTGTGTCAAATGACCTAGTTAATTTCATCGATAAATTGATTTATTTTTATATATGAATTAATATATTTAAATTAATAGTCTTTCTTATTAATTGTTTAATTTAAAATATAATAAAACCATGTATTAATTACAAACCATATTTTATGATAAATATAAGTATGAATTTGATCTTTTGTTCTTAATTTGTAGTTAATTTTTTTTCATAATACTTATTCAATATACAGTAAATAATTTCAATATGCAATAAAAATATATTAATTTACAAATTAATAATTTTTTTATTTTTTAATAAGAAGGTATCAAAAAGTTTAGAAGTTTTTAATAAGAATTTCGAGACAAAGCCATTTTATGTTCCACACGTATTTGAAAACGTTTTTCACATCTCATGTTTGATAATTTTGAGTTGATGATAAAATTTAGTTGCTAATTGCTAGAGATGTAGAACTGAAACTAGTGGGCATGTAAAGAATCCAATCAGTTTTTTTATATCATTTTAATTAATTTATTTAGTACAAATAAAAAAAATTTTTTATCAAGGATATATTTGACTTCGGTAAGTGTATAGAGTAAATTTTCTTTTTAAAACTTTGATGATGGATGTGTGAAGTAATAATTAAAAAATACCCTCATCTTTTTATTTAAGTTTTAAAAAATCAAAATAAGTAGGACTGATGAGTCAAAATTTAGGATTATCTGATTATTTTCTAATTTTAGAATAAAACAGGGATTGCAATGTAATTAACCTAAAAGGACAAAAAAATGTGGTATGTTACCAATGTGGTAACATAGCAGGATCCATATAAAATATATCCCCCCTTATTTGTATATGTACGTGTCATTGTCTTGATCTTTATTTATCAGTGCCCACTTGTCAGATGATCGAGTACAAAACAACTGACACAAAAAAAATCTAGCAAGGGCAAGTAGGTCTATTGGACAAAATTCAACAACTATAAAGGAATAGGATCCGATTATCATAATTTATAGAAGCTTAGTCTTATATTTCTATTTGTGTACAATATTCAATATTCAAGATTTATAAGTAAGGCTCATGCATGATATTCAAGTTTTATAAGTGATCATGTCATGAGAGAATCATGTCAATAAGAGAAATGTGCAAATAATTAATGGATTTAATATTTCACATCGGTGGCAATGCCTCCTTGCAAATCTTAAGTTATATACCCAAGGCCACTGTTAAGAGAATATAATTGAGCTGATTAGTTACTGATTAAGTCCATTAATCAAGTTAGTTAGCAATACTAATGTGTCAGTTGAATCAACAAAGTTAGTTATATTGGTGAGAGTATTTTAGAGCAAGTTGTTTAGCTTAGCAAATTGTAGAGTTCATGTTTAGAGGGCATAGATGAGTCTAGATCTAAGTACTTTGTACAACCTTTAATTTTTCAAAGAGGGCGTACATGAAAGCTATCACTGATGAATTAGCTATTGCTAGTAATCTTGTTAGTACTTTAAATTTTCTTACTCAGTTAATCTTTGGATTAGGCCAGTCTTACAATCTTATTGTTTTGTATATTGAGGCTAATATGGCTAAAATGACTGTTAATGAAGCATGCTTATACTTTTAACTCATGTAGCTAGACTAGAGAGTAATCAATTGAGTGCTAGTGAAAAAGTTAAGTTTAATTATGTTGCTCATGTTTCTCAATCTAGACTTATTAATAAGAAACTTTAGAGGTCAATTTAACAACTATTAGGGCAATTAAACAAAAACAATAATAAAAACAACTGGACTAATGGTTCTTGGAATAGTAGTGGAGGTAGAGTTGGTCATTGTAAAGGATCTTCATATGGTCAAGGAAGAGAAAATTGGAATAGAGATTGGAACGGTGGTCAATTTTTTTTAGAAACTTTCGAGGAAGAGGTGATGATGATGGTCCAAGAAACGGTGTAACGACAAAGACGTCTTAAATCTAGCTACTGCTGCTGTAATTTGCCAAATCTACTTTAAGTTAAAACAATATAATAGGTAAGTGTTGAAATAGTTACAATAGAGCATATGTTCCTCATTAATCACCATAAGACTATAATCCATTTCGGAACTCAATACTAAGAGCTGCCTATCTTAAAACTTTTAAAAGAGCAATGACTGATCAGAGATGGTATCTGGTGGAGCTCACCAATAGTCTACGAAACTTGAATCTTGGAAGGGATTACTTAGATAATTAACTGTTACTTGTTGGTAGTGGTCAAGAATTACATATACCACATATTGGATATGCAAGCTTTAATATATCATGTGATCCAGTTTTACACTTAAATGATATCTTATGCATACTTCATATTACCAAAACTTCTATAAGTATTTCAAAACTACTTATAGATAACGACATAATGATTGAGTTTGTTGCAAATCTTTGTTTTATAAAAATGTAAGAAGAATGAAGTGCATATAGGTAAGGGGATTGCTGAAAATGGATTATATTCCTTGCCATCCAAGAATGACTTTGTTTTTAATTCTTGTAGTCCGGCCTATATGCTTAATTCCATGCTTTTTATTTTCAATAATCTAGTTTTTGTCTTCGTGATGAGTTGAAAAATAAGAATTTCACTCAATTTATTATTTTTTAGTGTCATGTGGATACTGCTAAATCAGTTGTATTTATAAAATTGTTGCATTAAAGATTTAATTATCTAAATAAACATGTGTTGAAATATATATTGCATTCTTATGCACTTAACTCATACATGTACATGATTTTTATGAGTCTTGTCAATATGGTAAAATACATCATTTCCTTTCTATTCAACAATATTAAAACATCAACTCCTTTAGAGCATGTTCACACTAATCTTTAAGGTCCAGCGCCTATATCTTCTCTGCATGGTTATAAGTACTATATTCATTTTATAGATGATCATACTAGATACTACGAGATATTTCCCTTAACCCTAGATCAAAAGCTTTAGACACCTTCAATTACTTCAAAACCTTGGTTTAAAACAGTTTGGTTTTCATTTGAAGTTAGCTACAGTTTGAATAAGAAGTGAATATAGAAGTTTTGAGACATTTTTTAAAGAAAAAAGGATAGGTATAGACTATAGTTGTCCTCACACTCACCATCAAAATTGTATAGTTAAAAGGAGCGTAGGCATGTTGTCCAAGCATGGCTGACTTTGCTTGCACAAGCAAAAATACCTTTGTCCTTTTGGTAGGAATCATTAAATACAACTTCCTTTCTTAGAACATCACCAAAAAACTCTTTTAATAAGATTTTATTAATTATTTGAAGAGTCACATTAATATTTAAGGCTCCAAAAGACAATCCAATTAAAATTCTTCAAATAAAAATAATTCTCTCTCTTCAAATTTGGAGAGTTGCTTTCTATCTCTTCAATTTATATTTTAGTACTTGTCATTGGAGAAGAAAAGAGAAAAGTGCTTTAATTGCAATTGGTTTTTCCTTTAAAAAAATAATTATTTGATTAAAATAATATTAATTTATTTTTATTTGAAGAGTCTTTTGGAGAATAACATATTTTTTCATCCTTCTATTTGTCACATAAGTAAGCAAATAGGTATTTGAAGAGTAAAATTTATAAAGGCTTTTGAAGAACTCTTATATGTCCTCAATAATCTTCTCCTTTGAGAAATTTCATGGTACAAAACATGATTATCAATTCCTTAAGACCTTTGGTTGTTCCTCTTTTACTTTAATTAAACCTTATACCAAACACAAATTTAACCCTTTACCTAAACCTTACACCAAACACAAATTGAACTTTAATACACAAAAGTGTCAAATGATTGGTTACACACAAATCATTTAAGTATCTTGACTTTATAGGAAAAATCTATATTGTTAGACATATGCAATTTAATGAGCCTGAGTTTCCACTTTCTAAACATTTTTCCTCAAACAAATCTGATCAAAATGTGTCATCATTCTAGTAAACTTATTCTTTTTGCACAATTATCCCATCCATTATAGTCATTCAAGATAGTAGCTCTGCACAATCCTCTATGAATTCTCTTGTTTCAGGTGCAAGTCTTGATTCTAATAACCACCTCGTTTATGTGTGCAACACTTTTCAAGTACTTCTTCTATATCACTTAATCAGTCCCATCAAGAGCAACTATCACAACTAGTTTAAAATGCTCAACCAGTGGTTACCAAGTTTAAAGCCGGTGTGTTTGAGCCTAAATCGCAATTAGCTGTCACACAAGATATTGAACCTCAATCTGTCAAGACATATTTAACAGACTCTAAATAAAGACAAGCCATGTACGCAGAATTCGATGCCTTATAGTGAAATGAAATTAGGGTTCTAATTTCTAAAGAAGCTGCATGAAAAATTGTTGGGATTAAATAGGTATCAAAACTAAATTATAATATGAATTGTAGCATGTCCAAATACAAGTCCAGGCAAGTTGTAAAGGACTTGTCTTTATGCACCAACCAGAGGATTTTATCCATCCTCAACACCCTTCTCCTGTGTGCAAACATACTAAGACTATTTATGGCTTTAGACAAGCCCTAAGGGCCTGGTATGACATATTGAAAAATTCACTGTTACTGTGGGGCTTTACCACTTTTGATCAAATACATCAATTTTTGTTCATTATATAGCAACTGACATAGTCTTAGTTCTCATTTATGTAGATAGCATATTGGGGACTGGTTCAAATACCAAGCTTGCGGAGAATGTAATTCATTAGTTAAGATCTAAGTATGCCTTCATAGTTTTGGAGAGCTCAATTATGTTCTTGGTTTTGAAGTTATACCCTTTTTTTTAAAGGATTGCATCTCTCTCAGTATAAGAGATTTGTTCACGAAAGCTCAATTACTAGAAAGTAAAGGCTATCAAACTACTATGAGTTCCATAGAGAAATTAGCAAATATTAAGTTGACAAGGCCTAAATTGCCTTCATAGTGAATAAACTTTCGCAGTTTTCTTAAATGTAGATTGGGGATTAGACTTAAATGACAGGAAGTTAGTAAAAGGTGTTTACCTGGGAGACAAATACTCATAATGGTAAAGAAAGGTTTCTTGTAGTTTCGCTTCTTGCTCAAATGATGGAGAAAGACTTGTCAGAAATCCCTTGGTCCAATCAAGAACGGCATGGAAGTTTTGGGCATTAGTGAACACTCAGTCCGCTTTTTCTTTGCCAAATTGGTCGTTTTGTTTTTATATGATATTCGTTACTTCTTACAGTTGGATTATATATATATAACTCATAAGGGATGGATCTCTTAAATTAAGCTAGTTTAAATCAATTATAATAATTTTCCTAGGAGGTATGGCCAATCCTCAAGAGTCCTTTGTCTCAATGACTCTTGGTTATAGGTGATTTATAATGTAACAATAATTCTCTCAGGATTACTTCTATAGAGACCAACGTACTTCGAGAACAATCTAATATCATGGTCATCTAAGAAACAACACATAGTTCCCAAAAGCACAGCAAAGTCTAGGTTCAGGGCATTAGCTTTAGCCACCTATGAAGTGCTTTGGATTACTTATTTGCTTAAGGAAACTGAGAGTATCTTTGCTGCAAATTCCCGTTCTTAACTGTGATACCAAAAGTGCAGAAGCTTTAGCCAGCAATCCTATGTATCACTCCAAGCCTAACATATTGAACTTGATATATTTGTTCGTGAACATATAGCCCAAAAAGAGCTTCATGTGAACCATGTTCCTAGCCATGATCAGGTAACAGATGTGCTTACTAAACCTCAAGCCTTTGATCAGTTTGACAATGTAAGATTCTTAACGTGCTTCACAGACCTTGAGCTTGAGTGGGACTATTAAAGAGAATATAATTGAACTGATTAGTTACTGATTAAGTTTGTTAATCAAGTTAGTTACCAGTGCTGATATGTTAGCCAAGTCAACAGAGTTGGTAATATTGTTGAGAGTTTTTTAGAGCAAGTTGCTTAGCTTAACAAATTATATAGCTCATGCTTAGTGTGTAGATCATTTCAGGTCTAGGTATAAATGTAGGTGTAATCAGCAAAAGTAATACAACTCTCATATTCATTGTTATTCACAAATCAGTTCAATTTTTCTCTCTGTATTTTCTTCTCATCTCCTTTATTTTCTCAGCTTCCACACAACACACTCAAACTTTAATTGTCACCCTCCTCAGAACCCTCTCCAACAAGTTCAAATTTCTTGCTGGTACTGGGTATCGTAAGTCTCAAGAGTGCTGCCATTATACGCCTTATCTGTGAACACGGTAGTCGTCAGCACATACACATGCCTTGACCTCGAGTACCATTGACTACGGCTGATCGAGTAGTGTTCTGGGCCTCCCCTTAGGGGATCATCGACGACAATTGACAGAAACAATGCCGAATTGACTGAAGGTCCAATATCGCTTGCCTGCAGTGCCAGCTATTGCTCCTATGAGTAGAAGGACATGCTGGTATTTTTTAGATGATGTTGTTGGTTACCTTTAGCTCAGAGGTGATAGATGGCTAAAATGAGAAGGAATTGCAAGTACATTGCTCTTGATGCCATTTTGGATACAGTAAATAGAATGTGCACGTTGTGGTTCCCATTTATAATTGTGAGATCGGACAGAAAGCAAAAGGGAATTAAACCCAAGGGTGGTGTTGTTTCCTGCTCAATGAATCTAATTCATGTTGCCATCCCTAATTTATTTGCGTTTTTATGTATCTACTGAATCTGACATGGACAGTAAATGCCACAGGATGCACGCTGAGCCATTTTTTCTCTTTTCTTTACTCTCCTTTTGAGAAGGGACGCTCAGCTTTCTGCTTGACAAAATGACAACAACGCTGTGACAAACAATAAGGAAACACAATCGAAAGGAAGAAATAAGAGTGAGAGACAGCAAGGGAGCAAGAGCCTGACCAAAAGGGTAGACAGGTTTTTGGTTAACATATTGATTGCTTCAAGCATCCTCTACATTCTTTAACTAACAGCTCACTCAATACCCATCATGGGAAAAAAAAAACAGATTTTTATACATCGATGTAAAACTCTAATTGTAACCAACATAGACACTTTCCTCCAACTGACTGAACTATCACTTTCACACGGAAAAAGAAAACACTTGTTCACATCTTTGTTATATGTTACTCACATATCCTTCTTGCCGTCCGAATGGTCAATTGACTCCAACTGGTTCCGGAGGTGTTGATTATCTGCTAGCAACCGATCGTACTCTAGAAGGAATCCTTCAGATTGTTTTTTCAGTGCCTCTGCTTCAGCTTTTGCAGCATTGGCCTCCTTATCTTTCATCTCACATTCAGATTCCAACTTCTTAATCTTTGTCCTCAATGTAGCAATGTCATCTCCCAAGCCTTTATGCTCATCTGCACTAGCATTCTTCCCATCCTCAAAACTTCTGGTTTGCTTCTTTGCAGCTTCCATGGCCTTCCTGAGCAATCGAAGTTCTCTTATGTAATGGTGTAGTCTATCAATCATTAATGAGAGGAATAACAAGAATCCTGCAGGTATCAAATTATAATGATGTCAAATACAACAAAATGAGAATGGCGACACTAATAACGAGATGAAGAAACACAAGCATATGTATATAGTGAATGATGCAAATAACTGCAGTACTCTTGTTACAACATTCCGCCAAAAAGAAAAAAAGCAGGAATAAAGGAAAGCATTGCCAAAAGATAAATTCAATAAAAATCCCTACTCCAAATGAGAAGTGATTAAGTTGACTAAAGTAATTGCGACTCTTATTTCCTTGGTTCTGGTTAGACTAAAACGTCACACAGACACCCACCCACCTGACACACATGCTAATGCGGTCAAACATACTAGAAAACCAAAATTACAAGGGATGATACCATAAATACCATAACTTACAAAGTTCCTTTTCTTGGTTAACTGAAAAAAGACAGTTGATTCTCCAGTATAAATAAGTAAAAGTTCACTGTCAGAGAGTCGTTACAACACAATCGTCTCACAAATGTTTACAAACTCAAATTGGAGAAAAAGAACCGAATCATAGAAATTACTAAAGCTGAAAAGCAGAAACCTAAGCAGGGCAACTTAAGTGGAAACCATTAAGCATATGTACATGGTATTAAAATCTCCCTTCAATCAATATCCTGTGGTCTGCTTTCCCAGCAAACATGGTCAGTCGACGAAATCCATGTTGAATGTTGATTGACATTATCACAAGGGCAGTCAAGCATTGTGTAGTACATTAATTGAAAGCTAAATACTCATTCATAACACAACACTAAAACAGAAATCTTATGTATTAGTAAAAGATCAACATTCAGGATCCAAACAAGACAAAGCTAACACACAGGTCCCAGATCAATCATCAATCACTCATGCAGTACTTGGCTGAAATCAGAAGATTACCCATGAGAGAGGCTTCAAGCATGTGCTTAGACATAAGGATTTGGTCGGTGGGATTAAGGGCGCCAGTCTCGAGGGTGCGTTGCTGGATCTTGAGGATGCTGTAAACGCTGGACATGAGGACTATGAACAAAGTCCCGCCCACCGTTTTGACAACCACTGGGCCCCGCCCACGCTTGACCCGATCCAGAGTCATTATCACCAGCTTCCTCAACGGCGTCTTGAACAACAGCGTCATTATCAACGCCATCTGGGAGAAGATTACTGTGTAGAGCAGCTGTATCATCTTTGCTTTTCTTTGCTTGTTCAGTTAAGACTCGGCTCTTGAGATCGCAGGGTGTCAGAAGAAGTGTGATGGTGGTGCTCCATTTTAACGGGTGGGGTCTGGGCCGCGTGGGATCATCATGGGGGTGCAGTAGGGATTCATTTTCTAGAATGTGAGATTATTAAATTCATTTCCATTTAATGTTGCCGCGTTGCCAAAGCTGACGTTTGGTGAATAGACTCTCTACAACTGCCAATCAACGTGTAGTCGCCGTGTTGGTTGCTCCTGTAAATAATCAGCATTCAGGAATTGAAAGATGGAGGGTGTTTTCTGAGTTTTAGTTTATCACACACAATATTTTAACTAAAATTAAATTAATATTTAAAATATATTTAATTAATCAGGTACTTAGTATGTGGTTTTTATTTTTTAATTTTTTTTTGAAAGATATTGGTGGGTAAAGTTGAACTTATTTTTTTATATTTTATTTTTAAAATTTTTAATTTTAAATGATTGACTAAAAAATTATTTTAAAATTACTCAATCAAATTTTTAAAAAATAAATGAGATTATATAATAAAGATATTAGAGATGTACCCAAACAAAGATATTGAGTCCCAAACGCATCCACTAAGCCGTTGAGTAATTGGCTAATTAGAGATGTGATAGACGACCTTTTTTTTTATTTTGTTTAGAGAAGTATATAATCAATAATAAATTAAGAGAGCAACTAAAATTTTATCATAATTTTTTTTTGTTGACGATAGGACTTGAACTTTACGCCCTTTAATTTTCAGAACGTAGGTTCTACTGTAAAATCGGTATCCATATGCTTTAAAGAATAATTTTAATATAAAATTGAAGAGATTTTTTTATGTTAAAAAAATATTTTAAAAATCAGTAATTTAGCAATAATAGAAAAGTAAAAATTTTAACGGCATTTTACTATTAACAAAATAACTTAACTGACGAAAGGACTCACCGTCGGCTTCAAAATTTCTACTTTGCCATTTAGTAGCTCAATTCGCTTACGCAGTCCTCCTTTAGGACCTTAGGTCAACAACTATAAATTAAAATATGCCACGTCGGATGTCAGCTGGCACCTGCATTACATGTTAAACCTATTCCCCAACACGTGTCATCAAGTAACTGCACCGATTGGGATCCATGTCAATTTGAAATTTCAGAAATTACAAAAAAAAAAAAAAAAAAAAAGAAGCAGCACGTTCAACGGTCTGACGAGAAAGTTCTGCACTTCGCAACTCCTCTCTCTCTTTGGGTCTTTGGATAATTTGATCTCAGATTCATTTTTATTCGTTCACATCTAAAAAGAAAAATAAATAAAGCACATAGTTTTTTCGGATATGATTTGGGGAATTGTTCGCCGCAAAATCACTTCGGTATTATATTATTTTAATTTTCCTTTTTTAATTTTTTTTGTTTGATTAATCATGAGCTGAGCTACTTGATTTGCAGTTATATTTTGTATAATTCGTTTGATTTTTACAGGCTCAAGTGATTGGACAATCAGTGTCAAAGATTAGGCCAAGATGTCGCGCGACTGCGCAAAAGGAGGTAATAAGAATTGAAACATTTTTTGTTGTGATTTTCCTTACTCGATTTAGAATTATATCTTCGTTTTGAATAATTTTCAAGTTTTATCTGCATAAATCTGTACAGGCTATACTCACTTGCAGAGGTTTTCAGCGTGTGCAGCGTTCTAGCTATCACATTTTGTCAGGTTTTGGTTTGTTTTTTGTTTTCAACAAAACCATAAATGCAAAGGTGTGTTCGTAATTATACTTTTTGATTTTCTTTATCAATTTTTATTTATTTGTAGGGAATTATGTTTGTTCGACACCAAGAAGGTGAGTGAGCCAGCACGATTTGTTTCTCAATTTGCCTAAATACTTTTTATGGTTAGTGCTTGAGAATCTACAGACTTCTTATGCTCCGTTTGATATTGCTATCCACAAAATTTGAAGTGTTTGATAAACACTTGCAATTTATGTCCAGAAGTTGAGATCATTTTACCTTGCAGTTGTTTGATAAAAAACTTACATTATTTTTAGTAATAATGTCAAAATCATTATTTAAAAGTTATATTACCAAACAACTATCAACTTTTGTTTCATAGCCGAAGCTTCAATATCGCTGCAGCTGTGACTCAAAAGCCATAATACAACAATGCCAAAAAGAGCCTTAGAACTGCGAATTCTAAGTCAGTGTTCTAATGATTTGTATTTAGAAAATTTTTGTGTTGTAAGAAATGATAAAATTGGTGGTTGAAAACATGTGACTGTTCATTAATTCTAAAACATTTACCGTTCGTCTGTTTTTTTTTTTTCAATTCTATTTTCTAAACTCATATATTTTTTTTGTTCTTTTCTTTGCAGCAAAGTAATTGAGCTGATACAGAAAGAATCTTTTATTGGATCGAGAAGTAGATTGTTTTCTTCAGATAATGGTTAGTAATAATTGCTTACATGCTTATTGGATGGCGTGGTTCATTTATAATTTTGAATGTTGTAATTTTAATTTATCATGGATTGCAGGAGACCTGGTTGATGCTGTTGTTCCCTTCATGGGTGAATCCATTACTGATGGAACATTGGCGAAGTTTTTGAAGCGTATGTAATTTATAGATACCCTTCTCTGATGTCTTTCCCGTGTGCAGTTTGTGGGAATATTTGCTCACATTCGCACATATATGGTGAAGTGATGCTTTTCTAAAACTTTTCTTTGTCGAATGTGATGAGCAGAACCTGGAGATAGAGTTGAAATTGATGAGCCCATTGCTCAAATTGAAACTGATAAGGTATTTCTTTGGAGTATAAGCCTTGAAAATGTTAATCATTGTAGAAGTTGGCTTTTTTAGCAGAAGGTATTGTTAATAAGACTGATTTTATTATATTGCTGCTAGGTGACAATTGATGTGGCTAGTCCTCAAGCCGGTGTTATCCAAAAGGTAATATTTCAAACGAAACAATATTTAAATGACTAGCTTTACTTCTTACTTTCTGAAAATGGACTGAATTCTGTTATTTTGAATGGTTGTAACAATTTTTAATGTAACTGGTAGTAGCTTATAGCCAAGGAAGGTGAAACTGTGGAACCAGGTGCAAAGATTGCTGTTATTTCAAAATCAGGTGAAGGTGTTGCTCAAGCTGCTCCAGCAGAGAAAGCTGCTGCTCAGCCTCCACCTGCTGAAGAAAAGCCAAGTGTTAAGAAGCAAACTCCTGAGTCAGAAGCTGCCCCTGCTGTAAAAGATAAAACACCCTCTGAACCACCACCTGCAGCCAAAAAACCTACTTCACCACCTTCAAAACCCATGGCTTCAGAACCCCAGCTTCCTCCCAAGGACAGAGAGAGACGGGTAGGTTTCAGATTTATGCAAGATAGGTAATATAATTACTGATTTCACTGTACATCTCCTTCTTGGTTAGGATGCTCAAAAGCATCTTATTGTTTTCTTGTTTGTAGGTACCTATGACAAGACTTAGGAAAAGGGTCGCTACTCGCTTGAAAGACTCTCAGAATACATTTGCGTTGCTTACCACATTTAATGAGGTTGATATGTAAGTCATTTTCCTGATTTCCTGTTCATTTTAGAGCATCACCAAAATTGCCCTTCAAATAAGATTTTACTAATTTGAAGAGCCAAATCAGCAATAAATGTTCTAAATGACTCTTTAAATGAGATTCTTGAAATGAGATTGTATTGTCTTTCTGGAAATGAGATTGTATTGTCTTTCTCTCTCTTCAATGTGAAGATTGAGGAACACTATCTCAGTTGAAGAATCTTGTTTGGAGAGCCTTTTGGAGCCTTTAATTTAGTATTTTGTTATTTTTTATGTCATCGTTGTTAGAGTTAGAGAAGTGCTATAATTGCTATTATTTTGGTGAAAAAAAGATTTTGATTAAAATAATATAAGCTTATTTTTATTTGAAGAGTGTTTTGGGAGAGGGTTTATTTTTTTGGTCTTCTATTTGCCACATAAGTTAGCAAATAAGCATTTGAAGAGTAAAATTAGAAGAGCCTTTTGGTAATGCTCTTAGGTATGTCTTTGCCGTGGATGTAATAATCATGACACTAAGTTACTGACGTCTTCCTATGTCCATAAAAGGATGTCTTTCTTATGCCAAAAATGATGAATGATGTAATCATTCACTTTGTAGTCCATGTCTGGGCTTTGGCTTGTATTATATGCAATAATAGTTCTTGGCATTTTGTAATCAGACCCTTTTGCAACTCCATCAAAGGAATGCCTATATGTTGAAGTGAAATGTGTTAATGAATGACTTCTTTTGGCTTTCAAGCTAATCCCCTTATTTCTGTTTTAGTTCTTGAAACAACATTAGACAACCTCTCTTTCTTCCATGATTAATATGCTCTATTATGCAGGACTAACTTGATGAAGCTCCGCTCAGATTATAAGGATGCTTTTCTTGAAAAACATGGCGTGAAATTGGGACTAATGTCGGGATTTGTCAAAGTATGTATGTCTTAATGTATGAAGTGTTTTTGCATGCTTGATAATTTTCGCTGTGTGATGATTTTGTACTGTGCAGTCCATTTATGCTTTAATTAATTCTAAAATTGCATTTTCTTTTTAATTTAATTTAATTTTTTGGTTGTGGTGGGGTGGGTTGGTTTAGGCTGCTGTTAGTGCACTCCAGCATCAGCCAGTTGTTAATGCTGTCATTGATGGGGACGACATCATATATAGAGACTACATTGATATCAGCTTTGCTGTTGGCACTAAAAAGGTATGTGATAATTCATTTAATGGTTAAGACAATAAGTTTGCACAGATCGATGGTGGAGATTAACTTTTGAAATATTGAAATTGATGGCTTCTTTATTTCTGAATTAGTAGGAATAAGTGTTTAATCTTAAATGATTGAACTATGTTGCAAAGAGCTTGGATGGACTGTCAGCACGAACTGCTATTATTGTTGAACTGCCATCTTTACAACTGTGGAGAATCCATCTGTCAAATTTTAGATCTATGACTGAATTAGCATGTGGGATGCAAGACATTTTAGTATGTTTTAGAAGATTAAAAAAAAAATTCGTTGGCTATTTAATGTAACAGAAGCTATGTTGCATTGGTGGCATTTTATTATAATGGATTGCATGCAATAGACTGGGTTTCAGATTACTGGATATCTTGACCTTGGAAAACTGAACTCTTCATCTCTTGCACCACCATTCCGTACCCAAGAGTGCCTTTTGCTTTGTAGTGAGGCTAAACTGAATTATTCGGTTGTTCTTGCTGAGAATTTGTCATACCCATTATTTTTAAGGTCCCACAAACTGGATGACCAAACCATCTCTCTGATGGTTTTGCCCAAATTAACCAGAAAAGGTTTCTGATGGGCTCCTGACCAATGGGCATCTCCTCTGACCATGAGAGGGGTGGAGCTGATTTTATGGATTCAACTCTTCTAGATTGTCAAACTTGTGAACCACTTTCTCGTTAGCCTGTCTAGGCATCAGTAAAATGTTATGATTCTGTAATCAATAGGTGCTTTGTAATTTTGTTGAAATTAATGTAAAGACATTAAGGACACAGTAGTAAATGACAGGGCTTTTGTCCTTTAACCTGGTGACATGAGTACCTATATTAATTTCTCTTCCATATTATTTAGCTAGATCAATTACCACTCTACGGTATACCAGTTATATATTAGAATTTAACTAAATCAAATTTCTTATCCAAGGGTCTTGTTGTTCCGGTCATCCGCAACAGTGAGAGAATGAACTTTGCTGAGATAGAGAAGGAGATCAGCACTCTTGCTAAAAAGGCAAATGATGGTTCTATTTCAATTGATGAAATGGCTGGAGGCACATTCACAATATCTAATGGTGGTGTCTATGGAAGCCTTTTGAGTACACCAATTATTAATCCTCCACAGGTATGGCTCTGTCCAACTGTGTCTTATGTTTTATCCGATTGACTTCCTAATTTATTCTCTTGAAGCTAAAAACGGTTATTTCTCTTTCTCGAAGAAGAAAAGAGCAGTTCAATAGCATTGTCTTCAATGTGATCTAGTGAACATATCATAATCTCATTATCAATTTTTCCATATGATAATCTCATTATCATTTTTTCTTGGGCAGTCTGCAATATTGGGCATGCACTCAATCGTGAACCGTCCAATGGTTGTTGGAGGCAATGTCATCCCAAGGCCAATGATGTATATTGCACTTACATATGATCATCGGCTGATTGATGGAAGAGAAGCTGTATTTTTCTTGCGCCGAATCAAAGATGTTGTGGAGGACCCTCGCAGGCTGCTCCTTGACATATGAAGCCTTTGTCAATTCCTCGATTTACCTGGCACACTCAGATTGTGTAATTTGTTTCTTAAGAACGTTTTTGGCTGGAATAAATCAAAAATTTTGTAGAGACACCTAACTTTGCCAGAGCTACCGGAGAAGAATACCGATCTTCGTAAAAATGCTCTGGGTGTTTTGTGTTTTGTTTAAATTCAGAGTGCAAAATGCGTCATGCTTCATACCTTTATTTGTAATGGATACCGCCTTCAAGTCGGCAGCCAAACGGCCAATAAAAAATTCGCGCGGTTTCTTCTTCAAAATCTTAATGGCTAATGCAGTCAACATTGTCACCCAATTCCTGATTGTTTTGATCGAACAATCAAAATTCTTATGCTGTCATCATTGTTCAAAATTCTTACTTTTTACGGTTTACCAGTATCTCATGATCTGTACAGTTTCAGAAGACCGAACAAGCAAAATCCATTTTAAAACTCACTACATACTAGGAATTGTTCTGGTCAAGTGACAAAAAGAAATCTCATGTCCGCCTCTGTCAATTTCCCAAAAGCATCTGCACTGCCGCCTACAGTCCTATGAAGGTAACAACAATAGGGAGAAAAAAATGTTAAGGTCAACCGTTCAGAATAGCTCACACTATATATTTGGCACACCAACAGAGCTGGCAGATAAACCCAGGCTTACCCTTCAAATACTAGTTTCTTCTTCTCTTGCAGTTTCAAAATCCTTTCCTCAATTGTGTTCTCTATGAGAAATCTCACAATCCTACAAATACAGAAGACACTGTCAGTGCACTCAAAGAAAGAAGTCCTGTGACTTGGGTTTTAATGGAGTAGGGGCAATGCAGAACACAAAGCACCCACCTGATTGGCTTATACTGCCCTATGCGATGGATTCTATCTTGTGCTTGCTGCTCCACAGCTGGGTTCCACCAAGGATCCATCAAAAAAACCTAAACAGAAGAAAAAATAAATTTGTTATTGATAACAACTCACAGAATGGGAGTAAGTTGATTCCCGAAACAAAACAAGATCCCAAGAAATTTTAATGCAATTCAACAGAAGAAATCTACCTACTATCGAAAGTTTAATTAGATTTACTAAAAAATTGAGGGATTTGTAGAGGAAATTCAAGAGAGAATAGGATAATATAAAAGAAATATGAAGGTCTATTCCTTGAAAGATTTCTGCAAATTCAGCCAACATATGCCCACACCAATTTATATACATAGTGGACGAGACTCCACTGACGCAAAAACCCATTTCAACAGACATACATGGAGGTTCCATGGTTCTGCATTTAACAGGATTTGTCATACAAACTAGGCAACCATGAGTTGGACCCTTATTATTAGCTATGATTTTCATTCACAGTAAACAAATAAAAAATAAGAGAACTTTGCTTACATGTGATGCAACCGTAAGATTGAGTGCAACACCTCCAGCTTTCAAGCTCATGAGGAAAATCTTGCAATCAGGGTCTTCGGTAAATCTCTTGATAGCAGCATCTCTTGCAGGAATGGACATACTTCCCACTAACTGAACACAGTTTACGCCAGACTGCAAAAGGTTCAACTCATTAGCATAGTGTTTCTTTTTGACATGCAAAAAATAAACTAAGATGCAGAGCTTTTGTTACCTTATGAAGGGAGTAATTTATGAGATCCAAGAATGATGTGAACTGGCTGAAAACAATTCCTTTCGCTGAGCCATCTCTTTCAACCATGAATCTGATTTCTTCCCTCTACAACAAAGGAAACCCACTCAGAAACAAAATAGATGGATAATAGTGAACAAGTGCGATTATATTGACTAACAAGGAAAAGGTAAAAACCGTACCAGAGCCTCTATTTTTGTGCTTGACTGAAATTCATCAAGTTGTATCCTGTTTAGAATACTTGAGGATTTAAACCCCTTAATGGTTGTTTTACTGGTCCGATTTCCAGCACCCTCATTGGCAGTAAAGTCAACAGTAAGTGGAATTGAACATGTTGGGCACTTGGCTACGAACTTTGAAGCAGATGAATCAAACAAACAAGCTTTACAAAAGGCATGTCCACAATTGGTAACCTGTAATAACAAGACAAAAAATTAGAAGATTCTACTTGGGGGTGGGCTCAGGATGGCTTGGTTTTACAGAAACAAAATCAAGGGATCCTAACAAGCAAGGACATAATGAGTGGGTTTTCTGATTTAGAATTGAAAGTTACGGGTACAATTATTGTTATAAAATCACTGTGGTAATAACCACCAGCATGGGTGACTTCTCAACTCTACAAATTTTTCACCTTATCAACTATCAAGGATAAAATAACACATCTCACTTTGACAACTTATCAAAAGTATTCCACTTTGTTAATTTTCCATGAGAGAGGTATTACAAATGGATGTTAGTGATGACCTTTTCTGGTCCACACTAATCCCAAAAGAGAAAAGGTAAAAAAGATATGAACTGAGCAGACAAAAAGCCCAAAGTTAGAACAAAGATATAAGAAGAATCAATAACTCACCACAGGATCATCAGCCAAATCATTGCATAGACCACATGCTTGTTGAACATGCTCAGCATCTGCCTCAGTTTCACCTCTTAAAGAAGCAGTTTTAGAATATACCACAAGGTACGGATGATCAACCGCCTGCAATTAAAACAAAAAAAGTAAATGAATGAATGAATGAAAACCATCTAAAAATAATGTATACAACAATAAAATACTGTTTTAGGGTCTTTTTGTTAATTAAAGAAAAATCCTCCTCAATGACAAAAATACAGGTACACGGGCACAAAAAAGTGGGGAAGACACCAACATGACTAAGCTCGAAAAAATGGTGAGTCGAGCTTCTCAAAAGCTTAACTGTACCAAAGCAACAACTAGATCCTGGAAACAGAAGTTTAAAGATGTTATAAGAAAAATTAGTTGCAATCATAAGGTCACAAATTCAAGATTGAGGATTTTACATTTCAAAAATTTTGATTTAAAAAAAAAACCATTCTAAAGATTTAATATACGAAGGGCTAAGCAACATTAAACTAGCCACTCTCTTAGGCTCACGATGTGTCTACAAGTAATTGAAGCATGAAAATTACATGTTTTATTAGTAATTTGTCATATTTCTTTGGACTTATTCCAAAGACTACTAACAAAGGCTTAAAATAAACTTGGTAAGATTCCTAATCAATCAAAAATGTTTTACACATTCTCCATTCAGCCACGACAAATTATTCTAAGGCAATCCATAACAGATATCATGGTATCTAATTCCATAACTCTACTGTCAACTATTAAATAATCATTCACCTGCCGCAACCGTGTGAGAAGGTCAAATATATGAGCATAGTTATTCATTACAGTTCCTGCTTGGACATAACTGCAAAGGAAATAAGCACAAATGTACCACCATTCAATCACGTGGAATTGGAAAAACAATATCTAAGGAAACAATAATTGATATAAAATCTCAAAAATTTACAATTTTATTTGGAGGCACAAAAGGTTGCTAATTGTTAATCAACAACATCCAGTGTGAATAAAAAACAGAGACAGTCAGGGTAAATAGTAGCATACGTATTAAATTGTGCTTGACTTTCACTATACAATGACTCGTAATAATCTGCTTCTCTAATATCCAGGCTGTCACGCCTTAACGAAACCTGTAGGAAGGGTCATTTGGGACAGATAGGTTGTCAGGAACTATGTAACTGGTAACAGAACTGATATCTCTTAATCTTTGCAGGAGAACTTACAATTCTCGGAGGAAGCGCAAGATCAGCAGCCCTGCCCTTTTTAGTGCGTCTTAGAACTACACTTCTCAGAACTTTGTGCTTTAACAATATCATGGCTCTTCTTCCACCATAAGAATTTCCATGTGTTTGTATCGGAGTAGCCACATACTGAAAATGATTTAAGTTAAAAGATATTTCCATGTAGCTTACTTTGATGACAAGAGCACCTTGTAATAGAGAATCAAAGGATAAGGAAGAAATTACAAACTTACTCTATTCCACCAACAAAAATGCCTAACAGAATTATGAGGGCAGTTTGGGCATTCTGCTGAACTGTAAATTCATTAAAAAAAAAAATGTAAATTACTATATAATAAAAAAAAACTAAAATTGCTATCAGAAAACTAATAAAACATAAAAAAATAGGAATGTCAAGAGGCAACAACCGGGAGGAAAATAGTTATATAAATTTAAGTTCCAGTGACAAATTGATATGGATACAGGTAACCTATTTAACAGCCACTACTTAAATACAAATCCCTTTTCTAACATACACAAACTCAGGAGAGGAGACAATGGGTAGGAACAGAATAAGGAATTGAGCTAGAACAATTAAGTAAAAAAGAATACGTTTCCCCAAAAAAAAAAAAAAGAGTCAACTGAGACTCGTACAACAACCAAATACAAAGAAAGAATTGTAATTAGTGTATTATGCTTCCTTGTCAGCCAATACATAACAGCCAATACATAACAACTACCTTCTCAGCCAATACATAACAGTTAAGGGAAATTTGAACCTGGATGCCATACTAAAGACAAAATGAAAAAAAAAATCCATTCATGTTACAGATTTTATTGGATCGTAAGGACATAAGGTTGATTATAAATTTAGGTCCAAAAAAAAAAAATTCATGTTAAAGATTTTATTGGATCATAAGGACATAAGGTTGATAATAAATTTAGAACTCTAATGGCAAAAAACTTTTATCAAACCCTCCAAACTTCCCTGGCAGAAAAGGAGCACAACAAGAATGGGCAATTTACAATTCCACATCATATTCACAGATTTTATTCACCAACCACCTTTGGGATTGTAGATTAGTCTACAATACACCCATAAGAAACCTAAAAAAAATTAACAATTTTCAAACTGAAACCATACCTATAGTCAAGAACCTTGCAGTCACAATCCTTACAAAAGTAATACGAGTATGGAGTTATTTGCAGAAAGCGAACCTGTGCAATGGTACACACTATAAGACTGAGAAGTTGGTATATTACAATCAAAATTTTTGATATTGAGTGAAGTTACCAGGGAGTAGAGTTCCCCAACACGATTCTGAAGAGGAGTGCCACTTAAAGCCCACTTGTACGAAGACTCCAAAGCAAGAACTGCTTTTGCAGTATTGCTGCGTCTATCTTTTATGAAATGTGCCTAAGTTTGGGATGAATAAACAACAAATATTAGTAAAAAGATCAATGGGGTAACATTGGTTGACACAAGAATGTGAGAAGAGAACATAAAAAAGTAATGAAATCAAACACAAAAATGAAGTTAGACTGCTGCACTTTTAAATAATTTGTTGTTCTAGCATCAACTATAAGCAACAATGAATCAAATTTCAGCAAGTTCAAATGAGACGAAGGCTCGTCCAAAATCACCTCATCCAAAATGATCCGCTCCCACTTCAAAGAATGCAAAGGTGATTTTCCTCCGGATGGTTTCTGTACACCTCCAACTGATGATTTCTTCCCATTTTTCTTCCCTGGGTAACCCTCATAAACACTGCTTTTCATCTTTTTCTTCTCTTGTTTAGACTGTTTCTCAGTCCTTACAGCAGAAGGCCCACAAAAATATTTCAGATGAACTGAGAGCTTCTTCTGATAAAAGGACTTCCCACAATATTGGCACTTCTGCTTGGGTGGCATCACATGTTTCCTGTAGTCAGCCTCAATGATGCTGTATGTAGTTATAACAAAATCAAATTCTGAGAACTGCTTAGTACTTCTCTCTCTGTTCGACCCATGATAAATCAGTACTTTGGTGCTTCCTACTGTAGTAAACCGATTGATCTCAGATACCCACTGAGTCACAGCAGCCACAGGACAAATTACTAGGGTACCTTTGATTCCCAGCAAACCTGTTGATGAACTTGAGGATGCATCAAGTTCACCGATTGTCCCACGAATTTCCCTTTTGGCAAGTACGAGAGCAATTGCTTGTATGGTCTTTCCCATTCCCATCTCATCTGCGAGGATTCCGCCTCTGATTGTAGATTCTTCCTGTTTTAAAGCCCAAGCCAACCATTCCTTTTGGTACCTTAACAAAGGTGTGATCAAATCTGGTGGATCTTCAGCAGTCTCAATCATAAAAGCATTCTGCTGATCCAAATCAACATCATCTTTTTCATGCATGTCAATCCATTTCTCATGCTCTTCTTCCCAAATTTCCCACAACAATGATGAACCTGTCCTCTGTCTTTTCTTTCCACGAGTTTTCTTCTTCTTATTTGACTCATTTTTTTTCCCTTTTCCCTGAGCTGGCTGTTCCCGACAATAGACTAGGGTTGATGGTCCCACCTCCTCCCTTTCTGCTGCAGGCTCAGCATTCAAATCAATGGAAAATTCACCAGTTACAGAACTGCTGGGAAGATTATTAGTCTCCAGACTCAGACCTAATTTCAAAATATGTTTGTCTCCATATATTTTGCCTACATTAACATTTCAGAAAAGGTCTTAATAAAAATCCACAAATTGAATTCACTATAATGCCTTAGGCCACATGTCTCAATCCTTTACAACAAGAAGGAATTTAATAAGCATTCCATTTTTATAAACTGATTTAACAATTACTATCCAAAATGAAAGCAATAAATAGTAAAAATAGCAGAACAACTTACAATCATCATCTGAATGGCAACTATCAGAATCCGACGGCACATAAATTTCATCTTCAGAAACATCAGAAAGATCAATAATATCTTTTCCCTTACTGTCCCCTTCACCAGAGTTATCTTGCTTGCCTTGTACATCACCTGCTTCGTGATTAGATAACGCCATCATGAACAAATATTGTAGCAACAAAAACCTTAAATGATGACTCACATTGCATTCTTTTTTTTTTTTCTTATAATTAGAATTTCTTGTGCGGCAAAAAAAAAAAATCCTCAATGCGGCGCTTATTCTCTCTCACGAAACAAGAATAAGAAAACAAATAAAAATAAAAAATAAAAGAAATAATACAACCGAATCTTGCGCTCCAAGAATCGAAAAACGCGGCTTAAGCAATCAAAATTCCTTTTAAGTCCCCTCTTTTCAATGTAATGCAAAAAAATAATAAATCAAGAGTTTAAAATGTCACCATTACCGCTACCGGAGGATTGACCGATGGTTTTACGAGAGCGTAGCTCCATTGGTACTGGGGAGACTGAGAGAGGGGGTGTTAGGGTTTTTGATTTTTGGGGATTTCAAGCGATGGTTTTGCCTTCGCGGTTCCACTCCCTCCTGCTACTCACTCAGTCAAAAGGACGTGTTTGGAGAGTGCGCGAAAATGATGCAAACCATACGTACATGTATTGCGTGTGTGTGATTTTTTAGTATCGACGACTGGGCGGCGGGAAAGTGCTTTTACTTAACGCCCCCTTTTGTCCTCGCAGTGAAACGTTGCCTTCGCGGCAATTTTGTAATTTAGTTAGTTTTACTGCGGCAGTAAAAAGTAAAATATTTAAGGGATGGAAAATAAAACTGGAAAGAAAATGGATGTAGTCAAATGTCAATGCCTTATTATTAAAAAAAAAGAAGGTCAAATGTCAATGCTTTCTTGCATTTTTCAACACAGGAAATGACAGAATTAACGTTTGTTACGTTTGTGAAAAAAAAAAAAAATCAAAGAATTGTGGAAATTTATAAAAATAACCATAAAATTTTTACTATTTTCACAATTAACTTTCTAAATTTTTTTTTATCCATATTAGTCAAACACAAGTTTTACTCCCCAAATTACTCTTGTTTACAAACCAAAAGTAACTTTCTTTCTTCTTTTTCCTTAAACCAAAACGCAACAATCATCATCAGCGACAGTAAAAGGCAACGATAAATGCCGACAGTAAATGGTAAAAGTAAAATCCGATCATAATCCATCCGGATCTAATAACAATCGACATCACTGAGTAGTATGAATTATTTTCTGAACTTGTGAGAGAGTTTCAATGCGGTTGCTTGCTGCGAGTTGCAGAAATTTTCGTGGGACAATCTGTCTTTTGGTGTGACAAGCAGCTTGTCGCACCAAGCGATGTGCGATAGAGTGCCTGTCGCACCAAGCCTGTCGCACAAGCTTGGTGCGAGCTGCCTATCGCACATTGCTTGTCTGTCGCACCAAAAGGCAGATTGTCCCACGAAAATTTCTACAACTCGCAGCAAGCAACCACACTGAAACTCTCTCAAAGTTTAGAAAATAACTTATACCACTCAGTGATGTCGATTGCTATTGGATCCGAATGGATTATGATCGGATTTCACTTTTACCGTTTACCGTCAACGTTTATTGTTGTCTTTTGCCGTCTCCAGTGATGATTGCTGCGTTTTGGTTTGAAGAAAGTGGAGAAAGAAAGTTGCTTTTGGTTTCTAAATAAGGGTAATTTGGAAAGTAAAACTTGTGTTTGGCTAATATTGATAGAAAAAAGTTTAGAGGGTTAATATTGAAAATAATAAAAATTTTATGGTTACTTTTATAAATTTTTCAAAGATTGTTGGTACATCACCATCCTTATTTTGGCAATATTGTAATTTTTAAAATAATTACAATTAGTTGTGCCGTAAAAATAAATGTTTAATAAAATTTCTTAATAAAAATATTAATAATTCTTAAAAGTATTTTGTGTATTTAATAAATATTTCTATTGAATTGCTGTAAGAATATAAATGACTAAAAATATATATATAATATTAAATAAAACTTATTTATAGATTTAAAAATGTGTATGTAATATTCTTTATGGTGTATCAATAATTGATAATTAAAATAAAATCTTTTTATTTTATTCATTTAAGTTTTTTATATTTTTATCTCAATATAACCAGTATTTGGTAATAGTAATAATTTCTATAAATTTAATAATTTTACTGCTTAATTAAATAAGATAGGGTGATTTTGTCAAGTGTGATTTTTTAAAAAAATTACTAAACATTAAAATTAACTTTTAATCTTTTAAAATTTCTTTGACTCTATCAAAAACATTAATTTTTCAAATATACTTTGGCTCTATAAAAAACAATCCTAAAAGGGATTCATAGGTGTCACTTTTTTTGTCTAAAATCTAAATAATCTTGAATTAGTCTGAATTATAAAAAAAAAAAAATGAATGTTTAGAAATAGATTGGTTATTCATAAAGATAAAGAAAGTTTTCTTATAATTCCACTTTTTGTTCTAAAAATCAAGAAATACTTATTGGAAATTGTCTTGGCCCCTAAATCTAAATTATTTTTTTTCCTGTGTTACTAAAAATAAATATTAAATTTTTTTAACTTAAAAAAATTTAAAACTAGTGTTGTCACATTTGTGCTCTTATAAATTATAATATTAAATAAAGAATAAGTATCTCAAAAAATATAAATAAAATAATATATTATCATAATATGAATTATATTCAATTAATACAAACTTTTAATATTCTAAATTAATATATGTTAATCAATTTTATTGTAGTTTGTGATGTTTTTATATGAAAAATATTCATAAAAATTATAAAGATAGATACCATTAGTTTGAATAAAATAAAAAGATAAAAATAAAAATAATATACCACTATATTATCACAAATTATATAAATAGGTAATAATGCTAATTATTAAGACATTTTATATTAAGTTAAAAATTTTAAAAGTTGGCTTAATAAATTAATAACTTAATGATTGAAAATTTTTATTAAATTAAAAAAACAAAAAAACTTAATGATTTAATTAATTAAGATTAAAAGTTAATTAAGTAATTAAATAAAAAAAATAAACAGCACTTAGTAAAAAATGATGGATCTAATCACAGTTCAGATAATCAATATAAATGGTGACCCCTGCAGTAATGGAGTCGTTCATGTGAAAATAAATTAAACCATTTGCGGAAGATGAAATACAGAAATGATCAGGAAGTAATCCATATTGTATTGATGGTACATAGCAACGACAGGCAACGGCCAACAGCATCAAAAGCTCAGAACACTTGAAACTGACAATCAGAACTCGCATTAAAACAAAGATCTTTAACACTTCGAAGCTACAAAACATTTTAGATTTTGAAACTCAAATTCATAAAGACATTTCATTATTTGCCGCCACCACCACTTCCACTGCCGGAACCGGTTCCCACACCTTTGCCAGAACCACCTCCCACACCAATGCCTATCCCAATTCCAATACCAACTCCTCCTCCATGGCCACCACGGCCGCCGAGACCTCCACCAGAACCACCTCCGACCCCGCCCCCAGCACCAAAGCCACCGCCATGACCTGACCCACCTCCTATCCCACCACCACCACCTCCCCCAGCTCCTCCTCCTCCTCCAATGCCTCCACCGGCACCACCTCCCACACCTCCACCGGCACCAAATCCCCCACCATGACCTGACCCTCCACCTAGACCTCCACCACCACCTCCGCCTCCAGCTCCTCCTCCAGCTCCAAATCCTCCACCATGACCAGAACCACCACCAAGTCCGCCTCCTCCACCGCCGCCCCCACCTCCTCCTCCTCCTCCAGCACCTCCTCCTGCTCCACCACCTACACCTCCCCCGGCTCCAAAACCTCCACCATGTCCTGAACCTCCCCCAACACCACCGCCTCCTCCAGCGCCACCTCCTCCACCAGCTCCACCTCCGATGCCACCTCCAGCACCTCCACCAATGCCGCCACCTCCACCAGCCCCACCTCCAATGCCACCACCAGCACCTCCACCGCCACCAATGCCTCCTCCTGCTCCACCTCCAATGCCACCACCTCTACCGCCACCGAAACCGCCGCCGCCTCCCACTCCACCCCCACCAAAACGGGGGCCACGACCGCCAAACCGCCCACCACAGCGTCTTCGATTCCATCTACAATCATCATCGCGCCACCTAGCTTTGTCAACTTTGTCATCAGCAAGGGTGATAGCACTCAAATGGAGGGCAATGCAGAGGAAAATGAGAACCAAAGAAAGCCATTTTTGAGAGAGACCCATTAGAGAAGATTACTTATCAGCTTACTATTGCTTGCTATTGTTCGTTGACATGTATAGATAGATCATCTTTATATAGGCTTCATAAACTGGGCTAAATCTTCACTGCTCCACCAAGCAGCAATTAATTGGTCCACATTCACGTTACGCGTTCGAACCGTTGGGGCATTGGCAATTTGGCGGGAACATTTATTATGAGGTGGAAAGTCAGAAAACCCCAAAAAAAAAAAAAAGATTGTGAATACTCCCATCACTTACACGTACTTCAGGCATAATGTCGTAAGATGTGTGTTGACAATGTAGTTAACTACAGCGATGCTTCATAATTAACGTGATTAGAACAATTGCTCTCTTTCATGATATATACGCAGTTTGTGATAATGTGCGGTTGAACGCTTGAAGCTGCCTGCAAGTGGGCTTCGTCGTTGTCGGTATAATTTGTTTAGCCATTCTCTCCTAAGTTTTGTCATTGTCTCTCTTATAGCCCTATTCTTTCAAAATTTAGTGAAAAAATTTGACTTAATAATAAATAAAGTGAACAAAACTGACTTGATTGTTCATATTAAAATTTAAAATTTAAAATTTAATTTTGATTATTTATTTCATTACAGAAGACCAAAAAAATAATAATAATAAAGGAAGCATCCATATCCATAATTTAACAATGGCCCATAGGCCCCGTACACTTTATTGTTTTATTTTTAATTTTTGGGCCATGCTTGTTTACATTACATATACAAGGCAGTCAACCCACCGACACTTCAAAATATTGAAAATATTGAATAGAATACAACTTAGTCCATTGCCAATCAATGTTCAAAACCAACTGCATTTAATCCTGCATTCAAATCGGATTTTGACCGCTGAGATTTTTCCATCATCTGTCTGTACGGTTGCTGCATAGACTAGAATGAGGGTTGAGACACATAAATTCCTGCAACTGGATTGGCTCTAATCACTACTAGGCTGCGTCTGAGAAGCAAGATGGAGCAAGCTTGGCGTAGTGCGGGCATAGGTAGATAAGGTGCACGACAATTGGATTTGGATTGAACAGTGGCAAGCAGCCCATCGAGATTCACAGCAATAACAGTGAAATTAATAATATAAGCTAGCAGAGGCAATTCTGTGACAAGAAGACTGACTCTTCTCCATATGAAGGCAGCATGGGGTACCGATGCACATGATACTAGTTAAGATAAATTAAGTCTAAAGTTAAGCACTCTATGTCAGCATTATTATACTTATACAATGTCAGTGCAAATATGAATTTGGATTGCTGCTTCATGACAAAGTGGCGTCCAGAACACAACAATTATACGGCTTCTCCCTAAATTATTATTACTGCAACGCATGAAGAAAAGGGCAGTTAATATGGCCGCGCTCAACGTTTCAAGTTTTGCTTCCTTTAGCAATGCTCATTTGTTTAATCACAATTAAACTTGCAACTTGACAGATGACGAACGGACCTTGAACCAAATGTACGAACAAGACATCTCATAAAAAAAGACTTCCAAACATATTGAACAATTTTCTAATTCAAATGGATGATAAAAACAGGATTTAGAGGAAAAAGAATGCCAGTTTTGGCCAATTGCAGCATATGGTAAACTGGCTTAAGCTACAAAGCAATAGAGAAAATAATTCTTGATTGTGAGCCATATCCTAACAATTAACGGATAAATAACCTGTGACAATAAAAAATAGTGTAAAATGGCTCGAGTAAAGCCATCAGATATCTTCTCTTCCAGATCATATTTAAGACTTGTCACCGTATTGTGACATGTTAGCAATCATGCTGTGCTTACAGGGCTCGAGTTCTATGCCCCACAGCCCGGCCGCATAGAAGAGCATTACTTGGGATAGGATACTCATCTCTCCATGAGTTTGCAGGGGAATAGACTCGCAAATAGAATTGTTGGCCTAAGTACTGGCGAGCCCAGTTCTCAGACCTTATATTCCACATTCCCACATTGTCCAAAGGCACGTAAACTGCTGTCCATGACTTGGGATACACCTGCACTCAAACCAAACACAGCTTCATAACAAATTGCAATCCTTTAGTTATAATTTTTTTGGGAAAGAAAAAAGTGGAGGACATTCCTACAGAAAGTCTAAATATACTGTTAAGTCGTTTGGTAGACTTCAGAGATTTAGTTTAGAATTTAACAATATGGATTTGTTAGCATACCTGAACAGTGCAACGAGAAATTGTGTCTCTTAAATTGTAAGTTAATCTACTTGCAGGAGTCCACTCCCCTCCATCCAACCTGCCCATATCAAAAACATGCACAAATTCAGAATCCAGAGGATAAAATAGATTTCCAATAGCTGCAGCAGTTATAAGCATTGGCCAATTCAATATTTGCTTCAGTTTTTTGGTTAGACCTTACCCTACGACAAAGAAGTTATGACCATCAATGTGCCATGATTGCAAAGTGTCTTCTGGATTCTCAAACACAACTTCAGCATAACCCCGGAAATCAGCAGCCATGACAGAAGTCTGCAGATATGCACCACCACCAGTAGGGTTATCTGGGATGCTTCCGAGGCTAAATACTCCGGGAATCTTGAAGTAGTCTGCGAGCTTTAGAGGCGTGTCAGCTGGGATGAATGACACACTGTTGACAGCATACCTCTGCTTGCTATTGATAGTTGGAGCAGTGTTTTGGAGTCTAATAGTATGTGTAGTGTTGATCAGACCATAGTGGTATGAGCCTTGGGGATTAGGTCTTGGTCCACTTGCTGTCAGATTCCGCCTGGTTCAAATTATGGCATGAGATTATTGATAATTGAAAACAAGTTTAAATTGCGGCAGATAGAAACTGAATTTTTGCATATTCTGGAAAGCAACTAAGTTGAGTTGATTTTGCTTTGCCGTATCAAGTATTCCATATTTTGTACAAAGACATGCTGCTTTCTTTATCAGAAATTCTCAAACTTCAACAAACTATACAGTAGCAATTTTTTATAGTTAGGTTGAACCCTAATGGAGAGAACACAATGGGATAATTCAGCTAGTCATGTGTCCAAGTAGCCTAACTGAGGAAGAAACTTGGGTAAAACAACGTACATACAATGATATAGGGAAAATGACACAGGATTTTGCAAAATGACACAGGATTTTGCAAATACCTGAGTGAACGTGCTTGTTCAAGAGACCAATCAATCTGCGTTGTTGGCCCACCAGGAGGAGGACCAGAAACACTGCCAGCTGAGTTACTGTAATGAAGAACGGAGGTTGCAGAAAGCACCTGTGATGTGAAACGTGTTGAGATGACAATGTAGTAACCTTGAGGGGGTTGATCAGCTCTAACCAGAACAGAGTAGGACTGTCCCAAATGAATATCAAGAGAATCATAAGTGTTCTGCAATGTGTGGGTTCCTTCCACCTCTACAAGCAGCATTTTATGACCCTGGATTCTAAAATTGATTGAAGTTGAAATCCCCACATTCGATAACCGGAACCGGTAGGTCTTGCCTGTATGGAAAATTTTAAAAAAACTCATATTGTATAAGACCATCACAACACCACAACAAAAAATTAAAAGATGTTTTATGGCAATCACTAACCTTGATCAACTGTGAATGTGTTGGCATTTGAACCCCGACCATTGATAACAAGACCATCAGGAAAGGGAAGATCACTTCCACCGTCCAAAATTGCTTTCAAATCCTATAAAAGTTCAAGTAAAAGACAATAAATATATACATAACTTCGAGACCTCCAATGCTGCATTGCATGTTCACTGCTAAATAACATTTGTTTCAGGTTAGTTACTTACAGTGTGATTTTTCTTGTACCAGTCTCCAGCAAGAATGGTGAAATCTCCAGCAGGAGGATCAAAGGGCACAGGAATAAGTGGTCGGCTTGCAATTTTTATGCCACCATAGCCACCTGCAGCTTTGTGAAAAGCAAGAGATGGGAAATAGAAGTAGCTACCAATTTGATCCTTGACTTGTAGAACATATGTGAAGTTTTTTCCTGGAGGGATTGGGCAGTTTGTGCCATAAACTCCATCTTGCCAAGAGTTCCTTCTCTGCTGAACACCATTCCTGAACAAAAATTACAGCATATCATGGTCAGCTTTTAATTAGTCTATTGTTATTAAACTAGATTTAACATGAACTAGGGCCAGTGGCGAAGCTATGAGTTGGCTAACCCGGGCTGTGGCCCAGGTTAGCTTTTTCAAAAAAAAAATAATTAATTATAATTTATGAATTTGTCTTTATTAATATTTATAAAAAAAATAAAAATAAATTTAATAGCCCACCTCAAAATATGTTGCTAGCTTCGCCACTGTGTCTAGGGCCACATGATTTTCGCATATTTTGTTCACAAACCATGGAAATTTGCGTTTTCATCAAACTCATGAGCGAAAAAGATATGATTTTGATTCTACCCACGTGCATCAATTAGATTGAAAATTGGTTATACATCATTATCACTTACAATAATCTAACAAGGACCACAAATTCAAGAAAGTAGACTATCTCTGTTCTTTACTTTTTTTTCCGTTTGTTGGATCTAAATCCAAAACATTAAAAGGCTATAGAATTCAGTATCATGATTTAACAAATTAGTCTCGTTCTATCAGTAAGTTGCAACTTACAGGGTTATTAAAAGGGCCATATAGCTGAAGTTCAAGACAACCAAATGTGTGTAAAGATGTGTGATCAAACGACTGCCCGGCAACCGCTAGATCTTGGATCATCACGCAACAAAATGAAACTAGTACTATATTTAAAGCACATTTTTTTTAAGAAAATAGAGGTCGTTTAACTATTTCACCGTGTTAATATAAAGAACCTCCAAGAGTAACGGAATAAAAAATATTAATTACTCTGTTAGATAAGAAGGTGGTACTAACCAAGAGATGAGAAATGGTTCGTCCAAGGCATTGAAAACACTGATAATCAAGTTATCATTGGTCACAGCCTCAATGGAAGGCCCTGGAAATTGCCCATTAATCAAAATCCCCTGCCATGATAACGCATTTTCATCAAATAAATCCACAGAAACACACACACACACAAAAATGGCAAAGAAAAAAAAAAGTAGTTAAGTACCTGTTGTTTAATACCAAGAGGATAAATATCACCGTATGTAACATTCCAGTTAAAAAATCTGTAAGGACTTTCACCTCTAGTGCAGCTCACAAGCATAAACACTAAAAGCAAACAACATACACTGCTATAACTAGCCATCTCCCTCGCACTCAACCTTGAGCAAAAACTTAAACAAGAATAAATGAATAGATGGTAACAAAAATAACTAAAAGAAAGAGAGTTTCCAACTCCTTTATCCCTGTAAAGCCATATCAATCACTACCTCACTATCTCAACTTTTGTTTTTTTTTTTCTTTTTCCCTCTCTTTTTCTTTTTTGCTTTGGTAGAGGTAGCCTTTGGCTTTTATCAGCTCTTAAGTAACATGCGCTGTGAGAGTGTCGGTGAAGAGAAGAATCAGAGGGTTCTTGAGAGTGAGATAGAAAATAGATATTAGGTTAGATCACTTGGATCCTTATGGGGGCATTTTGTAAGAAGACAAACCAGGGGTGTATGAGCTGTACTTTCTGCTGCTAGTATCCAAGCAAAACTGAGTGAAGTGTCATACTGTCCTCACAGTCTTCGGCACACAACCGCGTTACTTGATAAATGTGAGGTAAGTTTGTGTCATTGTCATCGGTTGGCCATAAACAAGTCTGGCATCACATCATTTACATTTGTTTCCCCAAAAAAAAAAATTCCTATAATTACCAACAGAGCCTTTTAATTTTCCTATGAAGTAAAAAATCGAACCATATTGATTTTTTTGGTAAATATTAAAGGCAGTGCCTATCTTAGATCAGCCCACCCATCACACCCATTAAGTATATGTAATTGAATATAAAATAATTATAATAAAATGTATCTAATAATTATGGTGGGTGATTTATTTTAAAGTTGATCTAAGATAACCGAACACAATATTAAAATATCCAATCTTGATTTACGTTTCCTAGGGAAAAAAATAAAAAGAAAAATGCTTGATTTATGTTCGGGATTATAAATTACCACTTTAAATTCCTGGGGATGGTTGACTGCAGGAAGGTTCATGTTAGCAAACCAATAATATTTTCCCAAGAGCTAAAAATGAACACAGAAAAAAAAAAGAGAGAGAGAAAATAATATTGTCAATTTTCAACAAATTATGAACCAATCAACTTGTCTGTCTGTGATCGGCGGGCATTACGGTATTCTTCTAGTAAATATGCTGTCCTGTTTCTTTGCTTAAAGTAGAACTGGACAAAGAACACGAGTCTTGTTTATTCAATAATAATTACAATCAGCGACAAATCTCACTCAGAAATTTTTGTACAACTCTTAATTAATTTATTATCCTATCATAAAGCAAGGTATTATTTTGAAAAAACACCGACAGAGTTTTTACTTTTTAGTCGGACAACCTTTTTAGCTCTGGTCTGAGCGGAAATACCCAAGAATGGCCCTTAATCAATTTCTTAGCGTGAACGAACGAACCGAGAGGTTTTGTCTGTGTGAATGCAACGATTGAAATTTAATAGGTTTGGTGGGATTCAACAAACGCGTTGTGTAAATGGCGCCGTACTGTCATGTCAGGTCGCAATAATGGCCCAGCTCTTGTGCTAACGCCCAAATTTTGCCAATGCCCCCCTAGTGATCATGCTTGGCAATGGACCCATCGTTCATTTATATGCTGGGTTATTTTTAAAAATTTTCTCTGAAATTTGATATAATTTTACTTAAATAACGAGATTAATAATATTTTTATTTATCTTTTTTGTTATTAATATACATACAAGTTGACCGTTAGTTAATTTACAAAATGACTAAAATATCTAAATCAATTTGGGAAGACAGAACATGTCTCCCGGGCGACGAATGTTTGTCTCCCTAAATTACAGAATGCTTGTTTCTATAATTTTGAGTGACGAATGCCATCTCTCGAGCGACAAGTGTCTGTCCTCCTAAATTACAGAATGCTTGTAAAATATGTCTCCCGAGCGACAAGAGTTTGTCTCCCTAAATTACAAAATACTTGTTTCTGTAATTTTGAGCGACGAGTGCCGTCTCCCGGGCTACAAGTGTCTGTCCTCCTAAATTACAGAATGTTTGTAGGGATGGAGGGTAAAATTAAAAATCACTAAAATATACTTTAATTATCTCAGTAATAGACTATACCGGTCTCCACCAAACAAACCACTAATATTTTACTTGTTTAAAGAAATAATTAAATTTGAAACCATCAAGTTGTATGTCACCAAACCGACAACACAAATAAAAAATAACAAACATTTTAATTTGTGGCGAGAGGAAAAAAACATTAGTATGAGTTAATTGAATTGGAAAATAACACTAAGTAAAATGGCATCATCATTTAAATAACAGTCACATGTGTATTTCCGCAGCTTACAGTTGGTGACAATCATAATTTGACTGAATTTCATCAGTTATACATCCAACAGTCCCTCATGTATACAAAAAGAACAAAAATAACAACTACACTAACAGTGTGACATGATAGCTAAGTTATACTTTATTTATGGCATTGTCCATTTTTGCTGTAGGTTCTATTTGAACAGCAGACGGTTCAATTGGCCTTTCTTCCCTATCACATGTCAATAAGCACACGTTAATAAGTGAAAGCAAAATAATAATTATGAACAATAATAATAATGACATTATTAAACAACAACAACAACAGTTACAATAATAAAGAAAAATAATGATAATAGTAATACATTTAAATACTTTTTATGTGACATGTCTGTCACCTAAAAAAACAGAAATTGCGTTCATGCAACAAAAACTATCGCATGAGAGACATCACTTATCACCAAAAAAACATAGAATGTCTGTATGTGCGACAAGAGTATGTCGCCGCCCAAAACACAAAAACAGTATTTTTGGGCGATATGGATTGTCACCTAAAAAAACAAAAACTTAATTCGGGCGACGTAAATTCGTCGCACGTGCGACAACAATGTCACCTAAAAACACAAAAACTGTGTTTGTGCGACGAGAGCTTGTCGCACAAGAGACAGGCCTTATCGCCCAAAAACGCAGGAACTGTGTCTGTGCTATAGGGGCACACAAACACTGTAAATTTATAAACAGATCAATTTTAGCAAACTTTGGCGAGAAAAATAAAATTACAGCTAAGACTACTTCAATTTTACACACTCATTTGGATAAGAGTAACAAATTATTGACTTTATATGCCTTATTACACTATGTATGGTGTAAATCACAAATATAAAATAAACAATAATTAATTTTTTCAACTCATGACCACATATGCCTGAACCCATTCTCCTTTTAATCAATTTTTCCACCATCACCCATAAACAAGACAAATCAAATATAACCAACAACAACCACTTATAAAATTTCTAAAAATAAAAAAATCAAAGGTATTTTAAAATTTTAGACTTTGATAAAGTAAATAACCTCTTACAAACTCCAATACCAGTGGCATATCCCGGCCGCCGTCGATCGTCACTGGTCGGTGACCTTCTCGGACCACCCATGTGTTTTCTTCTTCCTGGGTTATATATGCTCTTGGTGTTTATTTCCTTTTGTTCCAGCAAATTAGAGTAAGGGAGTGGAGTGAAAATTGTGAGAGAAAAAATTAGTGAAGATCAACAATTGTGAGTGAAAATGGTGTTTATCTCCGTTGTTTTTTTTGTGGTGGGAAAAGAGAAATGCACTCTTTTACACAATGGATATTGTGTATAATCGGATAATAAAATTATCTAATAGATTTTTAACCATTTTTTTAATTTTTATTTGATTTTTTTAGAATTTCAGCTTGTCTTTTACATTTTTGCCCTCAAATACTAACGTTATACATGTATGTATACTAACGGCAGGAGAGATAAGTGAGAATACAATTAATCTCACCATCTAAGTAAACTTATATCAAACCTCAGGGGAGATTTCTAAAAATAGCCCTTTATATGTTGCTCAAGAAGCCCAACCCATCTATTTTTCTTCATTTCTAGGCCAGATTTGTTCTGAAATCCAAACTAGATCAAACTGAGGTTGGGCTAACTCTAAGACTTTTGGCATGCTTTTAAGATATTTGCTAGCCTCTTTCAAATTACTTAAAAGTTAAAAGGATATAAGCACTTTTAGTTACATATTTTGTTTTTGAAACTCTTTACACTCAAATATCACAACCTATGTAAAAATTTGAAGGACGATAAGAAACTTAACTTTATTTCAACAAAATTACAATTCAAGCAACATTTGCATAGAAAGCCATTGTGATTATTCATGAAAATATGTTAACTGAAAACACTTTCTGTTTGGGGAATAGAATAAGGTGACTAAAATAAGGTGTTTGCTCATACATTATCGTACTTCCCTCTAAGTAAAAAGTAAGCAACACCTCGACCAGGTAGTAATCTTGAGACCATGAGCAGACCACTTGGTGAGCAGACCACCTAATGAGTAGGTGGTATAAGCTTGAGCAGATCACCTGATGAGCAGGTGGTATAAGCTTGAGCAGATCACCTTGACCAGGAGATATGAGCTTGAGTAGATCACCTCGACCAGGTGTTGTGTGCTTGAGCAGACCAACCTCGACCAGGTGGTGTGAGCTTGAGCAGACCACCTCGACTAAGTGGTGTGAGCTCGAGCAGACCACCTCGGCCAAGTGGTATGAGCTCGAGCAGACCACCTTGACCAGGTCTTGACCAGGAAACAAGACTCAGTAAAATAAACCACCACAAACCTCCTCCGAAAATCAAGGCACGAATATGATTAGTTAATGGTTATTGTCACGATCTAAGGTCGTGAGTGTGGGGTGTTTATAAAGACCCCAAGAAAATCACGCCAAAGGGGAGGACTCTTTTTCCTTTTTCTCTCCCTGGGTGATTGAACCTATTGGATCTCTTTCTCTCTCTACCACTAGGAAATTTCTCTTTCTCTTATGATTTCTTTTTCTTTAAGATTGATTACTTTCTACTGTTTTCCCATAAATTACTTAAAGTTTTTTGTTTAAAGCATTCATAATTAAGCCACGCGAATTGTGGTACGGAATTTTCTAAATAGACCTAAATCGCTGACTTGAGCATCAGAGGGTTTTTGCCGAAAAAACTTCCGGCGTCCCCTGATTGTTCTTTGTGCTTGCAGACTCATGGATTGTCTGCTCATGGATTATTTACTCATAGTCGGAGGATCGTCTTGGAGATCAACCAGCAGCTTCCCACCAAACAAATTTAATGTTGATGTAGGGATCTGAGATCGAGTCATTAACTAACTCATCTGAATTTCGGCATCTAACACTTACTGTAAAAACTGAAGAATACTATGATTTATTTGGTTTTCAAGCAATATTTTTATTGTTGAAGCTTCAATGGAAAAAGTAATTAATTGATTGACCAAGTAGCAAATCTAGAAGCAAGCATATCAAAGCTCTTGCTTGTTAAAAACCAATAACAATTAAAACATGAAAAGATTAGAACTAAGGCCTCATTCTTTGAATTAGATTTTAATGGGATTGTTACAAACTAAGCAATCAAAACTCTTAATTGCTTGCTGTTAATGATATTTCTTACTTCCAATTTCGCTCTGTTAGGAGTTTAGCAATGACAACATTTAAAAGAAAGACCAAAAACGAGTTTAACGAGAAGTGGGGTGAATTAAGGTTATTTTTGGATCAAAGGGGGCGGGGGGGTGTTAAGGAACATGATATAATTTTTAAATATATTTTAATAGGATTATTTGAGAAAAAGGGGTTTAAAGAGGTGCTAATAGTAATATAGTATCAGTCTTTCTTTATTCACCCCTTAATATATTTAAAAGTAGGATGTGACTATTTCAATATTTGAAATACTCATTCGACTCTTTTTATTTATTTTAATAGAACATTTTATTACTAAAATGTTCCCATCATAAACTACTACTAGTATAGACAAAATCTATATATTTTTTGAAGAACAAATAATAATTGCATGAGAAAAACACTTAGTACTCCTTCTTTAATCCATCTCTTCTCGAACTAAAGACTGAATGAAATTTTTTAATATTTGGGAAAAATTTTCTTGATGGTAAAGCATGAATTCAGCCAATTAACTATATTTCAGACAATAAGAGCCATGAGAGACAACATGAATAATGAATTATTAAAATTAATGTTGTTACAAATGTTGTTTTATTATTAGTTGTGGTTTCTTAATTTTCTATATGTTTTTAGCGATTTTTTTTTATAGTACTTCTGAAATTGAGAGAAAGATTTGCGCATGAAATTATGGAAGATAAATGGCTGCAAAGAGATGGAGCCATGGAAGAACTATTACAGAAAAGGAGAAAGGGTTGTCAAATCCTGGAAGGAGAAGTTGCAGAAATCACTATAATTTAATATATAATAAGGGTATGTTGGGTATTAAAGTGAGTATGTAAAGTAAAACATAAAATTTAAAACTTTTTAAGTGAGTTTATTGAGAAAATGAGTGTAGTGAATATTTTATATATTCAAATAGTTCCGTGCTTAAAAGTAATGTAACTGTCTTATAAGACCACTATACATGACAAAAATAACCTTAATAAGAAGTGTCCGCCTAAGTTACATTTAGTGTAACTTACGGACTGTCTGTAAAATTTCATCCAGTCCTCTATACTCTATGTTATTTATACTTTATTTATGAATATTATAAAACTTTTAAATTGTAAAATTTTGTTTAACCTCTTACACTCAATTTTATTTTATTAAAACTCTAGAGTATAAATTCGGCCCCCTATAATTTTAAATTTTTAAAATAACCTCTATTTAATTAAAAAATATAATTATTATTAAATAAATTATAATTATAATTAGAGGTGGCCAATGGGCCGGGCAGCACGAGGCACGGCACGGCACGAGCACGTTTCGGTAAAACACGCGGCGCGGCGAGGCGCGGCGCGGCACACACGTGGGCCTTCAAAGCACGGCACGAGAAAAAGCACGCAATAAGCACGTTTCATTTTTTAATGAAAGTAAACTTAAAATTTTATGATTTTATAAATAACTTGAAATTGAATCTTTTAATATATTTTATTGACACAAGCTTTTTAAATTTATTTAATTCTTAGTTTCAAAAAAATTATAATTGATTTATGTTTATAATTTATTAAATAAATAATTGATATCGTGATTTTAACAAATAAAATTATAAATATCATGATTTTATAAATATGTATTAATATTATTATATACTATGATATATGACTTTACGTAATTCCAAGTTAACAATTAAGTTAATCCTTAAAAAAATTATTATTATTGTTGTTTTTAAGTACTAAAAAAGAATTCTAATACCATAGAGTCAAATTTAGCAACTAATATTACATTCTCTTATTATTATTAATTTATTATCATTGAATATGGACTTGAGTTTTGAATTTTTATTTTATTAAATTTAAATAATGCACATGGATTCAAAAAAAGTACATAAGCTTAAAAAAAATAAGACAACAACTTGGCATGCCTTCTTAAAATAATAAAAAAAGAAAAAAAAACTTAGTGGGCTATTTTTCTGGGGTACGGCATGGCACGGGCCACGGCACGGCACGGCACGGCCCACGGCACGGCACGTTTGCCCGGCTGGCACGGCACGACACGAATGAATAGTGGGCATGGCATGGCACGAGCACGAGCACGCGTGGGCTTTCCTTTGATGGGCCTAGGCTGGCACGACACGACCCATTACCCATCTCTAATTATAATAATTATTTTATTATAATCATAAATATAATTATATTTTTTAAATAGATTATTATTGTTATTATTACTAACAAGAATAAAAAGTATTATAATTAATTAATATACTAACAATAATTAATAATATTTTTATTAAATTGTTAATAATAATAATAATTAACGATAATTATTATTAATAATTAATTTTTGAATAATAATAACAATAACAATAATTAAAATACAAAATAATAATTATGATAAAAATTAATTAAGGATTTTATAGCAATTGGTTATAATTTAACTCATTTTAATTTTAATTCTAAGACAAAATAAACACATAAATGGTAATACAACTCATTCTAATTATGATTTCTTCCAGTTTAAGTAAATAAATTATAATTATAATTCATTTAATAATATATTTTCTCAAATATTTATTTTTAATTTACTTTTTTTTAACAACTAATATATTTTCATCGAGTTAAAATTGATCTACATTTTATTATATCGTAAGATTTTACAAAACGTGATTATTTTCAAAAGTTAAAAAAATTTACACACACACACACATACACTCTCTCTCTCTCTCTTTCTTTAGAAAATGTTTCGGAGAAAAATAAATAAATAAATAATATTATAATTCATTTACTTGAATTGAAGAAATCGTAATTAGAATGAGTTGTATTACCATTTATGTGTTTATTTTGTTTTAGAAGCAAAATCAGAATGAGTTAGATTGTATATCAATTGCTATAAAATTCTTAATTATTTTTTTATCATAATTATTATTTTGTAATTTAATTATTATTATTGTTATTATTATTCAAAAATTAATTATTATTAATAATTATCGTTAATTATTATTATTATTAACAATTTAATAAAAAATATTATTAAATGTTAATAGATTAATTAATTATAATATTTTTTATTCTTGTTATTAATAATAACAATAATAATCTATTTAAAAAATATAATTATATTTATGATTATAATAAAATAATAATTATAATTTATTTAATAATTATTATATTTTTTAATTAAATAGAGGTTATTTTGAGTTATAGGGGCGAATTCATACTTTAGGGTTTAATAAAATAAAATTGAGTGTAAAAGGTTAAACGAAATTTTACAATTCAGAAGTTTTATAATATTCATGAATAAAGTATAAATAATATAGAGTGTAGAGGGTCAGATGAAATTTCACAAAACCGTAAGTTACATTATATGTAACTTAGGAGATCCTAATTAGAATTATATCTTATAAAATTCTAGTCTTTCAATTTTCCTTTTTTTTGTTCTAACCCCATATCAATTATAAACTTTTTTTTAATATTCTCTAGGGGTGGACATATTAGCCAGTTCAATTTAGTTTTACTCCAAAACCAAACCCGATTGGTTCACAATTTTTTGAATTAAATATCAACTGAACCATAGAAATGAATTATTTTAGTTCAGTTCAGTTTAGTTTAATTTTATATAATTTTATATAATTTGATTTAAGAAATTTAATATTTTTTCTTATCCAACTTTTTCGATTTTTACCTAAATTTGATCACTTTTTAGTCTAATTCAAATTGTAATCACTAATCATTTCATTTTTTCTGTAACGTACTAACATAATTTTTTTTAAATAAATAAGTATTATTGAATAAAAAAATATTTTTTTCTTTCATGTTTAAAATAAACTTTTTGTTTATTTCAATTCAAACTGAAAATAGACCATACCGAAAAATCGATCGGTTCATAATACATGACTGCCTGAAACTAACGGAACGCCCATCCCTACTCCTCTTCCAATTGCTCATGCACCATTTTTTCCCTTCTCTATTTTTATTTTATTTTAATAACTATTAGTTATACAAGCTTCTTTCTTTGTTGCTTCTTGAGATGTAATTTTTATGCAACAATAGAGCGCCAACAACACTTTTGTTTTGCCAGGACCTTTCCTCCAATTCTTTTCGGATTAGCTATGCAGCCATTAATTACTCTTTTGGGTTCATATTTTACTCAGGTCGATAATTTAATCAAAATTATAAATTATAATAAATAATTTGAGTTTACGGAACTACAATTTAACTTCAATTTGTTATGTCCCATTTTGATAGTTTTCAGAATTTCTGGAAGTTTTATTATCTGTTGAATAGTTTGAGTTTCAAATAAGTTCCGTGTGAATAATTTGATAGGAGTGGAAAATACTTAGATATATTTTATTTTGTCATTTGATGTAATTTTAATAAAAAAGTTAAAGTTGTAAAACATCCAAAAACATTTGAAAAGCCTTTGAAAGGGTGCCAATGGTCCAATTCTATAAATGTCATATCATGTTTATAATTAATATTTATTAATTTTTCAGGAATTGTAACTTCATTACTTCATGAAAGTACTAATAATTGACTGGCCACGTGCATTGAGACTTAAATAAAGCGTTGATAATAAATAGGATACAAAACATTACCCTAAAATAACTAATTAAATAAGAATATTTGGCTGGATTTCTACCGCTAAGGCCTCATGCTATAAATAAATTGTTGGGTATATCTCTTTCTTTGGAAGTAGTTTTTTTTTTTTTTTAAAGTTGGATGTTGTATTAAATTATTTATAGAGCTTTTATAAATAACTTTTGTTTAACAAAATGAATTTGACTGTTTAGTTATCCATCACAACTTTCAAACAAGAAAACTACTTTGTTTAACAAAATGAATTTGGTTGTTCAGTTATCAATCACAACTTTCAGAAAAGAAAACTATGTAATTATCTTCCCACACGAATTTTGCGAGGTTGGGTAATGGAAGTAGCCCAGAAAAATTTTGCACACTTTAGAAATGAACCCTAGGGCGTTTAATTATTTACTCCTCAAATCTAGAATATGAGCTTTCTATCTTTAGAGGTAAAAAATAATTTTTCAAAGGACTAATAGTAAACCACCATGTTGATAGAAACCGTTGATCACTATCGTAATTTTTCTAATCTTTATGAATCTTCTTTGGTTATAACCATACCTGATCAATATTAATACAAAAAGAGCTTTTGCTGCTACGGACACAAGTTATAACGAACAGTCAGTTTAATTGACACGCTGGCACGTGCTATAAGATCGTTTCATAGAATTATTTTCCTAAAAATGTCAGCACACGGTCTCAACCAATTGGTAAGTTTATGAACCTAAACTGACAGAGACATAACCTCTCAACAACTTTCTCCAAACTATTAGGATTGTGATAAAAAGAGGTTACAACCCAACAACATGAGCTGCCCATTAAAAGAGGATGACAACACATTCTGTGCAGCAACAGCAATAAGCACAATAACGACGGTGAAAGCAAAAATCAGGACACACTCTGTGCGGACATCCGACAAAACATTAGCTGGTTTCCCGTCTTGTTCTTGCATTTATCTTCGGGCCTGCCCATTCAATTTGCCTGCAAAAATCTATCGGCACGAAGAGCCTTGGAATAATTACAATAGAAGAAGAGGATTAGGAGAGGATAATGTCGAAGCCACGGAATGTTACTTTTGGAAATTACACAATATCAGGTCCAGGAGGACTTGAAATACAAGTGTGTTATCCTGAAGAATTTAACAAATATGACAGCCCATGGCAAAGGCAAAACCCCATGATAAGAGCTGTCCCTCTATTGGCCACCGAACTTGGTTTTGCAATCATCACCATTCGCCTTTTCATCACCCTCCTAAAACCTCTTCATCAGCCTCGTTTCATCCCTGAACTTTTGGTACGTGCACCACCACCTCCTTTTAACATGCCTAGCTACATTTTTATTCATGTTTGGTCAAGGTTAGTTAATTGGGTTCTTTCTTTTTCTTTTTCTTTTTTTAATTTGTTAATTTTGTTGTGTATACATATGTAGACTAGCATTTTGATTGGACCGTTTACGTTTGGGACATTCGAGTCTTTGTCACCGGACACGATTGTTAAACAAATGATGAAGCTTTTCCCTTACGAAATCACAGTATTGTTAGAAACATTCTCCAGCTTAGGCCTCACTTTCTACATGTTCCTGGTGGGATTAGAAATGGACGTTTCTGCAGTAAAGCGCATGGAAAAGAAGTCACTAAGCATTGCCTTTGCTGGCATTGTGATTCCATTTTGCATGGGTGCTGCCTTACATTTTGTTCCGATCCATGAAGGCATCACTAGAGAATCGCCTAATTTGGGTGCCCTGTTCTGGGCTGTATCACTAACCATCACAAGCTTCCCGGATTTGGCAAGAATCCTCTCTGATGTCAAGCTCCTACACACTGATATTGGCAAAACTGCCTTATCATCAGCCATCGTTAATGATCTCTCCTCGTGGTTTCTTCTTGTTCTGGTCATTGTCGCCTTTAATCACTATTCTAAGCATAGGCATGGACCTGCACTTACAGAGTTGGGGGCTTTTCTAATGGCGATGCTTCCTATAATATGCTTCATATTGATCTTTTGGCTTGTTTTGCGCCCCTGCGTTGCTTGGATGATAAAGGAGACTAAAAAGAAAGCAGGGAAATTTAGTGATGCAGACATAAGTGTCATTCTCCTTGGCGTGGTTGTTTGTGGATTCATAGCAGACGGTTGTGGCATGCATTCTATGGCTGGTGGTTTCATATTTGGACTAATCATTCCAAATGGAGAGCTTGCAATTAACATTATGGAAAGAACTGAAGAGTTTATTTCTGGGGTTTGGTTGCCGAGTTTCATTGTTGTTAGTGGACTAAGAACCAATTTTTTGGAGTTATTTTCCAAAACTAAGCTGCTTTACGTGTTGCTGACAACAATTGTGGCTACATCCGCCAAAATTTTGAGTACGGTGCTCGTTGCTTTATGCTATGGCATGCCTGTGAGGGATGGAGTTGCTCTTGGAGGCCTTATGAACACCAAAGGTGTTATGGCACTTATCATTCTTAACGAAGGCCGGAGCTTGAAGGTATAAACAAATAATAAACTTGTCAAACATTTGATTTGTTTGAGAATCAAATTATAGTTGATTAATTACAATGAAATTTGCTTTGATTGCAGGCTATAGATAACATATTAATGGCAGCAATGGTATTCATGCTTTTGCTAATGACGGGATTAGTGGGGCCAATCTTCTTCTTAGCCAACAAAAAGGCAAAGAGAACAAGGAAATACAAGCAAAGGACAATACAAAGAAGTAATCCAGACACGGAGCTTCGAATCCTCACATGCATTCATTCAGTTGGAAACCTTTCTGGCATCATCAACCTCCTTGAATTGTCCAATGCTAGCAAAAAATCGCCCCTTTGTGTCTTTGCGGTGCACCTTGTTGAGCTCACTAGACGTGCCTCAGCTATGCTGATTGTTCATGATGCATTCCGGACTAAAACTAGCGACCATAACTCGATCCGAGAGCTGGCGGATTCAGACCTTATCATTAATGCCTTCAGGCATTATCAGGATAGAAATGACGATATTACTGTTCAACCACTCACTGCTGTGTCCTCTTTCACCAGCATACACGAGGACATCTTTGAGATTGCTGAAGACAAAGTTGTTGCTCTAATTTTGATCCCATTTCATAAGCAGCCAACAGCTGATGGTGAGTTACAAGGCGAAAACCACCAAATAAGAGAAGTGAACAATAACTTGCTGGCTAAGGCACCGTGTTCCGTTGGCATACTTGTCGATCGTGGCATTGGATCTGCAGTCATAACATCATCACAGTCATCACTCCACGGCAGGCAGGGGCTGAAGCTTTGCATGCTATTCATTGGCGGGCCTGATGATCGTGAGGCATTGTTCTATGCTTGGAGAATGGCAGGGAAACCGGGTGTCAATTTGACAGTTGTACGGTATGTCCATAATAAGGATGGAGAATCAGGTATCCTTGTGGAAGATCAGAACAATAAAGAAGATGAAGATTTAGTAGATACAGCAAGGGACCAGAAGGAAAAAGAGTTTGATGATGAGTTTATTAACGAGTTCAGGTTCAAGACAATGTATGATTCATCCATAACTTATAACGACAAAATGGTGAGTAATGTTGAGGAACTTGTGGAATCAATAACAACAATGTACGGTGAGTTTGAGCTTTATATAATTGGACGCGGTGAAAATGTGAAGTCCCCATTGACAATGGGATTATCAGGCTGGGTCGACAATCCGGAGCTGGGGCCAGTTGGAGAAACATTGGTGTCATCAAATTCTACCGCGCATGCTTCAGTTTTGGTGGTTCAACAATCTTCTTCAGCTTTATTCAGAGGTGAATCCCTGCAGGTTAAGAGGAAATTCGGAAGGCAGAAATGGGCCTCACCGATTTTGAATCCTGACTTTGAAGCGTTTGAAAACAAGAAAAATAAGTATTATTGATTGACGAATATTTATGTAGAATAATTGTTATTTCCTTTTTTTCCCCGCAATTTGTAGTTGCTGCCGATACAAATGTTATCATATATAGTTCCGACAATTTGCGTGTCATCATCTGTCGTGCTAAGAAAGAAAAGTTCCAAAAATGTGAATGGTAGATAGGCTATAAAGTCCACACGATGTCACAGATTCACCATATGATAAACTCATTTTTGTACTAAAAAGGCATTTCAAGCCGCTGCTAACTCGAGTCCTGAACTGAACATGTAGAAGCAATTGCATCGTCCAGTGTACGGCCCAAAAAAAAAGGGGAAAATAATGGAAAAAAAATCAGTCTGTAGCAATCTGAATTTTGATCATCAATGGCAGAATCACAGAAGTACACAGTATTACAACACAGTATGACAAAATCACACGAGGAAAATAGAAAGTTTAAAGGGAACACTTATCGTTATGAGCAAAACGGAAAAATTCTTATGCTACACCTTATTTGTTTTCCCTCTTTCTCTCTATCATTGGTAACAAGAAACGACAGCAATACATTCTCCAATCTATGAATAAAAGAAAACACAATTGAAGTTCTTTAGGGGAACTCTTCTCTTCTCACCATGTGTGCAAGAACATAGAGTATCTCTAATGAGCATATTGCCATGAATGCAGTGGTGAAACAGAACAACGCATCACTACCAACTCTTCTCTTTTCACCAAATGGCATTGGTTAACATAGACCATCAAGGTGTTTGACAGCTCTAGAGAGAATGTCTACAGAAAAAAAATATATTTGCAAATGCCTTGTGCATATCGAGGCCATGAACTTCCAAAGCTTGTACATCTTTCCGTTGCCTGTCCAGTTCACAAAATAGAAAACAAAATTAGTTACTGAATAAGCAAACAATCGGGCTTTACATGATTAGGAGTAGCTAATAAATGCATGTTCAATAACTAATGCTTTACAAATTACTAATTCCAATGATTAAATCATAATCTGCCGGCAATTCGTCAATAACTGAAGCTCTGCATGACATTGCTGGACCCCAGGTCTAGATTTGTTTGCCAATCATTTTTAAAAACTTTATACTAAAGTTATTTTCAGAATCATTGGCTGATTATTGTGTTCAAGTACTGAATCATCTGTTTAATTCTTGATCATTACAAGGAATTAATTAATAAATTCTACAAGGACAGCAATCAGATAGTCAACAACGGGTAGTTTATGTAATGACAACCATAGACAAAATAAATTCCGGCCATCCTTTTCCTTCAAATAAAAAAAAAAAACCAGTCTCTTTCGGCATCTCTTTCAAACTTGTTCTAGTTTCCCAATTTTCTAAGAAATATCTACCAATGGCAGATCATTCTATTCTTCTTGTCTACAATACCCAAAAGTGCAGCCTTTTCCTTATATTTTTCTGCGAATTTTTCATGATTGGTTGAATTATACACGTAACAGATTCGGTGGAAAAGTGCATTCATGAAAAATCTAAAATCTTAACATGTGTTAACAATTTAGAAAATAAATATAAACTGGGAATCGAATACATACCACAAAATAATCTTTATATATTTGAAAAGACAGATACGGAAGTATTACCTGAAAGCAATGGCAACATCACAAGCAGCATTGGCTCGCGCTCTCAAGCTAACATAACATCCATGTTGATCAAAATTAAAGTAATTTGCTTTGCTTCTTCTTTGTTGCAGCTCCCTTGCTATGCAGGGATGTTATGTTTAAATGGCCATCGAGTAGGAGGAGTCCATGAAGGTTCAATGAATCTGGTCATTTCTGTAGGGTCCGGTTTGCATTGGAACCAAGAAAATGTTTATAGACACGTTGGCAAATGAAAAGGTTCGTATGCAGACCAAACCAAAGTGGAAAAGCGACTAATGAATTGGATGGCTGAGATCGTCATGTTGGGTTAGCTTTTTTGGCCTTAGTGATTGCCACTACATTCGGAAACCCAGCTTTATGAAATATTGTGTGTAATGAGGATCCTTGGCTGCTGTTAGCCTTATTCATCCAACTTTACCAACTACCATTTTCTGGCTTATTTTATGCTGGTAATTTAAGGAATGCTTTAGTTTTAGCTTTTATGAGTGAATAAAGAAAATATTAAATGGAAGCAGAGTTAAAATAAAAGACGAGAGATAAACAGGAGTGTCGGCCAAATGGGAGAAATGGCATGTTTTTGTTCTGTTTATTTTGGGTAAAGAATATGCTTTTCTGTCTAGAAATGATAGTGACCCAATACCTGTTTAAATAAACAATGTTTGTTTTCTAGGTTCTCAAAAAAAAAAAAAAAACAATGTTTGTTCTCTCTCTCTCTCTCTCTTTTTTTTTTTTTTAAATTCATTCCTCCTTCACAAAGAAAATATCTGATTTGATTCCATTACAATGTACATGACAAGTGTAAAAACAAAGATTTGTAGTTCTTTAAACAAAAGTTACAAATAGGAGGCATGTGAACAAAAGTTACAAATAGGAGGCATGTGGTGTGGTGACCATCCTAGACCGACCATGTATTTGAATAACACCTATGTGAAATATCTTCTAAAGAAAAAGGAGGGATGCTGCAACTTGCGGCGAAAACCCAATATTTCTGAGTTCAATCACTAACCGGTGAACCAAATTCTGTAACCTAGGTTTCAGACATTATCTACATAAGCTTCACCAAACAGAACGCCAAAGCTTGAACCTACAATCCAAATCTACATACAGCTTGAGGGCCATAAATTATCTACTTTTCATTGAAGATTTCTTTTATTGACCAAGTCATCCCCACGCTCACTTCACCAGGCCAGAATTCAGATGGCTCAAAACTTCTTGAAAGTGTGGCAGCAGTGCTCCAGCAGTCCCTTGCAAAGTGAATAGACTGTTCTGCAACCAGTTGAATGGGGAAGGAACAAAAAACTAGGAAAGCGGGCAAAGGAGACTCTGGCTACAGAGTTGCATCCATGGGATAGCAACCAAGGACGCGAAGAAATGTAGCAAACTCCTGCACAGAAATGAAGAAAAACTGAGTCTCTGTTGTCTTCATAGAGTGATACTTATATATCATTAGAACCAATTATCATGAAGAAAGTCATCACTAATGGCCAAAAGTCAATTATGGCCTCATGACAACATGAACCCCTAACATGGCACTAGTAAGGACTCAACCGAGAGCCCAAAATCATAGTTTCTTCTCCACTATTAACTAAATTATGCGAATACAAAGGTCTTCAAAATGATATGTGGCTCTAGGCCAATATGGTCTTGCAGTTATTTCAACTCCAAAGGTAGCAAAATTTCATTTGGGCTTTTCAACTGAGGTTGTTATAGTGCGAGTGTGACAGATGATTCAGTTTTTTTACCACTGAATTAAATAATTCTTTAAAATTACAATTAAGAACAAACCTGCAGATGTCCTAACGCATTTTGTGCACGGGGATCGGCCATAGAAGCCTCAAAATCAATATAGAAAAGGTAGTCGAAGTACCTGAAACCATGAATGAGTGAATCTAACTGCACAATCAATCAATATCTCCTCCCACCTCAACTAGAAAATAGTCTAATATTTACAAGATTAAAAAGTCCAGCTTGAAACATAATTTTTTGAAGCATAGCACACAGGAAATAATGTTATTACCAGATAGAACAAATCACTGGGTTCAAATTGTAATTTGACAAACTTTTGCTCCTTTTGGAAAGAATGTGTTTTCAATATCTCATGGGAGATCATACAAAGGATTGAGTGGTGGTCCTCTGACTGATTTAAGGGAGACCAGACCAGTGAAATTTTGGAATGCCCGGAGAGCATCAAAGTTCTCCAAAAACCTCATGTTGCTATACCGTAGTCAATTATGTTAACCCATCTGAATATAAATAAACTCATATGATAATTGTGGGGCTTTAATTTCCTTTAGACTTGGATTATGGTCAAGTAAGTTGCGACTGCCATCAAAACTCTGACAAAATTGAACAGGTGTGTGGACTCATAGCAAATTAAAGAATTTCCGGTGATAACGAAATGCTGCATGCATGAAAGCAATTGTGTCCCACATTTGAAAAATTGACTCCATTAAGGTGTACAAGTTGGATAGTGTCCCTGTTCCATTCCCAATGCAGTGTTAACTTTTGACCAAGATTATCCAAATAAACTTTTACCAACATTTAAATTTTCCCCTGAATTATAGTGCTCTGGCTGATTCAAGTAAATAACAATATAATACTCACTTTGCAGTCCCAGTATTAAAGTCATCAACCACTCTCAATGGCCTCTTTCTTTGTGGACGGCTTTCAATCTGGCATCACGAGGAGATGAAAAAGAGTTATGTCCTGGGCTTTGATGCATGTTTATGAACTAATAAAAGTGGACTCTTGCAGCAAATACCTTTGTTAAATTTATTTCCCTCAATGCAAACACAGCCAAGGCTTTAAACAATACACCAGGACCTTCGTCTAAAGTAAACACGATACTTGTCTGGAAGCAAGGAGATATCCAGCTTAGCTAACTTTAAGCAAATGTAAGAGAATGACATTGGTAAAGTAACATCTTACCTTAAAAAGCTTATCAGTTCTTGGGATTATAGGATCCCTTGCAAGTACCAGAAAACGAGTTATATTATCAGGTTCATCCTGCGTAAGAATAAAGCAGCACATTTAAGAAAGCAAGAATCATTTCCTATGAGGATATATGTATATAGCACACATAACATGACTGGAAAAAAAAAAATAATAATCCCCTCACAACCCATTTGAGACTAATAAATCTTTATTACAAGTCAATACATATGTACGAACTAAATCAGATCCCAATTACACTGCCAGGCATGATGACACAATGAACATATAATATTATTGACCACTTCTAACTACATCCCTTCTTTTTGTTGGGTGGGGAGTTGAAGTGCACTGTACTTGTGCAATTTCAGTTGTCAACAAGAATGATCACTAGGTTTAGTGGTTGATAACATTCTGCCCGTTTGATTAGGATATTGGGGACCTAGACTATGGTGCAGAGATGTTTGAAGGCAGTTCAACCAGAGCACCAATATTTGTGAATTTGTCCAAGTCCCTTGGAAATACAAAAATGTACTGAGAAAAGGATAAGGCAATGGGTACACTACATAGAGGTGGTTCATCTGCAAGAACAATTAATGTACAGAACTATAGGTACAGCTGCACAAGCTGAATTCATAATTGTGAAGTCAATTGCAGGCTGAGAGAATATGCAAATTAGTCTGATCTAAAGAATGGAAAAGGGCAAAATTTACCTGGATTCTATCTGCAAGTACGTTAAGCCCATATATCTCTGCAGCTCGGGCACTTGCAACAGCACCAGCATCCCTCAGGCCATTTGAGGCTACATACTAAATTAAAATTCAGTGAATAAGACAAAAGAACATTTCCTTATATGATAAAGAAAGGCTGAAAGCAGTACTGAAGAGATTTCTATAAATCACCTGAGCAGCACTAGCTGTATCATCAACGTTTTCTCTGGCAACACCTAGCTGAGTCAGGACAATATCACTTGAGACAAGTGCCTACAAACAAAATCTAATTATTTTAAACTTCTAACACAAGAAGAATCTGCATTTAACAGATTCTGCAACATACAGAAACATGTGACAGAAATAAAATTCCAACACAATTATAAAAGCTAGATAGAGGTGAGCGGGCTACAACTACCATAGGCACTCAGTGTATAAATAATCTCACCCATACTTACTAAACATTATTCTCTGGCCAAATCATACCTATAATCCACAAACCTGCTCTGCTTTTAAGAAAAACTTAAGCCAAACATGAAGCTCAAGCATTGAATAAAGGAACAAATATTGTGGGTTTCGTTATAATTTAATAGAAATTATACATAATTCACTGCCCTAGAGGAAATAAATAAGTCACCAAACGAATTAACATTCCTCTAGAACAAACACTAGAATCATCCATTCAATCTCATGATCTTCGAGTATAAATATTTAAATTAATCGTGGTGATTAACTAATCAACCAGTAGAGTTAAAAAAGACTTGGCATGCCACTATGCCAGAGGGCACAGAAAATAGAAGAAAAAAGTATAAGCCTAACCTGTGGGTGGCTTAAAACACGTTTTAACTGATCTGCTTTAATGCCTGGCAGTGCTAGAAGGCAGAAGTTAGCAGCTAACTGCACCTCACCCACAATGTGAAGTCTATGACGTAGAAGCAAGTCATAGTTGCGATGAATACTTCCAGATGAAGAATTCTCAATGGGAAGAACCGCTTTGTCAGCAAGCCACAATTCAACAGCCTGGCAAAAGAACAAGTGTTAAAGAAGCATGGGTTGTTATCTCATCAAAGCAGGCATTGTTATCTCATCAAACCAAAATAGACAGTAATTGGATACCTAACAAAGAGCCATATTCTTTTTTTTTTTTTCTGTTTTATGAGGCTAGAAGAAAAAACCATTTTGATAGCCTAAAAACTTGCAGTAATAAAATCTGTTTTGTCATGAATTGAGCTATTACCAAATAATTGGAAGCTTAAAAAAATATGGAGTCCTTGTGTTATGGTAATGTCAATAGAAAGAATAAAGAATTGTTGCACTCAAGCATGCAGCAAAATATTAGCCAAAAAGATCACTTAAATATTGCACTAAACCTTAAAAGCGTCTTCAAACTCATCACAGGGTACAGTTTCACATTTTGGGTAGGCTTTGAGTGCAGCATCCTCACTGAATGAGCCAGGTAACCCCTGCATCATCAATTTAAATGACAGAATGTGTCTTCTAATTGGAGATGAGAGCAAAATGTATCAGAGTGACAACAAAAAGGTGATCATTTTCTAACTTCAAGCATTTCATTTCAATCATCTCACCTTAAATGAAATTCGCACCTTCGTACCATCATTGGGAGTCACAGTAAGATCAGCTACAGTTAAAGGTTCTGCAGTTGGTTGAAAAATTGAAAGCAGAAAGACAACCAAATTAGAAACAATGTGAATCCGAAATTTGACAAAGACGATGTAATTTTTTGGAGGCTAGGAATGAGGAATACATTGAAAAAGGTTTGCTTCTCTTTGGTAATTCCACCATAAGCATTTCCTCAACTTTCCTTTCATTTACTCATTGCTTTCAATATCATTTGTATAGAATCGACGTGTGCATTTTAAAAGGTAAGTCAAAGATGGCATGATTCCTAAGAAAAATAGTTAGGTAACTTCCAGAATGAAGAATGGTACACAAACAGATAAGCCCTACCCCGTTATCCCTTTATTTTACATGAGTGAAGCAATGTGATCCTTGTGATTCTGATTCTCTGAAGCTAGTAATTTATGGCCTCGTCAAAGTCCATGATACTAAGCCTATGAAAAATTGCAAATAATTTTGATTCTTTTAAAAAATTTTGCTCCCTGAATTCAAGATTGTTCACATAGCCAGTTGTCCAATGTACATGTTAGAACTGTATGAGAAATTAATCTCATGGTAGCAAAGAATAAAACAGTCTCCAGAGAACTTTTATATGAGAGTTGGCAAGCAACCCCTTAACTTATATGCTCAAGTTGACAGGTAACATACGTGTAAGAAGTCGTAATGCAGTTTATAGTTTATTAATCTTGTCTATACCTCTCCTAAATTTTCTTCCAAATATTGAGCTTAAATTTCCGAATCCACAATACTAAATCCCATATTCAAGTCCTCTTTTTCCCCTAAAGAGGCAATGATATGAATCCGATAGTAAATGTTTGGCTTCAGTCGTATTTTAAAAGCAGGACAACTGAAGTGTTTAGTAGAAAGTGCTTACTATCCTCTCAAAATATATATACGTATATACGGAAAACAAGCATTAACAGTCTAACACAACGGCTAGAATAATAAACGCCAAAACACCGCTATCCCAAACGGTCCTAAAAGAAGTAACGATATAGGAACTTTACAGGAGTTGATTTATAAAAGAAAAGAAACAAGGCCACTGATAAAAGCTAAACTCACTTGGAAGCGAGATCAAATCCTTGCACAATTTCCCGGGAACATCGTTTACATTTGACGATTTTCCTGTGTTCTGATTGTCAGCAGACTTGATCACACTGTGACCCGACAGTCCCGAAAACCCGCCACGACACATACATTTACGCGGCGCCCTGTTCGAATTCCGGACCCCGTTAAAAACTAACCCAGATGCGCTAGACCCGGAATCTCCCCAGCCCAAGACAGCCACACACTCCAAAGCCATTACAGTCAAAATGCGTTGAGATATGAAAGTTGTGTTCGGAATTGGAGAATTTGTTGGGAAATTTTGACGAGCACATGAAAGACGTTTGTGTGAAATGCGACGTTTAGTTAGGTAGCTCCGTGTTGTTACAGTCTTGCTCGCGGAGACGTTTTTATTTCAAAACACCTACTTTCTTACCAAACATGAGGGTCAAATTTGACAACTATTCTTTAGTACTAATTTCTACGGCGCATTTACTTCCGGCCGGGCCGTTGAAGATCGGAATTCGAAATGAAAACGATTAATAGTTTTTATTTATTAAAATAGAAGTGTGTATGAAAATAATATATATAAAAATTAACATATTTTTGAGATTAAAAGATGATAACTTATTTTTATAGAATTGGGAATAGGTTTCTATTACTTAAACTTCTCATTTTATCCTCCTCTAAATTTTATAATTCTACTTTTGTCTTAGTTAAAATATTATTATATTATTTTTATTTTTATAATTAATAATAATAATAATAATAATAATAATTTTAACAATAATAATATTATTAATTAGTGATGATGATGATGATAATAATAATGTTCAAATCTCCGGTATATATTATGGGATAATATTGCTCTTTATTTGAAAAGTAAAAGAGTAATGATAGATATTTTGAATTTTTTATTTTAATCATGTGTAATTCATTAAATGATTGATTTTCTTTTACAAAATTTAAGTAAATTAATTGTATTATCTTATTTTTTAATTCATAAATATCACATTATTTATAATAATTTTTTAAGATAAAAATTTTAGAATGTGGCCCTACTCAAAGTAAAATTTATTTTCTTTGTAGAACTCTAAATATTTATCCAAAATAAAATGACAAATATGGCCTCAATACCATATGTGGTTAACTGGTTATGGAGTAGATAGTGAAAACTTCATAATGGAAAAACTTGCTCACATTGTAAAGTCTGCTTAAATAATTATATAGACTCCTTTATTTTATAAATGATCGCACATATATATTTTTTACTATTATATCTTTTAATTAAACAATCAAAAATTGACTTTAAATTAACTTTTATAATAAATAAAAATATAGATTAAAAAAATTAACTTTTATAATAAATAAAAATATATATTAAAATAATGTAATATAACTAACATAAATTTTATAAATGATTTTTAAATATTAAACAAAGTTATTTAATATTATTAATATGTCAGGTATGTTTTAATGTTAATAAATTGTGTTTCATAGATTAGTCATATGAATAATTGTATTTAACATTTAAAATAACTCACAAAATCTATATTATATTAAAATATTTTTATATTATGTCCATATTCAAATAAACTTTAAAATTAAATTTTTTGACTGTTGGATTAAAGAATTAATAAAAATAGATTTAGGGGCTGTTTTTTTTTTACTTACTGATTTAATTGACTTAATTGTAATAAGTTAAGTCAGTAAGTCCGTTTATTTTTTCAACTTGATGAAAAATTTCAGTTATTATGTTATTAAGTTATTTAGCTAATTTTTTTTAATTTTTTGCCTAATCTAAAAAGTTTGAATAACATCATTAAAATATATTTTCTAAAATATTCCGATTTAATTAATTAATTTTCATCAATACCTAAATAAGTTTAATAATTAGCATTTTTATTCATCTCTATAACTTGTGATAATATAGTGGTAGACTATTATTTTTTTTATTTTTTATTTTCTTCAAATTAGAATTATTTATCTTTATAATTGTTAATGAATATTTTTCATACAAAACATTTTAAACAACAATAAAATTGATTATAATATACTTATTTAGAATATTAAAGTGTTGCATTCAATTGAGTATGATTATATAGGGCTGTTTGAATCTAGTCTGATCCCTTCAATCCGTTTAATCTACAGAAATTTGATCCATAAAAATCTGATCTGTGGATTGGTGGATTGGATTGGATTGAAAATTTGAAAATCTGCAGTCGATAGATTAGATATAGATTACTTTTGTAAATCTGCAAATGCGCAAAAAAAAAAATTTATTTAATTAAAAAATAAAGCTTGTAAATGTGGCAATAATACTTACTAATAAATAAATAACTAAATAAGTTAAATATAGTTACATTAACACCACATTATATCATATCCAATAATAATAAAAAATAAAAAAATTATTATATAAACAAATATAACTTTCTAAATAGTTAATTTTTATTTATTGATCTAAACAAATGAAATTTTTTCTTTTTAGTGTGTTATATTTTGAAACTTAAAATGTATTTGTTAACTTTATTTAAACAAGTAATTTATTTAAATCTTATTTAATTTTGAATTTGATCGGTAGTAGAATTATTTTTATATTAATTTTTTATTTAATTAGTTCGTGAACTAGACAAAATTAAAAATTTTTAGTCTGCAAACGAATACGCAAAATGATGGATTGAATATGTATTGAGTCAAATCTGCATCTAATCCGCAGACGTATTGATTGAATTTGGATTGAATTTTACTAATCTGTGGATTATATTGAGTTAGAATGAAAATTTATAATTCACAAAATAGTGGATCGGATATGAATTGATGTCTAATCCACAAAATCTGATTTGTGAACACCCTATGATTATGTTATGAAAACACATGATTTTATTCATACTCTTTGAGATGTTATTAATTGTTTAACATTTATAATTTATAAGAGTACAAATGTAAAAATACTAGTTTTCATATTTTCTTAAGTTGAAAAACAAATAAATCAGTACTTAATTTTAGCGATTCACACAATAAAATGAACATATTATTCAAATTTAGATATTCAACTCTATTTGAAATTTAGATTAATTCAGATCTATTTAAATTTTAAATAAAAAAATACTTTACTGATAACAGGCTTAATATTAAAATAATTTGTAATCAGGGTCATTTTATCAAATTTTCTAGTACAGGTGGTTTTTTACCAATTCAACAACGGTTAATTGTTAGTGATTAATGACTGAAAAATGAGAAAGAATTCATAGCCAATCATACGTGCGCGGGTTCTTCTGTGAGCCTGCCTGGGTATACGATAATAGCGATAACAACCTTCGTGGTGGAATTTTATTGGACAGCACATTTTGCAGCAGCAAGAAACGTATTGGTAGTAGGTTCGAGTCATTTTCTAGGAAGTAGTTGGGAATTTCAGTACTGTGTAAAACGAATAAATTATCATTTTCATCATTAATCCAATAATAATAATAATAATAGATCTTTACAAACATAATCCGTTAAGAAAAGCAAACTGTTATTATTCTCTTAAAACAGATTACTTTCGAGAGCACCCATCGGCTTGTATCTCCCTAAATATATATATTTAAATGACATATTTATTTTTTTAAATATTTAAATATAAGTGTTAAATTATTTTTTTTTAAAAGAAAACATATGAAATATGATATTTATAACTTCACAAATATTAACAATACTTCTATTTATTGGTTAGACATTTAACAAGTTATAAATAAATAATTTGATTAGTAAAAAAAATTTGATAATGTTTACCTTAACAAAGTATGAAAAATAGAATATATATCTAATACACACACACATATACATATAGACATATACATACATACATACATACATAAATACATACATACATACATACATACATACATACATACATATATATATATATATGTATGTATGTATGTATGTATGTATATATTACATTAATTTATGATATTTATAACGTTATTTAAGTATATTATATTGATATTTTCTTGTCAATTACATAAGCCAACCAAGAATTATTTAATTATTTGAATTGAAATTAATGTATTAAATGAAATTCAAAATCTATAATAAAATAGTAAATATAAATATAAAGAGATACACTTATTATAAAACACACTTAGCTAAATTTCTTTTATGTTTAAAATTCTTATTAAAAAAATTAATAGTTGAATACACATAAACAAAAGAATTATAAATAAAAAATAATTAATATAATAGAAATAAATTTATTTAATAGGGATATTAACTAAAGAGAATACTAAATTTTCATTCAGATATTTTGCCACTAATATAAAAATCAAAATATTTAACTTTTTCCATTCCGGCCTAAACATCTTGTAATCAAACATAAATGATAGAAAACAAATAAGATAAAAACTATAAATATCTGAAAATAATTAAAATTCAGACTTCAAAAAAAAAAAAACAACCCTAAGATTTTTTTTTGTCATAATATCCTTTGAATATGATATATAATAAAATTGACTTTAAAATTTTTAATGAATATTAATACAATATAAATAATTTAATCAGTTTGGTAAACTAATAATATTAAAATATTTTTTGATACTTAAAATGATTTTAAAAATATCAATTATTATATTTATTTCAATAATATATTATATTTATTATAAATATTTTAAATAAATTTTTGGGTTAAATATATTTTAAAATTAATATAATATATCTAATGTATTACTAATTTTAAAAATATTTATCTAATATTAAAATAATTCAAAATCTTATACGTATTTATTTTAATTTTATGTTAACATTTATAATAAAATTTACATTAATATAATATAATATTTCTAGTAGATTGTAAAATATTAATAAAATATTAAAATTATTTTAAAATGTATATATTATTACATTTATTTTAATATTATATTTCTATTTATTGTAAAACATTATAATCAATTTTTTTGGATAAATGGAACTAAAGGATATTGTGGGCAAAATGAATTTTGGTGTCTCTTATTAAAAACTTAGGTCTCTGCATGATCATTTTCGTAAACTTTAGGGATGTAGCTGTCTTTTTCCTAACTATATATTAATAGATCAAATTTATTCAGGGTATGGCTAATTGCACTCTAAAAAGCACTTTGAACAACAAAAATTTGCTTAGTACACTCATAAAAATGCCAAAACAACCTTCAATTTCTTTCATCACTTCAAATCTAGAAAAATAAATTAAACACAAAGTACTTATTCAACCACGCCCTTTTTGTTATATATCTAACACAAAAGCATTGGCCTTTGTCTAGTAATAAATTTATGAATAATGCTATATGTATAGAAAATAACATAAAATTTAGTACAAAATGCCCAAAAAATAAAAAAAATTCTTATTTTATGGTGAATTTTTTTAATCACATATTTAAACTTTTTTTTCTTTCATTTAGTGATTGTGTGTTATATTTTATGTCATTTTTGTGCACATACTATTATTATATATTGATTAGCATTAAAAAGTGTATATTTAATAAATATTAAAATTATCATTTTTTCTTTTACAATGTTGATTAATGTACTCATAATTTATAAGTTATTTTAATACTCCCCTAGTATAATTTTATGTTAAATTAAATTATAGTATGTTAATTTTACCTTAATTTCATATTTTATATATATTTCAAAAATAAAGAAGGATTTGAAATCGAAAATGAGAAATAAAGAAGGTGGGTTGTACTAATATAAAAATAAAAAAATAATAAAAAAAGAAAAAAAAAGGTGAAGCCATGTATTATCGACGGTCAAGTAGCAGCCGCCACTTTGCCACTTGACTATCACTTACCCCTTTATCATCATTATAATAAATAATAAATAATAAATAATTAAAAAATTAAAAAGAGGAAGGTGGGGGTAGCAATTTGGCTATATAAGCCCATAAGGGGGAGAAGTCGAAGCATCTAGAAGTGCAAAAGGAGAAGAATAAGGAGCAAAATTAGAGGGGAACAAAGAGGTGGAGAAGAGGTGTGAGGAACAAAAAGCTTGATCTTTAAAATTTCTTCTCTTTTCTTTTGTATTTAATTTTTTGTAATTCATTTTAGAAGTTTAAATTTTAATTCATAAATAAATTTAGTTTTATTTTCAAACTTAGTTATTTTAATTTTAATTTTAGTTATTTGTAATTTAATTTTAATAATTTTTTTAATTATATTTAACTAAATAATAATAATAATTAGGGTAAAGTGAAACTCTCAGTAAAACAATATGATTTAATAAAGTTTTATTTTTATTTATATAAATTAAATTATTTTCTATAAATTTTTAATATCTTAATATAAAGTATGGTAAAATAGCATTTTAACTTATTGTGAACAAATTGAATTTTATCACACTAAGTACTTAATCCATAATAAAATTAATGAGAAAATAATGATAATTTACACAATTAATCTTTTGGGCAATAAACAAAATTGAAAGAAAAGAATTCATTAAATTATATCTACTACTAAGAGTGAACCCATAGACTTAACTAATTTATTTCAGTAGTTTCACTCAAATTAAATTATTTGTATTTAAGTTATATTTTTTTGGCTTCATAGATAAATTAAAAGAAATTAATAAATTAAATCTTTTCTCTATAAATCCATCTCGGACTCTCCGAACTATATTATAACAATATACTTTTATACAAAGAGAGTAATCAACACTTTTGAATGGTGTTAAGTTTTTTGGTACCATTGTCGAAAAAAAGTATTTATTCTTTTATTTTCTTTTTCATTTATTATTTTTGCTTTTTATTTCTCCATCCGTTATTTCTTTGTTTAGGTCTCATAATTTTATTTTATTTCATTTTGTAAAATTGCAGTTATAGCCTTATTTTTCTCGAAATTTTAGCATTACCTATAAAGCTTGTAATAAAACTTCATTTTGATCTATAAACTCTTGCAAATCAGTCCCTAAACTGAATTGGAACTTGAATATTTGAGTTGTGACTTATTCTTTGGACTTCTGGAACTGAGGACTAAATGAATCTTGACCTGTGGACTTTATGGACATAATAAATATCAACTTAGACTTTAAAAATTACAATAAAGGTATGATAATTTGAATTAATCACTTAATTAGTTGATAATTTTTTAAATTAAAAAAAGAGTCCTCATCTTACGATAAGTTTTTCTTTTCTTTCTTTTTTCTTTAAATTTTTGCAAATTAATTTTTGTATTTTGTATTTTTTCTTGTAATTTTATTTTTTTGGTATTTATTTTATTTTGTTAATTTATATGGCTGGTTTAACCGCCTAAAATGTTATTTAATTTTTGTTAATATATTATTATTTTGTTAGTATGTTTAGTTTAATTAATTTGTTTATATGGTGGTTCTTTAATACCACCTGAATTATTAATACTCTATTAATATATTATTTTCTAATGTTTAATTAACTTTTTTATATGACTGGTTCAACTGTCAGTTTAGTTATTTTAATTAATTAATTTTTAGTTTGTTTTTACTTTTACTTTTGCTTTTTTTTAATTCTTGTACGTTTATATTTCTTGTTTATTTAATTTTTAGTTTTTTTTTGTAATTTTTTTCATACGTTATTGATATGTTTGTGTATCATATAATTTCACACACACATATCATCAACATTGCATAAGATGTTGGTCTCGAACTTCAAGTGGTAGATTAATTCGTAAATCTCAATTCTACCACAAATCATGGAAGAGATCCATTGAAAAACAAGATTCCATCAATAACCAAACCATGCAAACATTGACAATTTTGATAGATAAAATCTCCAAACTTACATCACCTCTCGCCAATCATGAAAAATGTAAGTTTCCTTCCCAATTAGAACCAAATCTCAAGAGTCAACAACACTTTCAAATGGGTAGTATAGGAAACTAAAGTATGAGTCAAGTGAAATCGATTATAATCTTTCGTGGTAGTAAAGTTGTCGAAAAAACACATTCCTAATCCTCATGAAATTGGTAAGGAGTCAATTTCAAAGAGTAAGGAAGAGTCTAATGAACCTTTAACCCATGAAGAAATAACACACTCTTCTCTTGTACCATATTCCCTCAAGCATTGATCAGTCTTAAGAAATCAAACCATAGTCGAGATTTATGAAGTCTTCAAATAGGTGAAGGTCAACATTCTTTTGCTAAATATCATTAAATAAGTACTATTTTATACTAAATTTTTGATAGACATATGTACTGTAAAAAGGAAACATAAGATGTAAAAGAAAACCTTTGTCTAATTATTTCTTATATTATTGGAGACCATAAAATTGAACATGCTTTAATTGATCTCAATGCTAATGTCAATTTACTTCCATACTCAGTGTATCAACAACTCAATCTTGGTGAGTTAAAGCCAACCTCTACCACTCTTTTACTTACCGGTCGATTGATTAAGGTACCAAAATGGATACTTGAAGATGTATTAATTCAAGTCAATAAATTTATATATCTTGTTGATTTCATTGCTTTGGAAAATAACCAATTGCTTAGGAATACAAGTAAACTCCTATAATATTAGGTCGACCATTTCTAGCCACCATTAATGAAATTCCAGCTAAGCAATCTAAAAGGGGTGAATTAGGTTTTTAAAAACTTAAGCTAATAAGATTACCAAACAATTTAAACTAATACTGTAGAAGATTCAATAAAGATGAATTTAACAATAAATAAATATAAAGAGATAAAGGAGAAGAGAGGAAACACAATGTTTTTGTATAGATCGGCAAACTCTGCCTTTATCTATGCCTTCAAGCAAACCGAGCTTGAGGATTCCACTATACAACCCTTTATAACCCAAGACTTCAACATCTTTTTGATTGACTTCTAATGTGTCAATAAACCTTTACAAATGGAGATTATCCCCCACCTCTTTCTTAATGTGTTTCCCACACTTACAATCACTTAATTTTGATATTAAAATGAAGATTACACAAATTTATCCTCACATAATGTGTGTGTTTGCAAATAAAAGCCCAAAGTATAACTTGATGAAAGAATAACAAGTTATAAGCATAAGAGAGGTTGAACACTCAATAACAAGTTCAATGATAATTGTAGAGTCTGTTCTAATTTGAATTTGATTACGCCATTTTATACTTGGAGAAGAAAGCTAGCAACTGTTGACTTTTGGACATTATTAGATCTCCGTTGACCTCAGTTAGTTTGCTGTTATGACTTGCGTCGAGTTACCCTTATGCTAAAATTTAAATTGTTAGATCACCGTTTGAAATTATCGGTTTACCGTTTAATTTTAGAGAGTTCATTGATCGAAGTTAGCTTACCGTTTGCGAATAATGGTTTGCCATTTAATTCCAAAAATCACCTGTTTGAAGTTGGCTTGTCATTTACAAATAACGATTTGCTGTTTAATTTTAGAAACTCACTTATTCGAAGTCGGCTTGTAGTTTGCAAATAACGGTATGCCATTTTCAGATAAATTCATTTTTGAAAGTTATCGGTTAGTCATCTTCTCATTAATGGTTAGTTGTTAATTTTCAGAAGCTATTAATAATTCAACCATATGTTATCGATTTGCCCTTTCTAACTTAACAGTTATTCGTTTGTTTCCAGAAACTTGAATTTGTCCAAATCATCATATGGCCTAAGAAATTATCCAAATTTAAGAACTTCAACATTCTTAGTCTTATTTGTTATCATCAAAATCAATGTTATGGATGCATTTATGTTGACAACTAACTCTTTAATTAATTATAAGAATGGAGTAATAAAGTTATCTTTCCGCAACATGACGTTGGAAATCAATGTGTTCAAAATGTATAAATGACCTCGCAATAAAAAAAGATGATAATAGTGAAAATGAAGGGATTGAGCTTGCTAAACCAATTATTGAGGAATATATTTAGGATGACAAGTTTATAAACCTCATGGAAATTTATGTTGTAGATTCTTTTGATTGTATGCAGGTGCCTTAAGATGGTAGTGGCCAATTGGACTTTAAAGACATGATAAAACTTAGAGAGACAAAGGAAGATGAAGGATCAAAGCTTGAATTAAGGCCCTTACCTGAAGAATTAAAGTATGTGTACTTATGAGATTAACAGACCTATCCAATGATAATTTTTTCCCAACTCACAAGCAACCAATAAGGTAAACTATTGGTCCAAAAAGGCATAAGATTGCAGTTGGTTGGACCTTGAAATACATTAAAGGAATTAATCTTTTAATTTGCACACACAAAATACACTTGGAAGAAAATTCCAAAATCACCCTTCAACTACAAAGAAGACTAAACCTTTATATGAAAGAAGTGATATAGAATAAGGTCCTTAAACTACTAGATGTAGAAATTATTGATCTTATCTTTAAGTAAATGAGTAAGTCCAACATAAACAGTACCAAAGAAATCAAGAATAACGGTTGTGAAAAATTAAAAAAAAGGCAAATCACTCCAGCATGAATAGCATCTAGTTGGCGCATATGTAGTGATTACAAAAAAATAAATGCTGACACTAGAAAAGACCATTTTTCCTTCTATTTTTAGACCAAATTCTTCCTCAATGGTTGCTCAGGCTATCATCGAATTCATATAGCCTTAGAAGACCAAGAAAAGACAACTTTCATATGTCCGTTTGGAATGTTTGCATTTAGGAGAATGCCATTTGGACTCTATAATGCTCGTGCAATGTTTTAAAGATGCATGCTACCTATTTTTAGTGACATAATTTAAAATTGTTTAGAAGTTTTTATGAATAAGTTAACTGTATTTGGAAATTCTTTTGATAAATGTTCTGATAATTTGGAAAGAGTCTTGGAAAGGTGCCAAAAAAAAAAGATTTATTTTAAATTGAAAAAATGTCATTTTATAATGATTTCTGAAATTGTGTTGGGCCATGTAATGACTTCTAATGGAATTGAAGTTGACAAAGCCAAAGTTGAATTCATCTCAAAATTATCCTAACCAAATATAGTTAAGGAATTAGGATATGCCGGGTTTTACAAGAGGTTTATAAAATACTTTAGTGTTATATTCAAACCACTTTGTAACCTTTTAATAAAGGACACAATATTCAAGTGGACTGAAGATTTTCAGAAAGCCTTTGACTAGATAATTAGTCTTTTAACATCAACTTTTATAATGCAACCCCTTAATTGGTTTTTGCCTTTTGAGCCAATGTGTGATGCTAGTAATTATGCATGTTCATCGTTTTCAATATATGTAGTACCTCAATAACAAAGATCCTCTTCAAACATCTTGAAAAACTTCTATGTGTAAAATTTCATTTAAAAAGCCTGATACAATTTTACAAATCTCATCCTATTTGAGATCTATAACCACTAATGTCAGTGTTGAAATACTAACTAGGCAAACCAAGAGGGGGGTGAATTGGGTTTTTTTTTTTTTTTTTTTAAAAATTAAGCTAGGCAAACAACACAATTAGCACAACAATTTAATCTATTGCCTTAATCAAACCAAAAACAATAAATTCAATCAAGCACAATATTAAAAGAGATTAAGGAAAGAGAAAGCAAACTCAAAGATTTTTACGTGGTTCGGCTATCCCCGCCTACGTCCACGCCTCCAAGCAAACCAAGCTTGAGGATTCCACTAAGCAAGCCTCCAAGGCTACAATTGCTTACAATTGACTTCCAAGGTGTCAATAAACCTTTACAATATGAGATTATCCACAATCTCTTAACCCAAGTGTTTCCCAATACTTACAATCACTCACAATTTTAAGATTACAAATTGTTTCACTCTCACACAATTTTTAAGATTACAAATCAATGCCCAATGTGTGAATAAATGAAGAATAAAGGTGTTTCAAGCTCTTTGAAGATTGTATTCTCGAGTGTATGCTCAATGATGAAGGAGTGATCAACCTTTGTTCGGATTTGAATGAGCTTATTTATACTTGGAGCTGAAAACTAGCCGTTACTGACTGTCTGCTCGAAAACGGTTCGCCGTTAATAGTTAACGGTTAACCGTTTATTCTCAAAAGTTACCGTTAGAGCTAGTTTTTCAAATAAACGGTTTCCTGTTAAGGCTTACCCCTTAACCGTTAATTTCAAAGACTGCAAGGCAGATTTCGGTTATCCGGTTTCATTAAGCGGTTAAAGCGTATCATGGAATAACATTCGGAAATTATCGGTTAACGTTTTATATAAACGGTTCACCGTTTAATTCCAGTAACCTGCAAAACACGTTAGCCTTATCCGTTTCTACTAACGGTTGAAGATTAGCAAGGAATGAACTTCTGGAAATTATCGGTTAGCCGTTTTATATAAACGGTTCGCCGTTTAATTCCAGTAGCTTGCAAAACGTGTTAGCCTTATCCGTTTCCGCTAACGGTTAAAGATTAGCAAGGAATTGAACTTACGGAAATTATCGGTTAGCCGTTTTATATAAGCGGTTCGCCGTTTAATTCGATAACTTTGCAAAACGTGTTAGCCTTATCCGTTTCGCTAACGGTTAAAGATTAGCAAGGAATTGAACTTACGGAAATTATCGGTTAGCCGTTTTAAATAAACGGTTCAAGCCTTAAGAGTTGTTTACTCTCGAATTTAATCGGTTTGCCGTTTTCAACATAAACGGTAAACCGTTTATTTCGAGAACCACTTCTATAGCCGAAATTGCAGGAAAATATTTTTCAATTGAATTTTAACAGAAAACCATCTTTCATGAACATGTTAAGGAGACATTTTAAGACTTTCTTTTACTAAAGAAAGACTCAACAATTTAATTATAAAGCATTTAAAGTTTGTTATCATCAAAATCAATATTATGAACATATACAAGTTAACAATCTCCCCTTTTTGATGATGACAAACTTCATTCCATATTTTGCTCCCCTTAATATATGCTCCCCTAAATATATGCTCCCCCTAAATGTATAACTTATCTCAAAACAAGTCCAATGAATATTATTAGCTCAAAGAACCATTTGAAAAACAATCTCCCCTTTTTGTAAAAAAAATCAAGTTATACAAGAGTTTCTCCCCCTTCATCATCAAAAAGAAAAGATAGAAACGAGCAATGAAAGCATAAAAAAATTTTGGCATAGGCCCCCGTACAATGAAGCAAAACCTCAAAACAAAAAACACAGCACTTCCAAAAACATTAACCAAAACTCCATGTACCAACAACTCTATCTTTCAACATATAAGTATCCAATCATGAAGAAAAAAAAATCAATCAATCCATCATCAACAGCATAGAAATGTAATAGAGAATATCAAAACACAGTATGAAGAGTAAAATACAAATGAACATAACATAAAATGTATGTGCGAATATGAAAGCCGGAAACTAAGAAGGTGGCGGAGAGGAGGCGCTGCCAGGGTCATAGCCAAAATAGCCAAGAATGCGGCGCTGTACATCAATGATCTCATAGTGCTGATCGATAGTCTGCTCCTGAAAAGTCTGGCGAGAGCGGAGCTGCTTGCTTTGGTCGCGCGAAAGGGCGTCCCAATCTGTCAAGGATCATGCTTGCCTCTCGGAATTCTGCGAACATCATCGACCAAGCTGCTTTGTAGAGTTTCCAAAACGGGAGGCTGAGCAGAAGGTGAAAAATTTGCTCGGGAATAGAAGATGGTGCGGCGCGGAAGGCGGCTCGGGAGGCTGGAGAAGGCATGGAGGTGGATGGAATATCGGTATCCATCTCTCGCTCTGCAGAGCAGAATCAGGTGGGAGGTGGGGAACGAGCGGCGTGGAGGAGGCGGAGGATGAGCTCAAGCCTAAAATCGGGAAGGCGATCGGGAGGGTAAACATCGTTGAGCATCCGATCATCCTCCGGAGCAATTAAGGTATCTCGGTTCTTGGAGTTATTGGTCTTGACCCATTGTCCATTCCTTCGAGAAAAACCTATACTGGTCAAGGCTTAGGACCAATCCTCTTGGACTCATACACCGCTGCGTCCAGAAGAGGCACGTTAAAGTGCCTTGAGTAGCCTAGAGATAATACTACCATAGGGAAGTAAGCGGTGGTTAACCGCAGGAGTACTCAACATGTGGCGCACAATAATGTATCCAAGATTAATAGGTCGCCCCTGAATAAGACTATCTAACAACCCAACATCCAACCGTGTAACCTCATCCGAATGACCCTTCCTAGGTGTAATGATATCTTTGTAAAATACTATGAAGGATGCGAACTTGGAGAGGCAATAATTGAGACCGAAAAGGTAAATTACAGATTTCATTGCTGAGATCTCTACGGCGACAAATGTTTGGACACCGAATGATGAGAAAAGTTGGAAAAAGACAAAGCTTTCAGAAGTGTAAACCTTATGCCCATCATTGGAAATTCCTAAAAGGTTGTTTAAAAACTCAACATCAAATTCAATGGGCACACCACCACCTTTGAGTAACTATGTTATCTACCCGAGTTTGAGAGATTTCCATGTTTGAATAAAAAACTCGAACTAGATTAGGAAAAACCTTGTAATCTAAATCTGTGCGGATTCCCAGGACGAAGCATAGTGCTCACACTTCTACGACATACAACTAAGTCCTGAAAATCGTCTATATCAACATAGAATGAATCTAATACCTTTCGACCCATGGCGATCCTCAAAGCGCTTGCGCAATGGTGCGAGTGGGAAGATGAAGTTGTTCAAATTCGGAAGTCTCAGAGGTGGAATAGGGTTGCTAGAGGGAACTGTTTCCTTCTCCGAGTGGGACGCGATGGCTGGCCATGGTGGTGACCGGAGACAAGTAAAGAGGAAGAAGATGTGATTTTGAGGCTCAATTTGAGTGAAGAAAGGCAAGATTTCAACAAACAAGAGGAAATCAGTTCCGCTAACCTTAGGGTTTCAATTTGGGATTTTCGAATGTTGGGCTCGATTTGAAGATTTGAATCGGTGAAATTGATCTAAGGATGAAAATAAAGGTTTTAGCGGTGTGATTTTGCAAGAAAATGAAGCGAGAAGACGAGAATGGAGAGGAAGAAAGCTTTGGTTTTGCGCAACAATGGCTGAAACGGTGAAAGGGTAACTAAGTAGGAAGAAGAAACCCTTGGAACAGTTTTATATCACACGAAAACGGCGAACCGTTTTCTGTAAACGGTGAGGGAGTAAATTCCAGAGAGCAAGCATAAGCGAAACGGTAAAGGCTTAATCGTTAACGGTGAAAGGTTAAAGACAAACGGTTTACCGTTTGTATAAACAATGTAAGAGGGTAAGGCCAAAGCATTAGAGCATAGTTTCTGAAATTAAACGGTACTCCGTTTATTTTTTTAAACGGTTAACCGTTTATTTACCTAAAATTTCGCACATTCTGATTTGATTTTTGGCCCGTAAGTAATACATTCTAAGATCATTTAATTGATCCAAAAACGTTTTACAAGCCATTTTGATGCATGATTCATATACTCACATGTAATCAACCAATCAATTCATATAGAAATTCAAAAAATTAACAAGCCAACCACATCACTTGCATATCTAGCTTAAGCATTTTACCAAGTAATCAAACATTTTAGCAGACTTAATAACATGAATAGAAATGTTAATGTGAAGACTTCATCATCCCAAGTTCATGTCGAATTTTAGAAAAATGTTCTTCCCCAAGAGGTTTGGTAAAAATATCGGCGAGTTGTTTTTCCGTAGAAATAAACTCTAATGCAATAGCTCCCTTTTGCACATGATCTCTCAAGAAATGATGTCTAATTTCTATATGCTTGGTTCTAGAGTGTTGAATGGGATTTTTGGAGAGATTTATAGCACTAGTATTATCACACTTAATAGGAATTTGGTCAAGGTTAATGCCATAGTCTCTAAGTGTTTGTTTCATCCAAAGAGCTTGTGCACAACAACTTCCTGCAGCTATGTATTCAGAACACGTAGTTGAAAGAGCAACAGAATTTTGTTTCTTGCTAAACCATGAAACAAGTGAGTGACCTAGAATATGACAAGTTCCACTAGTGCTTTTCCTATCGACTTTATAACAAGGCAAAATCCGCATCCGAATAACAAGTTAGATCTATATGAGTTCCTCTAGGATACCAAAGGCCTAGATCTATGGTTCCACTCAAATAACGGAAAATTCGTTTCTGACAAGTAAATGAGATTCCTTGGGACATGATTGAAATCTTGCACACAAACATACACTAAACATGATATCGGGTCTACTAGCAGTTAAATATAGTAAGGATCCGATCATACCTCGATATGCTTTGATATCCACTTCTTTGCCTTTTTCATCTTTGTCAAGCTTAGTAGTTGTGCTCATTGGAGTGCTTTTGGTCTTTGAGTTATCAATGCCAAATCGCTTGAGTAAATCCTTCACATATTTGGTTTGATTTATGAAAATTCCTTCATCATTTTGTTTTATTTGTAGTCCAAGGAAATACTTCAACTCTCCCATCATACTCATCTCAAATTCTTTACTCATACAAGATGAAAATTCTTTACACAACAACTCATTAGTAGAACCAAAAATAATATCATCAACATAAATTTGAACAATAAGTATATCTTGGTTTTTATGCTTAACAAAGAGAGTAGTATCTGCTTTACCCATTGAAAAATCATTATCTAATAAGAAATTCTTAAGTCTATCATACCATGCTCTAGGTGCTTGTTTTAATCCATACAAAGCCTTAGATAACTTATACACATGATTTGGAAATTTTTCATTCTCAAAACCAGGAGGTTGTTTCACATAAACCTCATCCATAATATAACCGTTTAAGAAAGCACTCTTGACATCCATTTGATATAAAATAAAATCTTTATGACATGCAAAAGCTAAGAGCATTCTAATGGATTCTAGTCTAGCTACAGGTGCAAATGTTTCATCAAAATCAATTCCCTCTTCTTGGTTGTAACCTTGAGCCACTAGTCTAGCTTTATTCCTTACAACCGCATTTAGGATTCATCCATCTTATTTCTAAATACCCATTTAGTACCTATGACGGTTTGATGTCTTGTTTAGGAACTAATTCCCACACATTGTTTCTCTCAAATTGATTTAACTCCTCTTGCATTGCCATAATCCAAGATTCATCATTTTCCGCATCCGCAAAGGATTTTGGTTCAATTTGAGAAATAAATGCAGCATGCTCACATGTGTTCCTAAGTGAAGATCTAGTTGTAACACCACGTGAGGGATCTCCTAAAATAACATCCTTAGGGTGAGATGAAACATACCTCCACTCCTTGGGGAGTGTTTGAGAAGTGCCTTCATCTTGCTCTGCATTTGTTTCTCCATCTTTGCTCTTCTTGAATTCCATGAGGTACATCCTTTTGTTCGTCATTTGATGATTCTCCTTGATGTTCTCGCATTATCATCAATAGCTCCTTTCTCGCAGAGGAGGAATTAGACTCATCAAACGTGACATGCATAGATTCTTCCACAACCAAAGTTCTTTTATTATACACTCTATAAGCTTTGCTTGAGTTTGAATAACCAAGAAAAATACCAACATCGGATTTTGAATCAAATTTACCTAGATTATCTTTTGTATTCAAGACAAAACATTTGCATCCAAAAACTTTGAAATAGCCAATGTTGGGTTTTCTATCTTTCCAAAGCTCATATGGAGTTTTGTTAAGATTAGGTCTAATCAACACACGGTTCAAAACATAACAAGCGGTGTTGGCCGCCCAAAAATATTTTGGCAAAGAGTTTTCATTTAGCATGGTCTAGCCATTTCTTGAATAGATCTATTCTTTCTCTCTACAACTCCATTTTGTTGAGGAGTCCTAGGTGATGAAAATTGATGCTCAATGCCAAACTCATTACAAAAATTTTCAAAAGCATGATTTTCAAATTCTCCACCATGGTCACTTCTAATACAAGTAATTGAATATCCTTTTTCATTTTGAACCTTTTTACAGAAAATTCTAAATGCATCAAAAGCATCATCTTTATTAGCTAAGAACAACACCCATGTGAATCTAGAGTAATCATCCACAATCACAAAAGCATAGTATTTGCCACTTAAACTAGCATATCTAGAAGGTCCAAATAAATCTATGTGAAGTAATTGAAGAGGTTTTGAGGTAGAGATATCTTTCTTGCTTTTGAAAGAAGTTTTGATTTGTTTTCCAAATTGGCAAGCTTCACAAATTCTATCTTTTTGAAAATGGATTTTGGAAGACCTTTAACCAATTCATTTTCACAATACTTGAAATCAAATCCATGCTTGCATGACCTAATCTTCTATGCCACAACCAACCATCATCATGCAATGCGGAGAAACATTTATCATTTGAGGATGCACAATCTATATTGATGGTATAGATATTAACACATCTATTTCCTATAAATAAAACCTTGCCATCACAAGCATTCTCAATAACACATTTTGATTCATCAAAAATAACTCTATAACCTTTATCACATAATTGACTAATGCTAAGCAAGTTGTGTTTTAAGTTCTCAACCAAACACACATTTTCAATGAGAGTAGAGGATACATTACCGACATTGCCAATGCCAATGATTTTTCCTTTTGAATTATCTCCAAAGGATACATCTCCACCATTTTCGATCTTGGTAAAACTTGAAAACCAAGAATAATTCCCTGTCATGTGTCTTGAACAACCACTGTCCAAGTACCACTTATTCTTCTTCTTCTTCAAGCCCTGCAGAGAAAATTTCAAGTTTTAGGTACCCAAACCTTTTTGGGTCCTTGAGAGTTAGCAATGGTTCCTTTCGGAACCCAAACACATTTCACACCATAATATGCATTTCTCTTCACTAAACATCTATCTTTCATATGACCATCTTGATTACAATAATGACATACAATTTGATTATTAATAGGTGTATTCTTTACAAAGTAGTTCTTGTAATATTTTTGTTTCAAATTTGGTTTGTAACCAATCCCTCCTTTATCAAACACACATTTTTGTGAGTTAAGCAAGTTATCTAACATCTTTTGCCCATTTGTAAATTTTAGCACAATCTCATTTAGATCATTGCTTTTCTTTCTAAGCATTTCATTTTCATTTTTCAAGTCATTCACATGTGATTCTAAATGCTCATGTGAAGTACTAGAATTTTCAAATAATGCAACTTTATCATGCAATGCTTTATTCTCTAATTCTAGGCATGTAATCTTTGCACTAAATGATTCATTTTCATTTTTAAGCTCTACCAATTTCTTTTTAAGACAAACATTCTTTTTGCCCATTTTCATCAATTCATCATGCAATTCTTTAAAGGCATCATGTAATTCATCATATGTAGGAAGATCACTTACCTCATCAAGCTCATCACATGATTCTTCCCAAAGGCCATGAGAGCTAAATTTGTCATTTCTTGTTGCTCTCCTCATCACTTGATTCCTCATCGCTATCATCCCACGTTGCCACCATAGCTTTCTTTTTGAGTTTGTTGAGGAGAGGACATTCGGTCGTATGTTCGGGCTTCTTGCATTCATAGCAAGTGATTGGCTCCTTCTTCTCCTTTTTATTCTTGTAACCTCTGAACTTTCTCTGCTCATTATTCTTCTTGTAAAATTTTCTGAATCTTCTAGCCAACATTGCCAACTCCTCATCATCCATCTCGCTTTCCTCATCACTCTCACGTTTTGAGGCTTTGAGAGCAATGCTTTTCTTCTTTTCCTCATGTCCTTTTTCTGCTGCCAAATCCTCTTCATATGAAATGAGAGAACCAATTAAATCATCAATAGGTAAGACATTTAAATCTTTGGCTTCCTCAATGGCAGTTCTTTTTGGTCTCCATTCCTTAGGTAGTGACCTAATTATTTTCTTAACTTTCTCACTATTAGAAAAAGTTTTTCCTAGAGCTCTAGAGTGTTACATGTCTGTAAATCTAGTATACATAGCATATACACTCTCATTTTGTTCCATTTGGAACAATTCATATTGTCGAGTGTATCTACTAATTTTCGACTCTTTCACTTGATTAGTGCCTTCATAAACAACTTCAAGTTTATGCCAAATTTCATTAGCACTTTCACAACTTGACACTCTATGAAACTCTTTCTTATCTAGTGCACAAAACAAGGCATTCATAGCCTTGGAATTTAGAAAGCCTTTCTCTTTTCCAATTCATTCCATTCGGGAGGGTTTTGGAATATTTTCCCGACTTCGTTTTTAGTCAAAGGCATAAAAGGACCATCACAAACAATTTCCCAAATTTCATAATCTAGTGCTTGTAGGTAAATTCTCATCCTAGTTTTTCAATACGGATAATCATTTCCGTCAAAGAATGGTGGTCTAGTTGTGGACTGTCCTTCCCTAAAGGTTGAATCAATTTGGGTTGCCATGGATCTTTTACTCTAGACGGTTAAGTCCTAACAAGAGAACCAAGCTCTGATACCAAATGAAATACTAACTAGGCAAACCAAGAGGGGGGTGAATTGGGTTTTTTTTTTTTTTTTTTAAAAAAAATTAAGCTAGGCAAACAACACAATTAGCACAACAATTTAATCTATTGCCTTAATCAAACCAAAAACAATAAATTCAATCAAGCACAATATTAAAAGAGATTAAGGAAAGAGAAAGCAAACTCAAAGATTTTTACGTGGTTCGGCTATCCCCGCCTACGTCCACGCCTCCAAGCAAACCAAGCTTGAGGATTCCACTAAGCAAGCCTCCAAGGCTACAATTGCTTACAATTGACTTCCAAGGTGTCAATAAACCTTTACAATATGAGATTATCCACAATCTCTTAACCCAAGTGTTTCCCAATACTTACAATCACTCACAATTTTAAGATTACAAATTGTTTTACTCTCACACAATTTTTAAGATTACAAATCAATGCCCAATGTGTGAATAAATGAAGAATAAAGGTGTTTCAAGCTCTTTGAAGATTGTATTCTCGAGTGTATGCTCAATGATGAAGGAGTGATCAACCTTTGTTCGGATTTGAATGAGCTTATTTATACTTGGAGCTGAAAACTAGCCATTCGATCGTATCGCTTTCAAAACGGTTCGCCGTTAATAGTTAACGGTTAACGTTTATTCTCAAAAGTTACCGTTAGAGCTAGTTTTTCAAATAAACGGTTAAGGCTTATCCCTTAACCGTTAATTTCCAGAGACCTGCAAGACAGATTTCGGTTATCCGGTTTCATTAAACGGTTAAAGCGTATCATGGAATAACATTCTGGAAATTATCGGTTAACCGTTTTATATAAACGGTTCACCGTTTAATTCCAGTAACCTGCAAAACACGTTAGCCTTATCCGTTTCTACTAACGGTTGAAGATTAGCAAGGAATGAACTTCTGGAAATTATCGGTTAGCCGTTTTATATAAACGGTTCGCCGTTTAATTCCAGTAGCCTGCAAAACGTGTTAGCCTTATCCGTTTCCGCTAACGGTTAAAGATTAGCAAGGAATTGAACTTCTGGAAATTATCGGTTAGCCGTTTTATATAAACGGTTCGCCGTTTAATTCCAGTAGCCTGCAAAACGTGTTAGCCTTATCCGTTTCCGCTAACGGTTAAAGATTAGCAAGGAATTGAACTTCTGGAAATTATCGGTTAGCCGTTTTAAATAAACGGTTCAAGCCTTAAGAGTTGTTTACTCTCTGGATTTAATCGGTTTGCCGTTTTCAACATAAACGGTAAACCGTTTATTTCCAGAACCACTTCTATAGCCAGAAATTGCAGGAAAATATTTTTCAATTGAATTTTAACAGAAAACCATCTTTCATGAACATGTTAAGGAGACATTTTAAGACTTTCTTTTACTAAAGAAAGACTCCAACAATTTAATTATAAAGCATTTAAAGTTTGTTATCATCAAAATCAATATTATGAACATATACAAGTTAACAAGTGTCTCATTTTGAGGATATAAAAAGACAACTAAAAGAAATAGAGGGTAGTATATATGGCTTTCAATTGAAACATGAGGTTAACTCAGTAAAAAGATGAATGTGAGTTAAAAATTTGATTATACCCATTTTTTTTGTATTGTGTGTTTTCATTTTGTTATTTTGTTTGCTACATTTGACTTGATTTTGCAGAATTGATTCATTTCTTTGATATGCTTTGATTCACTTTTCCATATAAATGGTGGATAAAAGTACTTCGGGACTTCTTAAGTCGTTATCCTCAATTTTTCACGATAATTAAAACCCTAAAATCAAACATGGAAGAAATACAAAGTAAACTATATAAGCATTTTTCTTCTCTCCTCTAAAATGCACTTAAAAAAATTTACAAAGTTCGTTGTGAACGATTGTATTTGTTAATGATCAATGGCATTCCTTCTGACATTCATTTATTAATTGAAACAAAAGTCCGATTGGCAAGTGAGTTTTGTGATCCATTTATTTCTTATATATTTGGTTTGGGTAAAACCACATTTACTAAAAGAGGAGAGCTAATCAACGTGGCTTTAAATGTCCTAGCTGAGTAAGACTTGATTGCAATTGACCACATTGTAAAACTTTAGGAATGACTTCTAAAAATTATAAAGAATTGTTAGATGATATCTTATAATCTCTTGAGACGCATCCAAGCGATATGTGCAATGTGAGATTTATAATTTATGAAAACTATTCTAAAAAGAAAGTGCATAATTTAATCTTGGGAATCCAACTCTAAAAGACCCTATTTACATGTTTATGAGAAAATGGATGGAAAACCTATTATTGATCCATGGAGGGCGTCCAGGGCATTATTAGACGTAGAAAGATGTGAACCTCAGTCACAACTATTAGTAAATATCATTTTATTTTAATGTTCTTTTCTCTTTTGTATTTTTTCTTTTAATAGTGTGATTTTATATCTTATTATTGTTTGATTTTTCTTTTTATTGTTTGCTTTTGAATTATAAGCCAAATTTCCCATTTCATTTGATAAACACACCACCCCATATGTATATGTCTATGTATATGATTGTGTCTATCACTAAAGTATTTAAATATGAGCTTTTTCAAACACTCACCAATTGTTTTTTAAGATTGTTCCAATGGTAGCAACTTTGAGTAGACAATTCAATAACATTTGTGTACTTTTTGGGTTTCGCTATGGGAAATACAAGGAGTTCATTCAGGTAACCATAGATCTTGGTCGTGTTATAGTAGAGGAAAAACCACACCTAGTATATAAAAGAGGTGACTAATAGTTATTAAAACTTATCTCAGAAGCTGTTTTTTAAAAGAAGTCAAGTGCTAGGTATCATCTAAAAAGTCTTAAAACCTCCGAGATGCCTGCTCTGCCCACCAAATGGAGAATAGTTAGTTATTTCAAGTATGCAAGAGAAAGTTTTTTAAATGTTAAATTATGCTGACACTTACATTTTCTTGCCTGAAGATCTTGCAACTCTAGATGTGCTAATTACATTTGCATCTTACATCCATTTGAACATTCATAAAAAACTCATCGATTTATTAAATGGTAATAACTTTTATGATGACTTAATATAATTTCTTAACCATAAAATTAATAATTATTTCATTCCATTCCAAGCGAAAATTTTTTTTATCTATGTTACTACTGCAAATGAATTACTTGATTTTTTACAAACTTATAAACCAAAACTAGATCCTGGCACCCTACTAAGAAGTGCAAATTAGATTTAACTCTCCGTTTGTAAATATTTTCTTACAGTAGTTAGGTAGTTGGTGACAATGTCTCATGCAGGCTAGGGGAGGGAATAATTGATAGTTGTGGAATATCTTAGTCCTAGTAATGTTTTTACTAATTTTTGTTGTAAAAACTAACTTTAGATAAATTTGAATCGAAAATGACTAATTATAGAGTATAGTAAAACACATTTTTTCAGTCTCAAAGTTTATTTATAAAAAAAAAAGGATAAAGCAAACCTAATGAAAGAAAAATTCAAAGCACCTGAACTTATTTCTTTTATCTTTTTTTTTTCAGATAACAAAACTTTAAAACTAAGAAGATGGGCTTCTAGAGTCTCCATACTCCATATTTAGTCATCTTCCACTCAAATTTATCCAAAGTTAGTCTTTATAATAGTCTTTATAACAAAAATTAGTAAAAACATCACCTAGACTGAGATATTCCACAACTGTCAATTACTCCCTTCCTCCAATTTGAACGAGGCATTGTCCTCAATATCTTAAAAGAAAAAAAATAGAGTTTAGAAGATATCACCTAGCCACTGCAAGAAAATATTTGCAAAAAAGGAGAGTTAAATATAACTTACATTTTTTACTAGGGCTACTTCTACAATCATTAGTTGACCAATCTAACTGTAAGGTGTTGGCATCTAGCTGTAGTTTGTAAGTTTGTAAAGGATCAAGTAATTCGTTAAAAGTAGTAGGACAAATAATTGGGTTTTTCACTGAGAATAAAATTAAATAATTCTTAGTTACATGGTTAAGAAATGCTATCAAACTATCATAAAAGTTATTAATGTTTAACAAACCAATTGGTTTTTTATGAATGTTTGAATGGGTCTAATATGCAAATGTAATTGAGGCCTCTAGAGTTGCAAGATATCATGTTAGGATAATAAAAGTGTTAACATATCTAACATTTCAGATTTTCTATCTTATATATTTGAGACAACTCTTATCCAGTTGGTGGACAAGGTACTTATCCCAGAGGTTTTAGGGCTTTTGAGATGATGACTAACACTTGGCTTCCTCTAATAAAAACAGCTTCTAAGACAAGCTTTGATAACGCTCAATCACCTCTTCTAAATACTAGGTGTGGTTCTCTTTGCTATAATATGACCAAGATCTATAACTGACTCAACTAATTCTTTGTATTTCCCATAATGAAACCTAAAAAGCATACAAACGTTCTTGAATTTTTTATTCAAAGTTGCTAACATTGGAATAATCTTTAAAAACAATTTATGAGTGTTTAAAAAAGAAGCTCGTATTTAAAGACATTGTTGACAAGCATAATCATACACATGTATATGTGGGTGGTGTATTTATCAAATGAAGTGTGAAGCTTTGACTCATAATTCAAAAGTAAATACTAAAAAGAAAAAGCAAATAACGATTAGATATAAATCATACTGTTAAAAGTAATTATGTAAAAGATAAAAGAATATTAAAATAAAAAAGATATTTACTGTTAGTTGTAATTGTGGCTCACATCTTCCTCTAGTTTACGTCCAATAACGGCTTAAACGTTCTTTATGGGTCGAGAATATGCTTCCCATCTAGTTTTTTTATAAATTGGCAAATAAGGTATTTTAGAGTTAGTTTCCAAAGACTAAAATTGTGTATTTTCCTTTTGGAATAGTTTCCATAAATTATAAATCTCATGTTGCACATATCCACACAGACGCGTCTTAAGATATTGTAAGATGTCATTTATCGATTCTTTACTCAAGTTATTTTTAACGGATTTAATTTTATCTTCATGATTTTTAAGAACCATTCTTAAAGTTTTATAATATGGTCGATTGCAATCAAGTCTTACATAGTTAGGACATTTAGAGCCAAGTTGATTAGCTCTCCTTCTTTTAGCAACTATGCTTTTGCTAAAACCAGGCATTTAAGAAACAAATGAATTAGAAAACTCATTTGCTAATAGGACCTTTGCTTCAATTAACCAACGATTGTTAAAAAATATGTCATTGACCATTAACAACCACTATCCTTCACAATGAGCTTTGTAAATATTCTTAACGGCATTTTGAAGGAGAGAAGGAAAACACTTATGCAATTTACGTTGTATTTATTCCATATTTGATTTTGGGTTTCAACTATTGTAGGAAACTGAAGATACTAAGCGTGGGCATCAGTTTAGTTTGGTTCGATTTCGGGATAAACTCAAATGTGAAGGCGTATCAAGTTTTTTGGCACTGTTGTCGAGAAAGGTATTTATTATAACAAGACACTTTTATACTTGAGAGTAATCAACACTTTGAGTCGTGTCATAAACTTATTAAAATTAGGTAGTTTCAGGAACATGCCAACAAGGAACCCTATGTATAAAGATGGTTAATATGAATGTATCGAAACTAAACTTCTAATTCTAAAAAGAATTTTAATGGTATAATATTTTGAAATTAATCATAACATGGAATTCAAGGAGTAGATCAAAGAACTTCAAAAAAATAAAAAACTAGGGTTTATGTTGATTTACTGAAAGGATGTCAAAGGGTAATGTCTTTAATGGTAAAAATCAAACTCTGGGTACTTTTGATTACAAAAAACTTTATTAAAAAAATATGAGTGTTTAAAATAATTTTTAGGTGTAAATAAACACACCCATTTGTTCAAGTTACAATAATTGAAACCAAACATACCGAGGGGGAAAAAAGAAAAAAAAACATGCAATGTAATGTTTAAGTGACATCAAAGAATAATGAGAAATTTACTTATCTAGCTAACTTTAATAAAATTATTATCAAACTAAATATATAACAAAATTTCTTATCATAAAAGCTACATAAACTCATTTTGGACTAAATTACCCTTAAATCAAACTAAATAAATTTAAAACAACACAATCTATGGCATCTAAAACTCCCTACAACAACTAAACACTCTACTCTACAAAACTCCCTCCATTTCACTTCTCATCTCACATGCATCAATCAATAACTATTACCAAGCGCTAAAGCCAAAATCAATAGAAAAAACAATCAAGAAGAAATGAAGGTTAGTGTTTTAAAATCTACATTGTAGATTAAATAAATTTTATCTGTAGGTTTTGTGGAAAAAAAAAAGTCTTTTTTAGTTTTATAAAATTGTGTGTAGATATCTAAAATCAGGTGAATTTTATATTTCACAATTTGATGGGGGAAGCCTAAATCATAGGAGATGGAAGATATGAAACATCTCTCACAAGTGATAGAGACCAACAGTTGGACAATGGTCACTATCCTTCGCAAGAGTTGGGTGAGAGTTGTTGAAATCTCATGAGCAATGGCCATCATCGCCCATAAGAGTTACGAGAGTTGGGTGAGAGCTGTTAACATATGATTTAGAAAAGAACTAAAAATTTTTTACAAGTGTAAAATTCATCTTAAAAAGTGCTTTAAGTATTGAAGAGGGTATAATTAAGGGCATAACTCCATTTATTTATTAGGATAATTGAAAATAATTCTTAGAGGCATTTTAACAAAAAACCTAATTTGCCATATTTTACAAACATTAATCTTTATAAAATTTTGAATTGTTCATGTCAATAAATTATCCTAATGTTACTCATAAATCAATAATAATTGAACCAATCAATTATGAATCAACTGTGATGGGCGATGTATGACACGTTGGGGAATGCTAATGACATGATTTAGGTGATGGTGAATTTTGTCTTGGGCAATGCTTTAAGGGTAATTTACTCCAAAATAGGTGGACATTATGGTAATATGTTTTGTTGTAAGCATTGTTTTCATAAAGAATTTATGAAAATGGTTAGGTAAATAAATTTTCCAAGAATAATTAATTAAGAAGCTCATTCTATCACCTATTTCTAATGAGAACAAAAAGCTGCTACTTTAAAATAATCTTGAAGGCTTGAGCCTCATAGGCTACATTTGGGAGCTAGAGTTAAGTGTAAGATTGAACTAATTTTTGGGACAAAATATTAATCTCAAGTTTGGCATGTTCACTTGGATCGGACTAATATGCTAAATTCAAATTTTAATCTAAATTAATGAGATTTTCAATCCCAATTTTCATGTGGGTTTAGTTCGAATTAGACAATGAGAAGAAATTTTTTTGTGCATTTATAATATCTTTAATAATTTATTACACTATTTTTATTTATGACTTAAAAATTAAATTTTTATTGTTATTACTTAATTAATTTTTTATTATTCATGATTTACTTAAATTTATTAATTAACTTATTATTTAAAAATTTCATTTATTCTATTTAATAAAATGATATATTAAATTTTTGTACATTTATAGCCTATAATTTAAATAAGTTATATCTCTTTATTATGATTATGGCTATTGTATAACTAATTTAATATAGATTTAATTTTCTTATTAGTTTTATTTTAAATAAATTATAATATTTTTTATTAAATATCAATAAAGAGTTGATATTTTAATTCAATTATTTACTTAAACAATGTGTAAATTCATTTAAATTTAATTTAAAATAATTCAATCCGATACTATGCCAAATATGAGGCAACATTATATATAATCCAATCTAATTTATTTCAAACCCAACATTTAGTCCAATCCAATCCTGGCAAACTTAGCCATAATTCCTAAAGTGAAGGGCATAGCCTAAGGTTGGTTTTACAGAGCAGTGATAACCTCCTACTCTTGGCAGTGGAAGGTTAACATGCTAGAGCCACTTGGACCCAATATGGCCAATGGGATGATCCCAATTGAACCATTATCTTTTCTATTTTTCATTCTTTATATAAATTTCTCTTTGATCAACATTACAGTAATCGTAGCCTTATTACACCATATGTCGTATGAGTTTTCTCCCACTTAAATCTTCACTACATAAAAACTATATATATGTGTGTGTGTACGTACGCTACAACAAATATGGTTTTTGGTAACATTATATTGTAGCATTTTTTTAAAGAATGTTACCAAATATTAATTTATTGTAATATTTTCTAAAGTGACGCTACCTTTGTAGTATGAAAGCCATTACATTTTGGTTTTAATGACACTTGATAAAAACTAGTAGCATTTTTGTATATGCTGCATATAATATTGAATAATATAGCATCTAGGAAATGCTACAAGATAAGATTAAATAAAGTAGCATTTGAAAAATGTTAAGGAATAGTAATAAATGTAATAATATTTTAAAATAGCATTGGTAGCATTCTGATTGATAAAATTCAATAGCATTTGAAAATTGCTACAAGACAAAAGGATTGAAGTATTAGACCGTCAATGTTTATTGGTGATATGAAAATATGATAAATAGAATATCAATTACTTATTTAACATTCTAAAAATACTACAAGATAGTATTAAATATAATATTGTGTTGGGCATCCCAGTATCTAAGTCTCAATTTGAGTCTCAACGAATATGGTATTCATCTATTTAATGGCGAATAACTAATTTTATAAATTATGAAATTTATCATCGAATAAATGTGTGATAAATAGTATTGGGTCTCAAGTTGAGACTTAAATACTAGGATCCCTAATATTATTGTCAAATATAATAACATTAATTTTTTTGTGAGTAAATATAAAAGCATTTTAAAAATGTTGTAAAATAGTGAAAATTATAAAAATAAAAAAATGGGCTGAAAATTAAGCTAAAGATATACAAAACGGGTAGTTTTAGTAAAAGGCGGGTACTTTATAAAAAAACTTAAAAACACCCATTCTTTTATTTTACTTCCTGCGATCCCTTTCTAGACAATTCCCCTCTGCTATCTCTTCTCCAAGCCCATTGTTCTTTCCAACTCTAATTCCAACTAAATCTAAAAAAAAGATAAAAAAATAGAAAAAGACGAACAACGATTCCATGGGCACTTCATGTATGTTTGCTGATTTGAATAAGATTACTTGGCCTTTTGGATGATTAAGAAGTGGTATCATTGATTTGGTAAGGATTTTTACTTCGTTACTTGTGCAACTTCAATTTCATTATACCCATGGTAAAAGCAAATGCACATCCTTAATCTGGGTGCTCTTTCTTCCATCCACTTAAGCAATTAATGATTAAATTATTTATTATTATATATGGGTCTGATGGTTGAACATTTAAATGGAAAAGTCATGTTATCTTGTTAATTGATTTTGGATTATTGATAGTTTTATAGTTTATTATTATTATTTTTCTCTCAATCCCTAGCATTCTAGCAATATCTACAACCAACTGCGTCAATATAAATTTTTTAACTTATATGTCGTTATTATAGATTGGTTGCTTATGATTTCTTTCTCTTTTGATCAAATTGGTCTTGGGTTTTGATATATTTAATGATTGTGAGTATTAACAGAATTTTAATTGTAGAATCTCAAAATTCTTGTTTGGTATGTGTAATGTTAGCCTTTGATTGAGGAATTATCAACTTCATACTCAATAGACTTGCAGCAACGTACATATCAATTCTGAGGCTGGTTTTGTGAAGAAATTTAAAGTCAAAGAACAAAGGTGCAGCCAATACAATTTTCTGGTACTATTTATTTTATTTTAATATGTTTTAAAATTTGTTTACAGCAACATCCTTTAATAATTATTAATTGTTTTGTATTGTGACTTTTATCTTTTGTGTTCTTAAACTAATTCTTTCTTTTTGTGTGTTTTATGTTTGTTTGTGTAATGATAGACATAATATATATGTAAGACTTTAATCATTGACGACTTTATTCTATATTGTATGTAGGTAGTTATAAATAATATCAATTTTAACTGATGAAATAAATCATAAACTGAAAGAGAGCATTAGCATCGATCATTTAAATTTAAATTTTTTCCTAGTTCATGATAAATGTTGCTCACACATAAAGTAATGATTTTAGATATGCTTTCACATAGATGAATATATGAAGTATATAAATTAAAATGACTCTCATTGTACAGGGTTAATATATTTATATGTATGTAAATTAAAAATAATTTCCAAGTGGTTCAATGATATATATTTGTGGTACCAGGAGTAGTGGACTTATGATGATGAATAAAGATTGGATCCACCTTAACAGGTAATAAAAGATGATATTTAAGCAAGATAATAAACTGTATAAAAAATACACATTATTACTGATATGTAATTAATACTGTGATTTGGTAGAGCTACTAACGAGTATATGCAAGCTACTTCGAATTTTGTGAATTTGGCCAAAAGCAATGTAGGGAATGTAGATAAAGATTTTGTGTCCCTGTAAAGATTGTTGAAATCTAAGTCATCATCTTGTGGAGACTGTTTATGAGCATTTGATTTTTAAAGGAATGGATCTTACTTACACAACTTGGTTCCATCATCGGGAGAAACTAAGTATAGATGGAAATCCTAAAGAAGTGAAAATGTCAGGCAAATATAATTTATATGCAAATGCATATATGGAAAATAAAGATTATGTAACACCTGCATTAGGAAAAGATGAAGACTTCACAGAAAAATTAGAAGATGCAGAAACTCTATTGTATCCACGTTGTACAAGATACACAAAATTATTAGCCATTGTAGCTTCGTACAAACATAAAGTTGTAAACAAATGGTCTGACAAGAGTTTTGATGGATTGTTAGAACTGCTGCATGATATGCTACCTGTGGATAATGTGCTTCTTAGATCAGTTTACTCAGTGAGAAAATTGTTGAAGACATTTGATTTAAGATATGAGAAGATACATGCCTGGGTAAATGATTGTTGCTTGTTTAGAAAAGAAAAAGAGAATATGGATAGTTACCCAACCTGTGGGCTTTCAAGATGGAAGGTAGATAAACGTACAAGGAAAATTAAAAAAAGGTGTACCGGCAAAAGTTTTGAGATACTTTCTTATTATACCAAGGCTTAGGAGGATGTTTAGATCTCAGAAAATGGCTGAAGATTTAATATGGCATTCTACCCACAAAAGTGAAGATGGTAAAATGCGACACCCTGTAGATTCTTTAGCATGGGATTTAATTAATGATAAATGGCCTTGTTTTTCATCAGCACAAAATCTTAGACTTGGTCTTGCTACTGATGGCTTTAATTTGTATTCCAATTTAAGCACGACATATAGTTGCTGGCCCGTAATGCTTGTTACATACAACCTGCCACCTTGGTTATGCATGAAGAAGGAAAATATTATGCTGACTTTGTTAATTTCAGGGCCTAAGCAGCCCGGAAATGACATTGATGTGTATGTACAGCCGTTTATCAAAGATCTACATAAAGTGTGGAATAATTGAGTGCCTATTTTTGATACATTGACAAATCCAGTCTTCAATTTGAAGGCAATCTTAATGTGGACAGTAAATGATTTTCCAGCTTATGGAAACCTTGTTGGATGTAAAACAAAGGGTAAACTAGCATGTTCGATTTGTGGCAATAAAACACACTCCGTTCGATTAAAGTTTGTAATAAGTTTGTGTTCATGGGTCACAGATGATTTTTGCCGCATTCTCATATGTTTCGGCGTAAAAAAATTGGTTTGATAGATTGATGGAAGAAGATCCAAGTCCTAGAATCATTACCGACACCAAAATTTTACAAGAACTTGAAGGAATTGAAAATCATTGGGGAAAAGCGGACAAGAAAAGAAAGAAGTCTAGTGAAGATCCAAGGTGGAAAAAAAGATCAATTTTTTTTTATTTGCCATATTGGAAGGTATGTGCGTGAGATAAACTACTTGTTTATTAATTTATCGCAATTGACTGTAATTATTTACATTATTCTTATGATACTATGATGAATAATTTAAATGAAATTAATTTTTGACATTTAGTTTTTAAGAAATTTATATTTGCATTTCTTTTTTTTAATATTCTGAAAATACTTCTTTTTTCTCATGCTTTAAGTAATCCCATTGATTAGTTTGCAATTGTAATTAAATTTAAATTGTTATTTTCATATTCCAACTTTAAATAATTTTTTCCCAATTTTTCAATTATATTTCAGGAATTATTAGTGCATCACAATTTGGATGTAATGCACGTAGAAAAGAATATTTGCAAGAGTATTCTTTGCACTCTACTAGACATTAGTGGCAAAAAAAAAAGATGGACTCAATGCTGGCAAAGACTTGGAAGATTAGGACATTCGACATGACTTGCATGCATATGTTGAGGGGATGAGAACATACCTTCCTGCAGCCCCACATTCGTTATCAAAGATTGAAAAAAAAAATATTTTGTGAAAGGTTATTTAATATGAAACTACCTGATGGGTATAGCTCAAATATCGAAAATTGTGTCTCAGTTGAAGAATGTAAGATTACAAATTTTAAATCGCATGATTACCATATCTTAATGCAACAATTGTTGCCGGTTGTGATAAAAGGTTTGTTACCTAAGGGACCAAAAATGCAATATTTCAGATTTGTGCATTTTTCAATAAGATATGTCAACGAGTTATTGATAGAGAAAATATATTAGCCCTTGAAGGTGAAGTTTTTGAAACAGTATGCATGTTCAAAAGATTCTTTCATCTTGCATTCTTTGATATCATGGTACACTTGTCAATTCATTTAGGATGAGAAGTATGATTATGTGGACTCGTTCACTACCGTTGGATATATCCATTTGAAAGGTAAAAATAGATTTACATACCTTACTTTCAATTATATATTTTTAGAACAATTAATTTATTGTTTTTAAAGGTACATACAGGCAGATAAAGGAGTATAAAGGATATGTTAGAAATTGCAGAAGACCTGAAGGCTGTATTGCAGAATGTTATCTTGCAGTAGAATATGTAGCATTCTGTAGTGGTTATGTCCAGCAACAAATCAGAGTGAATACTAAAGAGCTCCGTAATGATGATTTCTCCAATGGTATAATTCTTGAAGGTCGTCCAATTTCAAGAGGCACATCAATTGCTTTAAGTAGTGATATGTTGGAAAGTGCACATCATTATGTGTTATTCAATACAATAGTTGTTGAACAGTACTTGGAGTAAGACTTTGATTATTAATTTTAATATCATTATTTTGGTTGAGTTACTAATTTGTTGTATTTTAAAAATAGGATGCATTTAGAGGAGTTAAAGTAATCAAATAAATGTTTAATTTACTTTGGAAGAGATATGTAGAGACATTCTCAACATTGTTGAAGCAAAAGGTAATATTGCATTTGATTTTAATTATCTAATAGTTAATAATAACATTTTGATATTATAACTTCTTTCTTGCAACTGTACAGATTTAATTTTAAATATAAATAACTTATTTCTTACAACTGTACAGATTGAATTCCATACTTGTACAAATAAGGACTTTGATACATTAACGTGGCTTGCATATGGCCCCAGAATCAATGCAAGATGTTATTCTAGATATATTATTAATGGCCAAAGATTCCGTACAAGAGAAATTGAAAAGGCAACACAAGATAGTGGGGTTTCAATAGAAGCTACAATTATATGCAGAGCAAGTGCGAAAGATAATGCACAAGTTGTGGATGTAGTTGCGTATTATGGGGTTATAATAGATATAATTTTGTTACATTACCACAACTTTCAGATTCCATTATTTAAGTGTAATCGGGCGAACAAGAGACATGGTGTTAAGGTTGATGATGGCTTTACGCTTGTTAATCTACATCAAGGGCAAAGTCAGTACGAGAAATAGCCTTTTATCCTTTGATCACAAGCAAAACAAGTATTTTACTCTAGAGATAGTAATTCTTCTAATAGTATGTTTTACTAAAGGCACCGCCAAAAGTTTACAATGAGTTGGAGATGTATGATGAGAAAGAGGATACAACTTGCGTGCTTGAAAATATGCTTGATAAGAACATTGAAGATGATAATGAAGGAGCTACTTATAGGAGGATTGACTGTGAGGACATTTTGGTTTGATTTATGTAATTACTTTTTATTTTGGTGTGGTTAATGTATATATGACCTATTACTTTCTGGTTTAGTGTGATTTATGTATATGTCATTTTTTTTTCTTTTTATATATTTTCAGCTGTAATAATGCTGCTTGTTGGTAAGAATTCCTTTTCTCTTAAGTTTATTTTATTTGATTTTTTTATAAAGAGATTTGATTATAGATTTTTTATATTAATTAAATTTTTGTCCAATTAACAGGTCATTTTGAAGATTGATTGATTACAATAAATGAGATGCATAAGGAAGGTTTGCATTCACCCACATTCAAATCAAAAAATAAAAGGGGTCCTACCAAATTGAAGAACATTGCTACGGATGGTGATAAAGTGGAGGTCATATTGAATAGCAAAGGTCAACCTATTGGTGAGGGATCTATCTCATTATTATTATCTTTTTTAGGACCTCTTGTACGAGAGCATGTATCGTATACAATTTCAGATTAGAGGAAACTTCCTTTGAATTTGAAAGAAGTGTTATGGAATGTATTAAGGTATGTAGCTATATTGTAATTTAAGTATATATCATTTGGATGAAAATACATAATTGAATGGAAATTAAAATTATTTTGTATTTTCAATTAAATATACATTGCAGAAGAGGTACAAATTGGATGGACAATGGCAAAGAGCTTATGTGTTCTAGGAGATGGTTGGGCTTTAGAGGGCTTCAAAATCAAGGCTAGTTCAAAATATATTGAAGGCAAACAAATGAACAAGAAAGAATGAAGTTAAGACCTGATAATATCTCATCAATCAGCGAGTGGAAAAGTTTTGTGAAAGAAAAAACAAGTGAAAAATTTAACGTAAGTGTATTACTATATTAAATTATGTAATTATGGCTGTAACTATGTTTCTGAACAAAGTTTATTTAACCGTATAGGAAAGAAGTGAAGGATTTAAAAAGATTAGGAAGAAACAAATCCCACAAACAACAGGTCGTAGAGGACTCGCTAGAATGACAGATGATATGGTAAAAAAATATTTCTTTTATAATAGAATTTTAGCTGAGCAATCATTTCTAAATAATTTTCTATTGCAGAAAATTAGTAGTGGAAAAACTGAAGTGCCTAGAGTTGATGTATGGATGCAAGCACATACAAAAAAGGACGGTCAACCCGTGAACATTTAAACTGGAGAGACTATTATAAGAATATCTATTTATTCAATTGATATGCTTGTTATTATCATATTTTCTTAATGAATATTGCTTTTAAATAAATTTTCGGGATAAATTAAAAGAAACTTTGCAAGATCCATAACGACATTCTTCAAATAATCTAAGAGATGATGCTCTCTCACAAGTACTTGGGCCTGACAATTCTCATTTAAGAGCTATCGACAAAGGAGTCACCATTTCAAAGTTGGCCATACTATCACAAAAGGACAACATAATAGTTAAGTTAACACAAGAACATGATGAAATTAAAAAAAAATGCTCCAATGAAATAAGAACAAGATGAAATGAAGAAAGTTTTTTCCGATATGCGAAGTTTAGTTGAATAGTTACAAAAAAAGGCAGGCATGTACTATGTTTTACTTACTTTTATGTAGTTGTTCTAATATTTAGTTACTGACTTTTTATTTTTTATTTTAGAGTCATTTTCATGAAACTTAAGCAAGTAGGAATCCTCCAAAAACACCTTTGACTCTCTAATGATAAGAACATTATTTACACTTTTAAGTTTAGTGAAAGTATGAAAAATAAAATTCTGAAGGCTTATTACTAATATTTTTTCTTAATTAAATTTTCCTTGTGTTGTTGTTAAAGAGTGTGAAGGCAATCCCGAACATTATTAAGTGTAAAATGCTTGATTTGGAGGGGTCTGATACAGTTGTGGCTGAAGGGCGTTGGTCATCAAGTGATCCAAATGCACTTGTTTATCACATTCCTCTTGGTTCTAATGCTGTAAGAGTTTGAGTGGATATAGCTAGGCAACCGCTAAAGTTTTTGTGGAAAGTAACACCTTATATGATTACAATTGAAGAATCTATTGGAAGTACAATTGCATGGCCAGCTAATAGAGTTATCATGTTTGCTGCCAACTGACTTTTCTAGTCCATCTATTTAGTTATTCTTTTACGTCCTTTTCTTTTTTCCAATGACCTTATATTTTTAAGTTCGCTTGTAAATAGATCTAGTTTACCACTATGAGAAAGTAATTTTGCATTTTTCCACTTTGAGAAGATTCTGATTTTATATTTTTTTTAATGCAAAATTGTCCTTTTTATGTTATCTTCTTGGTTCAATTTTTCCTGGAGTGGTTATTTTAAAAAGTAGTTGTTTTGTTCATTTTTACTAGGAGCCATACGCCAAATTTCACTATTGCCATATGTGTTTGAAATGTTAATCTTGGTGGGCTGTGATTTGGCTTATTACTTATGATTATGTTATTTCATTTTTTCTTGATAAATGAAAAAAAAAAATCTTTTCCTCTTATGATACAAATATTCAGATTCATTGCTTTGAATCTTCAATATTGTTATTTTTATTTCTATTTATTAATGAGTCATTATTTTATTTGTCATTCTTAAAACATCATTATTAATTCTTTTCATTATCATAATGTAACTATGTTTTTGTTTTAAATTCATGATGCAGGTTGTAAAGATTTAAGTGTATTTTGTAAAGAGTAGAAGGCAAGTTGTGGATGTTATGGGTAACATAGCGGGTAAAAAATTGCAAGTATGACATGAACGTACTTAATTTTTTGTGAAAGTCTCTTTTTATATTTTGATGTACATGATCATGTGACTTTGGATGCTTATATAGAGTTAAAGTGATGAAATATATGGTATCTAAATTTTTTTCATGAAAGGAATAATAGATTACACGTCAAATGGTTTGGCATTAGAGACTTAAAATTATATTTGGTGAATAAACATTTTGATACGAATTTATCAACTAAATTGATGATATTGAATAGCCATTAAAAAAATACTTTTTTATTTACCAACATTCAAAACGTTTTACAAATGCTACTATATAAAGATTTAAAATCTTCCATAGCATTTACTAACAACTACATTATATATATAAATTAATTTTGTGCTAGTTGTAACATTACCAAAATGTTATAATTATTAGTAAAATTGCATTGTCAAAGTGCTATAAAAGACAAGTGGTAGCATTAGTAAATAGTTCAGTAGCATTTTTTTAATGTTATATATGTAATTTGTAGCATTGCATAAATGCTACACATTGCACAATGATAGCATTTGCATGAAGCTATAAAATAAGATTTGTTAACCAGTTTTAAATGCTATATATATGAATTGTTAGCATTCAATAGATGCTATTAAATAGTAAAACTTTTAGTTACATGGGCAAACTTAGCGTTGCCTAAAATGCTACCAATCACCTTTGGTAGCATTTTTTGGATGCTATTATATATCCTTTTTGTTGTAGTGATATGTGTGTATTGTATAATGTGTATGTATGTATGTATACGTGCGTGTGTGTGTGTATATGCATGTGTGTGTATAATTCACTATGAAAGTGAAAGCAAGGAGACATTCATACTAACAATTATAATTTTGAGAAAATGTGTGTTATTACACTCAAACATATGGAATTATCACTCAGACAAAAACATGCAGTGATGAATTCAAACACAAACAAGCCAACAATACTTAAGTAACACCAAAGAACGGCTCTGAGATTAATATCCCTTCCATTTTCTTTAAAACTTGCTTTGGATTTGATCCGCAAGTTTCTTGTCGACTTGGAATACCTTGGAGAGAACTTCGCTAGTAATCAGTGTATTTGATCCAAAAACAGCACTAGCAATGGTGATGACCTCAGGATTTTGGCTGCTTAATGCAGCAATGGCCACAGCATGTCCATAACCCTTGCGTTGGAAGTGAACGAGTGACGAGTCCCACAAGAAATACAGACACATCACCCTTTGAAGTTTTATTGATGAGGCGGTTCTCAGGAATAATTGAGGCAACAAATCTAACTTCACGTGAGCCTTTCAAGAACTGTCAGGATTTCGCTGGCTTTGGGGTCAGTATGCGAAGGATTGATGCTCCATGGTGCGTAGTAAATGCCGGCCACGGAGATGCCAAGTGTGGTGAGCCCCGGAGACAGTGCTACATTCACAGCTGGTGACACTGGAGCCTACAGCGTTTGATGTGCTGCCAGCAATATGAGCCACTGAAGTTGGAGTCACTTGCTAGAACCATGCTAGTTTTAGCGGGTTAAGCCATTCACTTTTGCTGCCACTAAACATATACAAATATGAGAAATTATAATCCTTTTATGGCTAAGCAAATATGTGCTTTGATACTGCAATTAATCAATAATCAATACCTCAGCTATTCGGATTCGCATGCAAAAATTCTGAAGGGGTTTGGGCTCGAATGCTTAGGCAATGTGACTGTAAGTGACAGCCAAAATCCTCAACAAGACAATGTATTTCTCCATTTTGATATTGATTAATGATGTGAAAAGGAGCAAGAGCAAAGATGAAGCAGGAATTGTAGTTCCAATTGATGCAACGAGTTTCCTTGGTGGTCAAATATTTATAGAGATATTTCATGCAAAGTTTCAAAAATCTATTGCCTTTTATAATGATTTAAGAATTTTCCATCTGATCAAATTGAAGCGATCTAGTTTCTGAATCACTCTTTTTTTACACAATCTTGTTCAATATACTACTTACGTACTATCAGATGCACAGCGGCTGGCCTGGTTAAGAAATGTGCAACTGCAGGTTGATACTGGTAAATTCATTCCACGTATATATTTTCCCATAAATTAGTTGCACTACTTATATATACATGGTTTTCAAAGATTAACAGGAAGCACATTAGTTACAAATGAACCCTCAATTGCATTCGTTTTCACTTACCTTCACATGGGCCAGGATTCCAATAGAAATATTTTTTATACTGCTTAATATGCACTTCTTGTGAGAAACTATTTCCATATAGCATATGTATAACGCAAATTACATATGTATAACGCAAATTACATAAAGACTGTTAAAATTTTTGTAGAAAATTCCGTTAAAATGCAATTTCAATTTGGAAAAATACAAATTCTCAATCAGTTGCTGGAGATATATTTCAGTATCAGGCGGTAAAGCTTACAATGGCGGTGGAGGTTGTTGAAAGAGCAAAAGATCATTCTTGGCTGCTAGCTCTGATGTATCATGTGCAGGGTTAGGTGTTATATCTAGTGTAAATGTTTGTTTAATCCTTATATTTTGGTCAAATACTTATATTTATGAAATATGAATAGTTATGTTATATTTTTTTGTTATATGTTGAGTGTTAGAAAGTATATATTTATAAAGGAGAAAATCATCATTTTGTACTTCAAGTTTTACTAACATTCTTATTTTCATGTATTTAAACTTCTTGTGATTTAAATATGTGTATTTTATTTTAATTAAGTATTTTATATATTTTAGGGGTATCGTGGTCATTTCACAATGAACAAGAGATCGGATAGAAAAACAGACATCACTTTTGAACTCAGGACGGTCAAAAACCTTAGGAGGAGCATAAAAGAAAAAATGGCACTGTTCACATATACGACACTGTTCACTTTACGGTACTATTCATGATACTGTTCATACCGCGCTACTGTTCAAACCGTGTGCAAACCATGTTACTGTTTAAACCGCGTGATCAAACCCATGGTTAAATCGCGTATTGTTGACTGATGACGTAGCGTAATCCTGTGTGTCCAAACTGTTTTTAATCTGATGGCCATAATTTACTCAATGTATCTATAAAAAAGGGGCCTCTCCCCCCTAATTTGATACACCTGAATTCATTTTTGAGCTTAATTTTCTGTAATTCTTTCTCCATCTTGTATTTTATACGTATTTTAATAAATTTTCATTTTACTCTTAGTTCAATTATGAGTAGCTAATTTTCTTTCAAGCTTGGATTGAAGGTGAAGTCTCAACATGTGTCATGGGCTTTATTTGGTAAATTTATTTTCTCTTCCCCTTTAATTTCTGTGGAAGTTTTGACTTTTCGTCGACAAATAATAATAATCTTGTCTAGTTACCGTCCTGATTTCACTGGCACCCTAATATAAGGTTATTATTATTTGGCACGATAAGCCCTTAGCATCATATTGATTAGAGTGTGGTTGATGAGGTGTGGATTCCCTCCTCATGATTTAATTGGTATTAATAAGGAATATTTAGCCCATGGTATATGTTGATATGGATCCAGATACCCAAGCACTTTATTATAATAGTTTCCAGTTCAATTTAATTCCGCTATTCCAATTTAAATTCTAGCATAGTTTAAATCAATTTTCCCCATAAATCCAATCACCCATTTACAAAATTAATTCTACACCTAATTTCCTCGTGGGATCAACACTCGACACCATTGATCTATTCTATAATAGATTCATGCGCTTGCGAGTTCCACAAAATTTGCACAACAAGTTTTTAGCGCCGTTGCCGGGGAGGTAAGTATTTTAATTTGTAGAATTAATTTTTTTTGAAAATAATTTATTATTATTATTATTATTATTATTATTTTAGTTGTTTCCTTGTAATTTTTTTATTAAAAAAAAGAAGTAAATTTACATTTTTAGGTAAGAATTTCTTTTTTTCTTCTTTAAATTTCTACAATATAATTTTCAATTTATTCTTCTTTATAATTTTTCATTTATCTTGTTAATTTATTTTAATTTTAGTTAATTTCACGTATTTTTTTATGTGTTTTCATAGTAAAGTTGTAACAGCGCAATAAGGTTAGTATCGTAATTTCTCTTTCTTCTTTATTTTTATTTGTTTTGTTATCATTTTTATATTCTTTGCATGCATGGTCGAAGATCATAATTTCCTAATCTTGAGCCTATAGACCTTGAACTTGAAAAAATACTTCGCACACACAAACACGCTGTATTTAAAAATAAAATTGAGATGAGTTTGCAACACCAACAACCAAAACCACAGGAGAGGCTATTTAAAGACTACTTCAGTCCCTTAGTTAATTTGAGCACATCATGCATAAGATACCCAAATGTAGTTGTTAGGAGTTTTGAGTTAAAACCTAGTATGCTAAATTGTCTCCCAACATTCTATGGCCTAGAAAATGAGGATCCATATAATCATCTGAATGACTTTCATACTATTTGTCAAACTTTTAAATATAAGAATTTTTCAAACGATGATGTTAAACTTAGATTATTCCTATTTTCTTAAAAAGATAGAGCTCGTTCATGATTTAATACATTGCCCGCTAATAGCATTACATCATGGGAACAAATGGTAACGAAATTTTTAAATAAATATTTCCCAGTGATAAAACCAATACTATTCACAGGGAAATCTCAGACTTCACCTAGAGAGAAGAAGAGCAGTTTTTTGAAGAATGGGAGCGATTCAATGGGCTACTTTTGAAGTGTTCACATCATCAGTATGAGAAATGACACCAATGCCAATACTTTTTAGAGGGATTATTGCCAAATGTGCAAGAATAGCTGATGGCAACAAGTAGAGGAGAGCTAATGTCAAAAAGTGCATCAGAAATTTAGGATTTCTTCCAGCGACAAGCGGATAATTCCCAACAGCGGAGTTGATCTCTCAGGAATACTAGAAGAATTAAAGGAGTGAATGAGGTTCACATTGGCGAGTCAAGTTCGGAAATTAAAGAAGTCAAAGAGATAATTGAAGGTCTCTCTCGATAAATAGTATCGTTGAAGATTGCTAAATCATCAAAGCAACAAGACCATGACTCATACTCAGATCAAGCCAGTGCTATAGATATAATAAGAAAACCATCAAATTACAACCCATACTCTAACACATATAACCCTGGATGGAGAGACCACCCCAATTTTTCATGGTCTCAAGGATTCCAACATAATGGACCAGCAGCTCCAGCTCCACCAATGCAACCAATTCTTTTAGTTCCTCAAGCCTCTCAACCACAATTTAGATCATACAATCAGAACCAAAAATACTCTCAAGTCAAACAATGGGAGGACGCATTCCAGAATGTCAAGATTGTTACTAACTCCATGATCGAGCAACAAAACTGAACCATTTATGGACTACAAAATAAAATGAGAGCAGGTTTTAACTCACAAGTCCAATCAGTTTCAAGCCTCGAGAAGATGGTGGGACAACTTGCCTCTTCAGTGCAAACTTTGGCAATGATTGTTGAAAAAGGTAAGTTTCCAAGTCAACCAATGCTTAATCCTAAAGGAGTGCATGAAGCAAGTACCAGTTCACCACAACAGCATGGAGAGGTCAAAGCCGTCATGACCTTACGAAAAGGGAAAGAAGTCGACAATAAAGTGGAGATGCAGTGACAAAATCAACTCAGATTATACCTGTAAATGCTGAGGACTCATCAACAGATGAGAAACAAGAAACCAATCCACGAAAGTATGTTCCTAAAGCTCCATTTCCTCAGAGGTTAGCTAAAGAAAAGAAGGAAAAATCCACATGTGAGATTCTTGAAATCTTCAAACAGGTAAGTATTAACATACATTTGCTTGTTGCTATAAAACAAGTTTCATCTTATGCCAAGTTTCTTAAATACCTTTGTACTAAAAAGAGAAACATTCATGTTCAAAAGAAGGTCTTTTTAACTGAAAATCTTAGTTATATACTCCAACACAAAATTCCTCTAAAATGTAAAGACCCAGGCTCCCCTACTATCTCATGTAGTATAAGGAATCACACAATTGAGAATGCTTTGTTGGATTTAGGAGTTAGTGTAAATCTATTGCCTTACTCAGTATTCGTGAAACTTGGATTGGGAGAATTACACCCAAATCCAGTGGTGTTACAGCTTGTAGATTGATCCACAAAAATATATCGTGGTATTGTGGAGGATGTGCTTATCCAGGTAGACAAGTTTTATTTTCCTGTTGATTTCATTGTAAATGACATTCAACCAATCCAGGATTCAAGGAAGCACATCCCTATTATCCTAGGTCGACCTTTCTTGGCAACTGCGGATGCTCACATTCAATGCAGAGTTGAAAATATGCAGTTGTCTTTTGGTAACATGACTATGGAGCTAAACATTTTCAACATTGTCAAACAACCTCACAATGCAGATGATGGAATTGTTGATGTGGATTCAATAGAAGCATTAGTTGATAATACTTTTGTTTCAAACCTTAGTGATGACCCTTTACAAACATGTTTAACTCATTTTGGTTTGGATTTTGATATTGACAGATCAGTCGATGAGGTCAACGCCTTACTTGACTCAGCACCAGCCATAGACACTAATAAATGGAAGTCAAGAGTTGAACAACTAGCACCATCAGAGAAGAAAATCATCCCATCATCAGAGTCACCATCGAAACTCGAGCTCAAACCATTACCCAACACTTTGGAATATGCATTTTTAAGAGAAGAAAGCACTCTATCGGTAATCATCTCGTTATCCTTAAATGATGAACAAAAAGGTAAGTTGTTGGATGTTTTAAAAGAGCACAAAGGAGCATTAGGATGGACCATAGCCGACATAAAAGGTATAAACCCAGTAGACTGCATGCATTACATTCACCTTGATGAAAATGCTAAATCTACTAGGGAAATGCAACGTCGATTGAACCCTAACATGAAAGAAGTTGTTAGAACTGAAGTCTTTAAACTGTTAAACGCAGGTATCATTTATCCCATTTCTGATAGTTCATGGGTCAGTTCTGTGCAAGTTGTCCCTAAAAAATCAGGAGTCACAGTAGTTACCAATGCTGATAATGAATTGATACCCACTAGAGTAACTACAGGATGACATATGCTTTGATTATAGAAAGTTAAATTCTGTCATACATAAAGACCATTTTTCTTTACCATTTATTGATCAAATGCTTGATAGATTAGCAGGCTATGAATTTTATTGCTTTCTAGATGGTTACTCAGGATACAATCAGATTCACATAACACCAAAAAATCAAAAGAAAACCACTTTAACTTGCCCTTTAAGCACTTTTGCATATAGAAGGATGCCATTTGGATTATGTAATGCACCTACTACATTTCAACGTTGTATGTTAAGCATTTTTTCTGATATGATTGAACGATTTGTTGAGGTCTTTATGAATGATTTTTCTATTTTTGGAGATTCATTTGATCAATATTTACATCATTTGACAAAAGTTCTGCAGAGATGTATCTAGAAAAAATTGGTCTTAAATTGGGAGAAGTGCCATTTTATGGTAAAATAAGGTATGGTCCTCGGTCACATCATTTCATGCAAAGGTATTGAGGTTGACAAAATCAAGGTGGATCTCATTTCTAATCTTCCTTCACCTAAAACCGTTAGAGAAGTAAGATCTTTCATTGGGCATGCTAGTTTTTATAGACGTTTCATTAAGGATTTTAACAAAATTTCTAGACCCTTATGCAATTTACTTGCTAAGGGTGTACATTTTATTTTTGATGATTTATGTCTTGTAGCATTTGAAAAGGTAAAGCAATTGTTGACGTCATCACCCATCATTCAGCCACCAAACTGGAGCTTACCGTTCGAGCTCATGTGTGATGCATCTGATTTTACAGTAGGAGCAGTATTAGGACAAAGAGTTGATTGAATTCCCCATGTTATTTACTGTGATAGTATGACATTAAATGATGCACAGTTGAACTATTCAATTACTGAAAAAGAAATACTACTAGTAGTGTTTGCATTAGAGAAGTTTCGATTTTATCTTATTGGCTGTAAAATAATTGTATTCACAGATCATGCTGCTCTTTAATATCTTCTTACAAAGAAAGATGCAAAAGTTAGACTAATTCGTTGGGTGTTGCTTTTGTAGGAGTTTGACTTGGAATTCAAAGATAAGAAAGGCTCTGAAAATGTTGTGGCTGACCATCTTTCTCGTCTCTATTTTGACACAATTACAGAACCCTTAATATTGAATGAGTCATTTTTAGATGAGCAATTAATGAGTGTAAAAGTATTACCTTGGTATGCTGATATCGTTAATTATCTTGCTACAAGTAAACTTACAGAGCATTGGGCCAAGCAGGACAAAGTTAAATTTTTTACGAAATTAAAGAATTTTTTCTGGGATGACCCCTATTTATTCAAGTATTGTGCAGATCAAATTATTAGACGATGTGTCGCAGAAAATGAATTTCAGAACATCTTTTCGTTCTGCCATGAACAAGCTTGCGGGGGCCATTTCAGTGCTAAGAAAACAACGACAAAAGTTCTACAATGTGGTTTCTATTGGCCAACTATATTTTGAGATGCTTACAGCTTTTGCTCTTTATGTGATAGGTGTCAACGAATAGGGAGCATTACACGAAGAAACATGATGCTACTAAATCCAATTTTAGTGGTTGAGATTTTTGATGTGTGGGGTATCGACTTCATGAGACCCTTTCCTGCTTCTTTTGGCCATCAGTACATATTGGTAGCTGTTGACTATGTATCGAAATGGGTAGAGGCAATTCCATGCAGAACCAATGATCATAAAGTGGTGATAGGGTTTTTGAAAAGCAACATTGTTTCACGCTTTGGATTCCTTCGAGCAATAATCAGTGATGGTTGTACCCAATTTTGCAACAAATCATTCAAAACACTTTTGACAAAGTACTCTATCACTCATAAAGTGGCGACCCCGTATCATTCGCAAACCAGTGGTCAAGTTGAGATCTTCAATCGAGAAATAAAGTACATATTAGAAAAAACGGTGAGGCCAGACAGAAAAGATTGGTCATTAAGACTCGATAATGCATTATAGACATATAGAACGGCTTTCAAGACCCCAATTGGGATGTCACCCTACAGGCTAGTGTATGGAAAAGTTTGCCACCTACCTGTGGAACTCGAGTATCGTGCGTACTGGGCTATCAAGAAATTCAATTTTGACATACAGCAAGCTAGCTCAGAAAAATGATTACAGCTAGCAGAACTTGAAGAATTTCGCAATGATGCATACGAAAATGCGAAGGTTTACAAGCAGCGATTGAAAGTCTTTCATGATAAGCAGATTATGAGAAAATCTTTCACTCTAGGTCAGAAAGTACTTTTATTCAATTCTCGTTTGCGCCTATTCCGAGGTAAGTTGCGTTCTTGATGGTCTGTCCCCTTTATTGTTCATACTGTTTTTCCACATGGGGCAATTGAAATTAAGGACCCAAAGAACGGTGTCACGTTTAAAGTTAATGGTAAAATATTAAATCCATATCTAGAATACCAACCATATGGAGAGAACACCGAAATAAATTTGAGTGACCCACCACATTTGAATTGAGATTTTTTTGTCTTTTCGGTGATTTGATTTTTTCTTTCTTTTTACTATTCTTCTGCTAATTGAAATTATTTGTGCATAAGTGTGTTTGTTTAACCATTAAGTTTTCTTTTATCACTTTTAATCATGAGATAGATCCTCTTGAACATCCTTAGACGACTTCAACGTGTCCAATATCATCTCAGAGGCCAGATACGATTTTGTAAAATACATCATATTTGGAAGTTACAACCACCAGAGTTAATATCCCACGTTGAGAATTTAGAAACCCAACTCAGAGACATTGAGAGAAGTGTTTACAACTTCCAGTTGAAGCTTGAGGTAAATTCCATAAAAGAACGATTGTAATTTTCTTTGTGTGTTTTTGTTTGTTACTTCGTTTATGTGTTTTAATTTGTCACCCCAGTCAAGTGGCGGATAACGGTACTCCATGATAATCAAGTCGATTACTTTAGTTTCCCATAATAACTGATATTTTAAGACGAAAGAATGGACAACAATGAGGTTTTAGCAAAGCTTCACAATCGATCCCTTTACTTCATCAGAATGCTCTCCTTACAATCTATAAAGCTCGGTCCGAACGCATGCGATTGCTCATGAGGAATAATATACCTGCTGATATCCGCTGGTTAATCCAGGCAAAGTATGCTTGGCAGGTGAGTTGCGTCCTAAATTTATTGCATACATGCCTGGTTGTGGTAAAGGAAATTACACAAGAAAGGAAGAGCTCGGAGAATTTCTGTTGCTTGTCATAAGTGTGCTAGAATGATATGGGATAAAAAACAATGTTCTTTAGGAATGATGTCTGATAACAAAGAAGATAAGATTCAATTCATTAGGGATGACTTGAATAAGGAGTCATTGGATGATATCCTTTTGTCTCTTGAAACGCATCCCAGTGGATATGTACAAGGAGCAATTCTCCAGTTATGGCCATTATTCCAGAAAAAGCATTCATGATACAGTCTCGGGAATCTAACTATAAACGACCTTGTTTGCCAGTTAAAAGAAAACTGGATGGGAAGCCTATCATCGACCCATAGAGGGCGTTGAAGCCGTTTCTGGACGTAAAACCAGAGGAAGATGTGAGCCACAGTCACAACTACCTGTAAATATTCTTTTACTTCACTGTTATTTTATTTCACTGTTGTTTTACCATTTGTATTATTGTCTTTAATAATTTTATTTTATCATTGTTTGCTTTTCCTTTTTGACTCTCGAGCCATGTGCATTACACGATTAATTGACATAGACATGATACCTCATTCACAGCTGTGACCCATTGCCGCCAAGATCCTTAAATATGATTCTTTTCGTTTGCACTCACAAATTATTTTTGAAAAGTATCTTAATGGCAGTTACTCCCAATAAACAATTCAAAAATATTTGTGTACTTTCTGGATTTAACTATGGCAAATATAAAGAGTTCGTTGAGGCAGCCATTTATCTTGGTCGAAGCATAGCAGCAAGGAAATTATACTTGGTATATGGCGGAGGTGACCGAGGGTTACCAAAACTGATCTCAGAAGCTGCTTATGTCAGAGGGAGCCAAGTGTTAGGCATCATCCCAACAACCTTAAAACCTTTGGGCTGTTTGTCTAACTCACTGACTGGAGAAGAGTTAGTTGTATTAGGTATGCAAGAAAGAATAACTGAAATACTTAATCATGCTGATACTTTTATTTTTTTACCAAGAGATCTTGCAACTGTAGAGGCGCTTATCACATTAGCATCTTGGGACCATCTGCACATTTTTCAGAAACCCATTGGTTTGTTAAATGTCAATAACTTTTATGATGGCTTTATCGTATTTCTTAACCATCCAATAAAAAGCTACTTCATTCCTTCCACAACGAAAAATCTTTTTATTTGTGCTCACATTACTAATAAGCTACTTGATCTGTTACAAGCTTATCGACCAGAGCAAGATCCCAAGACCTTGGTGTTAGAGTGTATAAATAACGATGGTAATAGTAGCTGCAGTAAGAAGTACAAATTAGATTTAACTCTCCGCCTGTAAATATTTTATTATGTGTTGCACCACGCAGGTGATGTCTTCTAAACTCTACTTCTTTTCTTTAAAATATTGAGGACAATGTTTCGTTCTGGTTGGGGGGAGGGGATAGTTGACAATTGTGGAATGTTGGTTAAGTTTTTACAAATTTTTTGTTGTAGAGACTAACCGTGGCTAAATTTTTGAATAAAAGATGGCTGAATATAGAGTGTAGTGACTCTAGAAACACATCTTCTTAGTTTGGAAGTTAAAAAAAAAAATTTTGTGATCTTTCTAACTTTTTCTTTTTGACTTCTCCTTTATAAATATACATTGTCAAATTTTTGAATCGAAGATGGCTGAATATAGAGTGTAGTGCCTCTAGAAACGCATCTTCTTAGTTAAAAAAAAAATCATTTTCTTTTTCTATCATTTTAAGTGTAACTTTTTTAATTAGTTTTTCTGCATCATTTTCACATTTCTGCATGCATATTTTCCTTTCATGTTTAGAATAGGTTGGGGTGTAGAATGTTGTTTAAAAAAAAATAGTGTGATTTTGTTTTTATTTTTGGATGACATGATGACTTTCGAAGTTTAGTATTTGTGTTATCTTTGGTCTTGAGTGATGTTACACTATGTTTGCTACTATATATGTTGATGTCGGAGATAAATATAAGTTGCTTGAAAGAATTGACATGTCATAATGAATAGTAAGTGAGCTTTTGAGCCTATTATTTTTCTTGGAAAGTAACCTTTTTTGCCTATTTTTCATACAACTTAGCAGTTTACTATTTTATATACGATCTCTATATTCTTTTGAATCAACCTTCTAAAAAAAAATTCTTTAAAAAAAAAGTGTGTTGCTGCATCTGAATGTCCATTTAACTAGTAGATATGGAAGATTATCTAAAGCCCCAAAAGATGATGGAAATGCCATCTTTGACCCGTTTGAGCCTTTCTAGCCATCCCTTATGTGAAATATCCATAGTTAGCCCTTTTGAGCCTTTTATTAAAAAAACACTTTTCTTTGTCAACTTATCATCTTGACCCACTCCAATTTGGAATATTACCCGATATCTTACAAGTTCCATCACCTATTCATGTTTGAAAAAAATATAAATAATTATTTCGTTTAGTAAAGTTGCGCAATAGCAAAAAAAAAAAAAAAGAAAAAAAGAAAACAAAGTTCTTTAAAAAAAGAGAGAAAAGAACAAAAAAGAGAGAGAGATATAATACAATAATAAATAAGTGAAATGCACTTTTTAGTTTCCAAAAGATATTATTTTTCTCAAACATATATTTTGTTTTCTCTATTTTTTTTCTTTGTTAGCCATGTCCCTAGCCTACGTTACATCCTAATAAAAGTCCTTTTTGATTTTAGAGAACTGTAGTCTGAAGTAGAAGCTAGTTATATGGGCTAAAAAGATGTAGTGATGCATAAAAAAAAAATAATTACATTGGGTTGACTAGTATTTTATTTGAGATCGTATTATTTCTAAGCTGTGGACATATTTCTTTCATCTTGGTGAGAGTGGATGATATTATTTCTTTATTATCTTCACTCAATTTATCATTCATTGAGGTGATAATTTTTATTGAGTTTAATTTCCTTGTGAGAGTGTCGCTATTACCGGTGAGATTTTGGGGTTTGACATGTCATTCTTGAAAGTGACCTAATTACTATAGCTGTGACAAAGTCTGCTGGACTAATGTGTGTGGATGGTTGATGTGGTGTGATGTTTCTTTAAACTGTAGATAATGCTTATACTTTTATTTTATTACTATCATTAGCCTGATTGAATGAACACGATTGTTTAAAAAAATAATAAAAAAAATCAAAAATCATTTTGGATTTGAATTTTGTTTTCACTTTTTTTGCTAGGGACTAGTAATAAGCTGGTTAGGGGGTGTATTGAGTGTTAGAAAGTGTATATTTATAAAGGAGAAAATCATCATTTTGTACTTCAAGTTTTACTAATATTCTTATTTTTATGTATTTAAACTTCTTGTGATTTAATTATGTGTGTTTTGTTTTAATTAAGTATTTTATGTATTTTAAGGGCATCGTGGTCATTTCATAATGAACGAGAGATTAGATAGTAAAACGGACATCACTTTTGAACTCAGGACAGTCGAAAACCTTAAGAGATGCACAAAAAAAAACAGCACTGTTCACACATACGATATTGTTCACGACACTGTTCATACTGTGTTACTGTTCAAACCGTGTGCAAACCGTGTTACTGTTCAAACCGCGTGATCAAACCCGTGGTCAAACCTGTACGTGGCGTAATCCTGTACGTCCAAACTGTTTTTAATCCGATGACCATGATTTACTCAATGTATCTATAAAAAGGGGGCCTCTTCCCCCTAATTTGATACCCTTAAATCCATTTTTGAGCTTAGTTTTCTGTAATTCTTTCTCAATCTTGTATTTTCTACGTATTTTAATAAATTCTCATTTTACTCTTAGTTCAATTATGAGTAGCTAATTTTCTTTCAAGTTTGGGTTGAAGGTGAAGTCTCAACATGTGTCATGGGCTTTATTTGGTAAATTTATTTTCTCTTCCCCTTTAATTTCTGTGGAGGTTTTGACTCTTTGTCGACAAATAATAATAATCTTGTCTAATTACCGCCCTGGTTTCACGGGCACCCTAGTATAAGGTTATTATTATTTGGTACGATAAGCCCTTAGCATCATATTGATTAGAGTGTGGTTGATGAGGCGTGGATTCCCCCCTCATGATTTAATTGGTATTAATAAGGAATATTTAGCCCATGGTACATGTTGATACGGATCCAGATATCCAAGCATTTTATTATAATAGTTTCCAGTTCAATTTAATTCCACTATTCCAATTTAAATTCTAGCATAGTTTAAATCAATTTTCCCCATAAATCCAATCATCCACTTACAAAATTAATTCTACACCTAATTAAAATCCACCTATTCGTGGGATCGACATTGGACACCATTGATCTATTCTATAATAAATTCGTGCGCTTGCGAGTTCAACAAAATTTGCACAACATTATACATATCAATTTTTTTAATCAATTATAGAGGATTATTTTTTAAATCTGTGTTTTAGGAAAAATTTAAGTGCCCAGGAATTTAGAGACACCCAATGAACGTACCAGTGAATCAAGATCTTTTTGTTGATTATTATTATTATTACTATCATGTATTATGTGAAGCATTTATATTTGATAGATAGTGGCATGTTACGATTATTTGTATAGATGTATAGATGTTATATGAGTAACTGAGTTATAAGACGTGATTACTTGTCACTAGATGTGTATTCTTCTTGTCGGGTGTTCTCCGCATCCGTACTGATAGTTACATTGTTCTAATGCGATGATGTTAGTCCAGCCAGTTATGACATATTTTTCTCCCGCTCGCCTCGCACAATGATGATTCCTACAAGTATGACATTTATTTCTCATGGGTAGTATTTAGTGTAGTTTTGTCATGCATGTTATGTATGATTTCATGTTTGCTTAGGGATTTTGTGCGTGGTCATGTCATATATATGATTATATATAAGCACTACATTATTTTTTGTATATAAATTATATCTACACATTGAGTTGCAAGCTCATTATTTTTCTATTTACCTCATTTCCTATTAATTTCTACAAAATTCCGTGCAGCTCAATTTATGATAAGTTGAAGTTGGGCTATGATACATATTGCTATATGTTTTGTATTTTGAGCACATTTATATAGTAGAACCATTATAAATTAATACTCAATAATTAATAATATCTATTATATAACAAGTTTTCACGGTCCCTACTTGAGCTGATGGACTAAATTAATAATTTTGATAAAATAATAAAATAATACTTTAAAAAAAATCTTGTATAACTTTGTGGGTCCCATTCAAATCATAAATTAAGAACTTGTTGGAATTAAAATTGTCTTTGACTTTGACCATGATATTTTAATTATATAAAATATGACTCTATTGTTACTTTTGTTTCTTAAATTTAAATCTACTTAGATCTCGTCTTTTATTTTCTTCTTGCATCTAAAAGTTCTGGGGTTGGCTTCTTTAATTATAATAAGAAATTATGAAGTATCGTTGATGTATGTTAATTGAATTATAAATAACTCTATAAAATAATTATTTATCTATTATTTAATTTCTCTTTTAATTAATAGATTTCATAACCCCCAATTAATTTATAGAGGTTCTACTGTATTTGAAATGTATATATGCATGGTAAGATTTGAAGTATGGACATTTCAAGTTTGTTTTAAGATAAGGCATAAAGTCTCTTTACATGTTTATAGTAAAGCCTAGGTTAGGTTTATATACTCATGGATTAAATTATGATATGAGCTCTAGATACAAGCATGAGACAGATAATACAGTGATTTTTGCATGATTAGTTTAGGATCAGATATAGAGGTTAGGGTGAGTTGCGTTGTGTCATATTTGCGCTATTCATTCACTAAAAAAAACAACAACAACATTATTATTATTATTATTATTATTAGTATTAATTAAAAGCATGTTCATTTAACACAACAAAAGGGGACAAAATACGAGTGGGAAAAACTTAATTAATGTGATAAACTTGTAATATTCATGGTTTCAAAAGGCAATTTTGGTTGGGAAATTAAGTATACGAGAACTACTATAATGTTTTGGTATGTGGTGGAATCCTCGAAATGGTTGCGATTAAAGAGAATCATGGCAAGTAATTAAATTGAATGATGTTCCATTAGTCGGGTCCGTCCACCGTCGCCAATGTTGACTTACCCATTTCAAGCCAAGATTCTGGGCTAAGAGTCTCTGGCAAGGGCTCGAGTCGTGAGGCTAGCTTCAAAGAGCAACAATGATGTCCCATTCCCGCAGTGGAAGGATAATAGGCTAGATTCTCCTAAGCCCAATATGTCCCATTGGGTTTAACCCAATTGAACCGTTACTTTTTTTTTGGTACAAAGGAGCTCTTAAACAGAGCTAAAGAAGCACTAATCGGGGGTATGCAATCTCATATATATCATGAAGCAAAAGCGAAGTGACACCAGCCAGAGGACTAATGAAATTGTGAAAACCAATGGAGACGTCAGATGAGTAATTCACAAGGTAGTCCACCGCAAAATTCGCCTCCCTATATATATGATTAATAGTAATGTGCCAACTCCTGTGTATAAGTTCCTTAATCGACCTTACTATTGGAGAAAACTTGTTAGTCACCTCTACAGAATTATGCAACATCTGCACAACACTCAACTTCCATGAGCAACCAACGAACTCTATAGTTCCAAGACATGACTAAACCGTAATATAAACCCCATAATTCCACAACCGCCATTGAGCAAAAATCGATGTTCATCGCAAATTCACCAACCCATTTTCTACAGTAATCCCGAAGAAGTCCGCCACCAGTAGAGATCCCATTGCTTTTGCAAGCACCATCAGAATTAAGTTTACACCAAGGCCATGCAGGGTTCTGCAAACCGACCCATTGCTCCAGCTTGCTGCCTTTCTTAATCAATCCAGACTTGTTCATGCAAAGGATCTCCTCAGCTCCTGTAACTGTAGGGAAAAAATCAGGTTTTTCAATTTTTCAATTAAAACCTTTTTGGACCGATCTCATACAACATATAAGAATTAAGTAATCCAGAAATTCGTACCTTTGATGATCTGAGAAGACGAACGATTGAGAGTTGTAGATTCGTCTCCAAACGATCTTCCAGGTTATGACTCAAGATCGATCAACACTGGACGTATGGGCGTCTGTTTCACCACTCCCAATTGCAACTGGCGTCTCTTAGATATCTTCTATATTTTTGTTGAAAACCTTGGAATTCTATTCTCTCCTTTTTGGGAGAAAAGTACCCCTTTTATAATATCTTATGAAAAATCCTAGTATGTTAGGATTATGATTCCTATTTTAAATTAAAATAGAATTCCTCTTTTAATTTAAATATTTAAATATTTAAATTAAATACTTTCTCTCCACTTACGTAAAAGTGGAGAGCATGTGTAACTAACTAGGGGACCATCTTGTAAAATATCACAAGCCCCCCTTTTACACGTGAATATAACATACTAGACTTTAACAAATATTATAATTATGATTTTCACCTAATACGCTAGTTTTCTTGCTTTTAGGTCCAATGATGGTGTTGTCAATTAAATGAGCTAACCCGGGGATCATTTGGGAACATACAATAGTGGCTACAATAATTAAATTTGTAATTAAACAAATATAATTATTTAATTCCAATTCTACTCCACTATAAGATTGGAACTGACCTTCATAATTGTATGCTCGAACAATAATAATTCGCCCAAGCCACATTGATTTCTTTACTGCATAATCCTTTATACCACATCATTAATTAAATCGATATCTCAACTGTCCAATCGATTTAATTACATCTTGTTCCTTGATACTTACTGGTTTTCTCTAATGATCACTTTCAATATATTAAATATGTTGACACACTCTGGCCAGAGAATTCTATGATCAAGTGCCGAAAACCCATCAAGAGATGTGTTGTACAAATTCTATATTGTTAATCTATAACTCCAATACTCATAATTGCCTCCACCAAGATACCGGGTAATCTTGATCACAAGTGTGTGTCGTGCCCATTGGTAACTCAAATGGAATAACTAACTCAAGATTAAAATTACAGTAAAATTAATGCCTATGAGATTTAATAAGTCTGACAGTCATTTTAAGGTTAATTAGATCTCATATGTGATCCTGTTCAATGTAGTGGTACTACATCAATAAATTCATACATGATTAAGACAAACCATTTAATGAATTTATTACAGTCTATACCTAAATAAAGTGTCCAACTTTATTTATCAACTGCGAATATAATTTATTTAATCATAAGATAACTTGTATTTATGTCTTCTGTGAATCCACATGGTGATCACATAAATACATATAATATGATCAAATGGACTTTACTCAAAATATTAATACAATTAAAATATTTGAATAAAATACCTCATTTATTTTATTAATCAGAAAAATTGTTTATTACAATAAATATATAAATATGCTTTAAAGAGCATATTTTTCCAACAATCTCCCACTAGCTCTCAAAGCATATTTGGCATCTCGCCCATGCCCATGGACTCTAAGTACAAGTAAAAAAGTTTCCCAGGTATAGCCTTAGTAAAAGGATCTGTAAAGATTTGCTGTGACGCAATCTGAGTAACTTCTACATCACCTCTCTGCATTATATCCCTTATGAGATGATACTTCCTCTCAATGTGTTTTTGTTTCTTGTGGTTCCTTGGTTCTTTTGATTGAGCCACTGCACCACTATTATCACAGAATAATTTAAGTGGTGCATTTGCAGCAGATACCACCTCAAGATCTTGAAGGAACTTGCGGAGCCATACCGCTTCTTTTGCAGCCTCAGATGCAGCCACATATTCAGCTTCTGTTGTGGAGTCTGCGATATAAGATTGTTTCACACTCCTCCAACTAATAGCTCCACTTCCTGATGTAAACACATAGCCAGAAGTAGACTTTCTAGAATCCTTATCTGACATAAAGTCAGAATCAGTATAACCCACTGGAATAAGTTCATCACCAGAATACACAAGCATATAATCCTTAGTTCTTTTCAGATACTTCATTATGTGCTTGACAGCAGTCCAGTGTTCAGGTCCAGGATTAGATTGATATCTGCTAACCATCCCAACCGCAAAACATATGTCTGGTCTAGTACAAAGCATGGCATACATGAGGCTTCCCACAGCTTCCGCATAGGGAACTCGTCTCATTTTCTCTATCTCTTCAGATGTTTTGGGTGATTGATCCTTAGAGAATGAAATTCCATGTCTGAATGGTAACAAACCAGTCTTAGAATTTTCCATGCTAAATCTAGCCAATATCTCATCGACATAGACCGCTTGAGATAAAGCTATCGTTTTATTCTTCCGGTCTCGTAGCAATTTGATACCAAGAATATAACTAGCTTCTCCCAGACCTTTCATATCAAATTGTTTCGCTAGCCAACTCTTTATTGTAGTTAATACTCCTACATCGTTTCCGATAAGGAGAATATCATCTACATAAAGAATTATGAAGGCTACAGATTTTCCCTGAATTTTCTTGTACACACATGGTTCATCAATATTCTGAATGAATCCAAACGATTTTATCGCTTGATCAAATCTGATGTTCCATGACCGGGATGCTTGCTTCAATCCATAAATGGATCTCTACAACTTGCATACCAAGTGTTCTTGGCCTTTTTGTATGAATCCATCTGGTTGCTGCATAAAAATGTCTTCTTTAAGATGCCCATTAAGAAAGGCAGTCTTGACATCCATTTGCCAAATTTCGTAATCTAACACTGCAGCAATAGAGAGCAGAATTCTGATGGATTTAAGCATAGCAACCGAAGAAAATGTTTCCTCATAATCGATTCGCTCCTTTTGAGTGAACCGTTTGGCTACTAATCTTGCTTTAAATGTTTCCACCCTTCCGTCTACTCCTCTTTTTCTCTTGTAGATCCACTTGCACCCTATAAGTTTTACCCCATTTGGTGCTTTTACAAGTTCCTAGACTTTATTGGAATACATAGATTCCATTTCTTGATTCATGGCCTTTTTCCAAAATTTGACATCTCTGTCTATTAGAGCTTCGTTGTAGCTAGTGGGATCTTGTACATGTTCATCTGAGATAGCCGTATAGGTTACTCCCAATAACATGTATCTCGCAGGTAACCTAGTTACCCTCCCACTACGACGAGATTCTAAAAGTGATGGTTCTTCAGGGATAATCCTGTGTTGATCAGCTGGTTGTTGCTGTTCTTCCTGTTCTATAACAGGAGTTAAAAGCTGGGCATTAACCTGATCACCTAACAGTTCTTCAAGTATTACCTTACTCTTAGGTTTGAAGTTATTCATATAATCTTCCTCGAGAGAAGTAAAATGTGTGCTCACAATTACCTTCCTATCTTGAGGACTATAAAATAAATCTCCCCTTGTTCCTTTGGGATACCCACAAACATGCAAACCTCAGAACGTGAATCCATCTTGTCTGCCTTTGGTTTCAGCACATGTGCTGGTGATCCCCAAATACGGACATGTCGTAAACTTGGTTTGCGACTCGACCATAGTTCATTGGGGTTTTAGGCACTGACTTAGATGGAACTAAGTTCAAGAGGTAAACTGCAGTCTCCAGTGCTAGTCCCCAAAAAGAGATTGGTAATGTTGGATAACTAAGCATAGATCTCACCATATCCAAAAGAGTTCTATTTCTCCTTTCAGCTACCCCATTTTGTTGTGGTGTTCCTGGGGCAGTCAACTGAGATATAATCCCATTTTCAACCAGATACTCTTTGAAATCTCCAGAGAGATATTCACCACCTCGATCAGATCGAAGTTTCTTTATGTTCTTATCTAATTGCTTTTGTGTCTCAACCTTATACTCTTTGAATTTTTCAAGAGCTTCAGACTTATGACGCATTAGATAAACATAACTGTATCTCGAGTAATCATCAGTGAAAGTGATGAAATACTCATAACCTCCTCAAGCTTGTAAATTGATTGGTCCACATATAACTGTATGTACCAATTCAAGTGGTACTGTTGCACGTACACCTTTGGCCGAGAATGACCTTTTGGTCATTTTTCCTTCTAAATAGGATTCACAGAGTGGCAATGATTCATTTCGCAGTGGACCCAAGAGCCCATCTTTGATCATTCTCTGTATCCTAATTTGGTTTATATGACCCAAGCGTAAATGTCAGAGGTAACATTGGTTGGAAGAAATATTTCTTTTCTTAGATAAATGTGTATGCTCATCATTATTGATCATTGTGTCATGCATAGAATGGATCATATGACTTAAATGATATAAATTATCTTTCAATGTACAAGAATAAATAAGTCTCTTATTATAAAAAATAGAAACAGAGGATCCAAAATTTACAGTGTACCCTTGTTTTGACAAACAAGTTACAGAAATTAAATTCCTCTTAATATCTGGAACATAAAGACAATTATTCAAAACTAAAGTCTCATTATTAAAAGATAATAAAACAGATCCAGTTTTCACTGCTGACACGAACTGTCCTGTCCCTAACTGCAGCTTGACGCTTCATTCACTTATTTTCCTGGTTTCCTGAAACCAATAAAGTGAATTACAAATATGATTAGTTGCTCATGAATCCAACACCCAAGTGTCAATAGGATTCTGAACTAAACAGGCTTCTATTACAAAAAGATTTCTCATACCTGATTTTACAATCTTAGGGCAATCCTTTTTCCAGTGACCTTTTTGTCCACACTTGTAGCATTTGCCTTTCGGCTTACTATCTTGCTTGGTAGACGATTTCTTTTTCCTAGCTTTCTTCTTACCCTTGCCTTTTGGCTTAGGCCTAGAAGAAGAACCTTTTTCAGCAATATTTATGCTTTCTAGAGATTTCTCAGTACGATAGATCTCTTCAGCAGAATGGAGTTCGTTCATCAATTCAGTTAAGGTCATATTTCTTTTGTTCATGTTATAATTGACCTTAAAGTCTTTGAATGTATCTGGCAGAGATTCTAGCACCATATCAATTTTTGAGTTATCATCAATTTGTGCACTCTGAATCTCAGCCTCATTCAAATAGTCCATCATTTTGAGGACATGACCACGAACTCTTGTGCCCTTCCCCATTTTGCTATTCATAACACCCTTCAATACTGCTTGTCTCGCAGAGCGAGTATTCTACCCAAACATCTCTTGGAGACTATCCATTATTTCAGTGGCAGTTTCCAAATTCTGGTGTTTGGTCTGCAGAATATTAGAAATTGAGGCTAAAATATAGCATTTAGCCATTTCATTGGCCTTTTTCCATTTCTCATAAAGCTTACTCTCATTTCTATGAGCATTTTCTGGTGGTACTAGGGGGCATGCCTGGGTTAAGACATATTTATAATTTTCAGCAGTCAGGACAATATATAGATTTCTTTTCAAATCTATATAATTCTCACCAGTGAGTTTGTTTTGATTCAGAATAATAGTAAGTGGGCTTAAGGAAGACATTTCTGAAAAATAAAACATCTATACATTAATACATTGAAACAAGTAATATTCACAATAAAAATCTAAAATGTAAAAAACCATAAATGCATTTTATTTTATTGTAACGATAATCTAGTACCGCTTTAGCAAGCTATCCATTGGGGAAGTCATGCCGCCACTTACTAGACCCAATTAACCATAAGATTATTTTCTTTCATGTCGTAACATGATAAATAACTATCGTTATCTTTTTGGGCCAAAATTTGTTAACAGAGCTTCGTTGGGAAGGTTAATAACAAATTTTGTTGAGTGTATAACCATTGTTTCAATCTACGCATTTCTCATATCATGCAGCCACCGTTAGGGTGATCAACAGATTACAAAATATTTTGATCTTATCTTTAAAGAAGTTCATCAAATAAAATATCTAATATATATACCCTCCGTAGGGAGTATCGTCGTATCATGAAGTCGAGGTATATATATAATTTTATTATTGAACTAACAATGGGGCCCGTGGGAAAATTATCTTGAATTTTCCCTCTCCCACTCAATATTTTAAAATTAGTTTTTCCTTTTAAAACATACATATATTGTTAATTGCATGCTTCCTATAATATTATCTAAGTGATATTTCATATTATCAAGCATTTGTAAATTTCAAACAATATACATAAATTCATATTATATGAATGACATATGCACAGAGTGGCACTACCTATTCTATATGACATGTTATCATGGCATGTTATCATCCAAAACATAACATATAGAAAAATAATTAAATAATCTTAATTCATGGCTTTCCTAAAATGAAAAATTACATTAAATCTAAGTCTAATCTTCATTGGGCTTCTTGTCAATGTCCATCTTCCATAAGCTTGACTTTGTTAATGGACTAGGGGAAATTGGGCTTTAAAATTTATTATCGGTCCAATTTTAATTTTGAAAGAAAATAAATAAATAATTAAATAAATTATTATTATTTTTAAATAAAACTTTTGGACCAAAAATAAATTTAATGTGTTAAATTTTATTTATGTACTTTAATCCATTAAGCCCAAATTTCAATTGAGCCTAAAATTAGGATTCATTAAGTCTAACACTATTTGTAGACTTAAATACATAAACTTAAAAATTTTATGCCCAAAAGAAAAACTTATGGAACCATAGGGATCTTAATGATATAAGCTAAGAAACCCTAAATCCATATTTTTCTTTTTCGTTGCTTCTCCAGCCGCCATCAACCAAAAAGCTCACACTGTTCAGACCTTTCTCACCGAATAGCCGCCATCAACGCCGAGTTTGCCGTCTCCCATACATCGAAAAGTTGCCAACCAACGCCCTTGACTGCGCGACGCTGCGCTTTCACGCTCACGCTCACGCTTCTTTGGCGGCATTCTTTGGTTGCACGCTGTTCTTTGTCGTCGCGTCTTTGCAGTTGCTGCTAGCTACTGCGTGCGCACGCGGCAACTGCTGGGCTTGCAGCGCGAGCTAGTGCCCACAAGGGCCGCGCGCGCTCCTGCTGCGTGGTCGCTGATTTTAAGCCAGTCTTTGCTGAAATTTCCAGCCTTCATTCCTTTAATCTTTCGTCCCGTGATTAATCTTCATTGATTTACAAATTTCCTACGCTAATTTTTGGCTTACAAAATTTCTATTACAGTAAAATAAATCAAGAGGGAAATATGGTGATGAAGAGCACCCCTCTTGTTACAGATCCAAACGAAAATACAGACAAATTTCTAACCATGAATTAAGACAATCCAAGCATGTTTTATTCATATATTAATAAATAATATATATCTAAATAAATTGTGTCACTCTAATACATAATAAACAAGATAGATTTCTTACGAAATCCTTATATATTAATATGAGATGGCTTTGATACCAATTGTAGGGAGAAAATCAAGTTTTTCAATTTTTCAATTAAAACATTTTTGGACCGATCTTATACAACATATAAGAATTAAGTAATCTAGAAATTCGTACCTTTGATGATCTAAGAAGACGAACGATTGAGAGTTGTAGATTCGTCTCCAAACGATCTTCCAGGCTATGACTCAAAATCGATCAACACTGGGCGTGTGGGCGTCTGTTTCACCACTCCCAATTGCAACTGGCGTCTCTTAGATGTCTTCTATATTTTTGTTGAAAACCCTGGAATTCTATTCTCTCATTTTTGGAAGAAAAGTACCCCTTTTATAATATCTTATGAAAAACCCTAATATGTTAAGATTAGGATTCCTATTTTAAATTAAAATAGAATTCCTCTTTTAATTTAAATATTTAAATATTTAAATTAAATACTTTCTCTCCACTTACGTAAAAGTGGAGAGAATGTGTAACTAACTAGGGGACCACCTTGTAAAATATCACATGCCCCCATTTTACACTTGAATATAACATACTAGGCTTTAACAAAAATTATAATTATGATTTCCACCTAATACGCCAGTTTTCTTGCTTTTGGGTCCAATGATGGTGTTGTCAATTAAATGAACTAACCCGGGGATCATTTGGGAACATACAATAGTGGCTACAATAATTAAATTTATAATTAAACAAATATAATTATTTAATTCCAATTCTACTCCACTATAAGATTGGAACTGACCTCCATAATTGTATGCTCGAACAATAATAATTCGCCCAAGCCACATTGATTTCTTTACTGCATAATCCTTTATACCACATCATTAATTAAATCGATATCTCAACTGTCCAATCGATTTAATTACATCTTGTTCCTTGATACTTACTTGTTTTCTCTAATGATCATTTTCAACATATTAAATATGTTGACACACTCTGGCCAGAGAATTCTATGATCAAGTGCCGAAAACCCATCAAGAGATGTGTTGTACAAATTCTATATTGTTAATCTATAACTCTAATACTCATAATTGCCACCACCAAGATACCGGATAATCTTGATCACAAGTGTGTGTCGTGCCCATTGGTAACTCAAATGGAATAACAATTACAATCATGAAATCATAACTAACTCAAGAATAATATTACAGTAAAATCAATGTCTATGAGATTTAATAAGTCTGACAGTCATTTCAAGGTTAATTAAATCTCATATGTGATCCTGTTCAATGTAATCGTACTACATTAATAAATTCATACATGATTAAGACAAACCATTCAATGAATTTATTACAGTCTATACCTAAATAAAGTGTTCAACTTTATTTATCAACTGCGAACATAATTTATTTAATCATAAGATAATTTGTATTTATGTCTTCTGTGAATCCACATGGTGATCACATAAATACATATAATATGATCAAATGGACTTTACTCAAAATATTAATGCAATTAAGATACTTGAATAAAATACCTCATCTATTTTATTAATCAGAAAAATTATTTATTACAATAAATATATAAATATGCTTTAAAGAGCATATTTTTCCAACAGTAACAACATCCTGTATCATGCTATTGTTGTCCACCCATAACTGATTGAATTGGTATTGATTTTGCCAAAACCATAGTCTCTATATCGCGACCCCGAACAGGCAAGACCACTCCAAACTTTTCTCCACACCGGTTACTTTTTAAGTTCAGAGTTAACCAATCTTTAAGACTTAATGAATAGAATTGATGACAAAGCTCACTTGGAAGGAACTGATTCCGCAATCCTCTAGCCATAAAACAGTCACGAAGGACATGTAATGTAGTCTCCATGGCCACCTCACACCAATCATAGTTCCCATCAATGTAAATGTGTCTCCTCCTAATTTCAAATTTTGTCTTCAGTTTGTCATGCAAAGCAAGCCAAATAAAAGTTTGGATGCGATGAGGTCCCTTCCATTTCAAAGCAAGGCTCTAACATGTATCCTCAACATCATTATTTTTTGCGGTAATGGCAACATAAGTCGAGCTAACAGAAAAATCCTCCTTTTTCAACTTGGCTTAAAAAAAATGATCATCAACCTCCTTCCCATTGGCGGATGAGTAGTTGCTATTCTGAAAATAATAGAAATAAGGAGGAGGTGATCAAAAGATTCCCAAAGCCAATTACCATTAGGATCTACAAAATTAACAACTGAATTCAGTAAAATTTCATCTGGAATAGGGCCCACAACATAGCAGACCAAGGACTTATTTTTTGTAACCCAACAATTCCAGCAAAATTGTACCCTTCTGCCATTGCCAATATTCCACCGAATTCCTTTAATTGTATTAGACCAAACACTTCTAATCGACTTCCACAGATGCGATCCATTTCGAGTTTGTCGCACATAGGGGAGGGCTAAGTCAAGTAGCCCGTATTTTGTATAAAGAACTTTAGCCTAAAGATTTGTCGGTGAAGAAATCAGCCCCACTCTAATTTCATAATTAAAGCTCCTTCATCATCTTAAGGTTTTTAAGACCTAAGCCCACCACAACTTTTAGGCTGATAGACCTTATTGCAACTAGTAAGGCTCATCTTTCTTTGATCACTCGACCCACTCCAAATAAATCTCTTACATATTTGATCAATCTTGTTTTTTATCCCAGCTGGAAGGTCTGACGTCTGCATCGCTTATACATGAATTGCTTGTATAACAGATTGAGTAGGAGCGATTCTTCTGGCAGGGGATAAATGTGCAGCATTCCAAACTGAGAGGTGTGTTTCTACTTTTTCAAAAATTTCATGATAGGTCTTCTTGGTAACTTAGAATGAAGCAATGACATACTAAAATTCTTCCTAAGATACTTTGTAATTGTAAAGCCGAGGGAATTGCCATTGCAGAAGGCCTTACAATTACGGACATTCTTATAGAAAAAGATTTGAGTTTTAGTTTTGTTAACCTTTGCACCTGAACTATTGCAAAAATCCTTAAGAACTGAATGAACAATACTTGCCTGATCACAAGAAGCTTCAAACAGTAGTAGGAGATCATCTGCAAAAAATAAATGTGAGAAGGGGGTTCCATGTCATGAAAGACGCATCAGCTTCTAGGCACAATTATTCAACGCTTTAGACACGTCATGGCTAAGCCTTTCAATACAAAACACAAAAATATTAGGGGACATAGGATCCCCCTATTTAATGCCTTTTGAAGGTACAAAATCCTTTGTATGCTCTCTATTCCAAAGCATATTAATCCTCGTAGTGGTGATACATTCCATAATAACACGAATGATATCAATTGGGATTCCCATCTCCAGCAAAGTATCATAAATAAAGCTCCAGCTCAGCCTGTCATAAGCTTTTTCAAGATATAGCCATATAACCTCTTCCACTAGTTTTCCTCATTAAATGGATAACTTACTGAGCGACAACAATCTTCTCAATAATATGTCATCCAGGAGTGAAACTCATTTGATGCAGCCCAATGATATGAGGAAGAATATTTTAAAGTCTATTAGCAACCAGCTTAATCACGGTTTTATAAACCACAGTACAAAAGGCTTATAGGGCGGTATATCATCAAATTGAGGGGTTATCAGTCTTCGGAATAAGGACTAATAGGGTCCAATTAACCTCCTTGGGGATGTGCTTATTGGCAAAAATATTCTTAATAAAGCAACAAACAGAAGGCCCAATGACAAACCACTAAGATTGATTGATGTGCTTATAATTTATATATTTTTTATATATTTTTTTAACTTAATTTTATGTTAAATTATATTTTATTATGTTAATTTTATCATAATTTTTATATTTTGTTATTTTAGGTGTAATATGGGATTAAAGATGAATTAAATCAGAACATTCAGAAAAAAATCTACTTAAAAGAATAAAAAAGGAAAAAGAATAAAGACATTTAATTGAAGGGTCCACCTACGTTGCCTCTGGGGTTTGGTGCCCCATTTTTTGTCTTTTTCAAAGTCACTGTTGGATGCAAGCAAGACTTGCATAATGGCTTAGATGTGATTTTAGGTTATTAACATTAAAGGCCCCTTTTTTTCATGCAAAATAAGAAAATTAAAAGTTTTAAAATTATGATATAAAAGTCCATAATATATATATATATATTTTACACTATTGAAATAGATTTCCAATTAAATGGCTTATTCTTACATGTATTAATATCTATTTAAATTAATAAATTTACTTATTAATTAACAAATTAACTAGTTTATTATATAGTTAAACATGTATATTATTTATGAACCATAATTAATGATAAATATAAATATGATTTTTTTAATTTAACATAACGGCAACCAATTTCCTCTCACCCATGTGACCAATGTTCAAACCCCATAATCTTTTTTATTCCCATACAAGAGATTTTACTATCTCAAGTAAATGTAATGTACAAAATATGAAAATAAATTTAATTTGATATTCTATGTAGTTATTTTTTTTTTTGGTAACATAAGATTTATTTAGCATATTATCAATTATTTAATTATGTAGTAAAAATATGTTAATTTACTAATAATAATAAAGTGTTAGTTTATGAATTTGTAAAATAATAAATTTACACACTTAAATAAATTAATATTTATTACTCCACCCCAACAGTTTAAATAGTCATTAGCATACATCCATATGGTTGAGATCTTTCATTAATTTAACTAAGAGAAGGGTAAAAAAATTCTAAATAATTACTCTATTTGAAAATAATTTAAATATTTCCTCAGTTTTCTTTTAATTAAAATAATTCAAAAAATTTTTCTTTTAATTTACTAGTGTTTGTGTGTATAAAGAGAATAAGTGCTTAAATTCTAAATAAATTAATGCTTCCAGAAGCATTAATGCAATTGAAAATCTTTAGGTACAGAATTAATGTGTGAAAATTTGAAAGTTTTTAGCTTTTTTGTTTTTATAACCAATAATAGGAGTACATTGTAATTAACTTTGAAAAAGACAAAAGAAAGGGTACCAAACCCATGTTGCAATGTAGTTTCGCCCTTAATTGAAACAATTCAAGGAAGATTTAATTAAATTAAGCATCATGCACGTAGCCACGTGAGCTAAGCATTGAAGATTTAGTTGACAAATATGGCAAATCACGTGAAGAATAAAAGGAAGAGAAGAAAAGGTAAATTGGCTTTCAATTTCAAGTTATTCACATGGAGAGCATTTTGGCAATTTAAATGGAAAGCTCAGCATATATTAAAGGAAGCAAATATTTTGGCATGGTTTTAGATGGCAAGCATGATGGGCTTTGGCTTCAACAATTCTTATTAGCTTAGGAATTAAAGAGGCAGCTAGTTATTACTATATAAAGGCCACAATTGAAGCATTATGGGAGACCACAAGCCGAAGAAAAAAGAAAGGAAGAAGCAGCCACACCAATTAGAAAAAAAAAAACCGAGAGCAGCACGAGCAATTTAGAGGAGGAAGAAGATGCTGAGATTAATTCTTGAGTTTTTCTTTCACTCTTCTCTATTATCTTGCTTGAATATTCTATACAATATTTATGAATTCTCTTTATACTCCTATGAATTAATTTATTTTACTAGGACTACGATATAGCCTAACTATGAAGATTTAAGTACATAAATCTATGTTATTTTTAATTTATTATTTTATGATTGAGTGTTTATTATTGTGCTTAATTCTTTTAAATATCTGACCAATATTTGAATAATTTGAGGATACATAATAAGACTGAGAGGAGATTTATGTATTTTGCCTCTGTGTAATGGATGTCATGAATTGAATGAAAGACAGAGATGTGCCAACATGATTCTTGCAGTTTTATTTAAGAATTTCCATAGAACTTAATAAATCTTTACATATTTAAATTCACATAGAGATATAGTAGGTTAATATGTGAAGATATTTTTGATATTACTCAAGAGAGGATATTGAATAGATTAGAGAAATTCAACATGGGTAATAAACTTTAATAGCATAGATGGAGGATTAGATTGGATTGGTTATGGTGAAATCAGATGTCCTAATGTCTTAATCTCTTGATGGTTTCTATTACTGGCGGCGTCTTATCTTTATTTAATTTCTAGTTATTTTATTTTATTTAATTTTTAATCTAAATTCACTTATTTGGTTATTCAAATAAATTAGTGTTAGAATAATTTTGATAGCTAATAAGATATATAATCTCTGTGGGACGATACTCTACTCTTCATTATATTACTTGTGCCGACTAGTATACTTGCTAATTTACGCATCACTGATAAAACATGGCATGTAGTCCATCCACTCTAGGGACTTTCAAAGGTTTCATATTGAAACTAGTCAATCTAATCTCATCATCATCCATAGCTGCCTAGAACACATGGAGCATTTCTGCCTTCACAGGAGGGAAGCAACTTGTGAGGGAATAAGGTTGAAATTCAGCCATATCCAAAGTGTACAGCGTAGAGAAAAATTTAACTGCGAGTTTCTTAATAACTTTATTGTTATACAGCCATTGGCCTAACTCATATCGAATAGCTTAAATTTGATTCTTTTTCCTTCTGGTAATGGTTTTCTGGTGGGAAAAATCTGTATTACAGTCCCCATGCATCACACACTCTTTTTGAGACTTCTGATATCAAAGTAATTCTTCTTAATATAGAACTTTCTCTCAAGCTCTCTTCGAAGTTTCCATTCCAAATAAACAAGACTATTGGAATCATAAATCTCTAAGGCTTTTTGAATCCCCTCAAGACAGCAAGCAGCTGCTTTTTCTTGTGTAAAATATTGCCAAAACATTCTTTGTTCCATTCGGCCACCTTAATGGTAAAATTCTGAATAGCCTCCATATATAGAGCAATGGAATTCTAATAGGAAGCAACAAAATTATCAAAATCCTTGTTCGTAAGCCAAGTTGCCAAGAGCCGGAGCAGCTTAGGACCATACATTCGCCTTCCCATGCTGTCAAATCGAGCTAGCACTTGTCTGTGATCAGACTCTAATTTTGGAATATGCAAAATTGATCCCTCAATGAATGTTCTGAACCAAGCATCATTACAGATAACCCTATCAATTCTTTTACACAAACTTCCTTGAGCCCAGGTGAACTATAGCCCTTTAAAGTGAAGGTCATGTAATAGATTTAAGTGAAACCAATTGTGAAATAAATTACAAACTCCACTTCTATTAGGAGAGCCCCCCCTTTTCCGAAGCGTAGAGAATGGCATTAAAGTCACCACACACAAGCCAGGGGACCTGCACTGATTTAGCAATTTTATCAAGATGGACCCATAAATGCTTCCTCGTACGGGGATTGGGACTAGCATAAACAGTTGTAAGCCAAGAAACAAAATTATTATTCACAGCAATTTTCATGTGCACAAATCTTTTGTGGTTCAAGATGACATCAATGTCAAGATTATCCTGCCAAAGGATCCAAATTCCCCTAGCAAAACCAGCCTTAATATGGTGAGACTTAGCTAAAGCCGTTGTTCTGTATAAACTCATCCACTTTATGCCCACTAATTCTAGGCTCTAAGACAACAACCATACCAGGCTTGTAGTTATTGAGAATAGTAGCAAACATTCTTCAAAACGTCTTTGAGGCCGCGCCTTGAACATTCCAAAGTAAAACATCTTTAGGCATAAAGAGAGATAGGTGAGAGAACAAGATAACCTTATAATAACAGCTCTAGAGCATCATGTTCCAGGTCCATATTGACACGATTCAAAAGTGTTATTACTTCCAAATATAAGAATGTTTAGTTATAATATAACTCGGTGAGTCCGGAGTTGAACCACAGAAAATTTAAAATTTAGTAGTCAATTTATTAAGTAAATAAAATTAAATACGAAAAAAGAAATTAATAGGAATCAATATAAAAATATGTTCAGATTATAGGATCTGCTCTCAATATTTAAACTATGGTTTGAATACTCTCTCATTTTTATATTTTGCCTCACTTTATTAGTTAATTATTATATCATTTAATACTTTATTAGTTAATTATTATATCATTTAATTCTTAACTACTATGTGTGTAAATAAATATGGAATCAAGTACGTAATGTGCCACAACTATATTAATATGTCGACATTATGTTAAAATACCATATAGATCTAAGGAGATATACAAATTAAGTTGACATAAAAATAACAAAAAAAAACCATAAAACTTACTTGAGAAAGTAATTAATTTAATAATTTGAAATCTTGAACTTCACCTCATCATAGTAAAATTAGCCACTCATATTGAAAGCAAACATAACACTCTTTTTATTTCACAAATTTTTGAAATATATTATAAGAAAATTGATACAGAAAAAAACAAGAAAAAAAAGAAAGAAAGAAAGAAAAAAATTCCTCTGCTTCTTGTTCGTTCTCTCTTCACCTCCCTCCCTTTCTCTCTTCATCTTCTTGTTATAGGCAATGAATGCCTTTAGCTTCCTTTATTTTATTATTTAAACTATTTTTTTATATTATCTTTTCTTAGAGGAGTGTGATAGTCATGGTGATGCATTCCAAATGTCTCCAGCAATTCTTCTTTGTTTCCGCTTTCAGTTCCAACTCCCTTTAATTCTTGAAATATATCTATAATATAAAATTAAAATAAAATTAACATCTTACAAATTAATTTAACATAAAAATATATTTGGGGAGTGTTAAGATAATTCAAGAATAATAAGTGTATTAATCAACACAATAAGTGAAAAATTGATAATCTTATCCTTATTAAATGTATATTTTTTAGTGTCAATCACACGTCGTTTTTATCTTCTAGAGATAAATTATCATCTATTGAATTAGAGTCTTCATCTCTACTATCATGCATAAAGTCACTATCATTACTATCATAATCCAGATTCTCATTCAAAGCCAAGGTGTCTGCATCAGGAGGCTCCCCTGATGGCTGTTATTGGGCTACCATTGCGGTTCCAATAAAGAGATGTTTTGTTGAGGAGTTCTCCATGGATGTTGGCAGTTTTTTAGGTGGGCTAAAATTTAAAAAAAAAATGAAATTTATTTCTCAAAAAATTTGTTTTATACAAATAAAATTAAACACACTATATAAGTAAAAATCTAACCATAAAACTATAAAAATACAATGTAAATAAGAAAAATATTATCAAATATTAGATTTGTTTTTTTTTATGAATATTAATAAAATACGTTTATAAATTATAATTAATTTTTTTTCAAATGTTTGTGTCAGCATTAAAGGAAAATGCTGTGTGGTAAAGAGAATTTAAGCTAGTTTTGACATAAATGGGGATAGGGATGTTGGCTGGTTTGCATGGTTTTTGCTCAAGTTACGTAAAGCACATAAGGCATGCATGCGAGCCGGTTCTGCTTGGCTTTCTGGATTAACTATCTCTTGAGTACCTGTGTTATTGGATGAGGGATCATAGGATTGCTTGTCAGTAAGATTTTTTTTTTTTTATTGGAGGCTCATTTTTAAGTGTTTTTGTGTGGCTAATGGAGTTATTTATGGGCCCATGGCTTTCTAAACCAAGAACTACTGCCAAATCTTCTTGTCAAAGTCACCTTCTGTATCATTAGCAAGCACTCCAAAACGGGAACTACTATTAAAATTTCTCGAATGATCACAGCCCAAATCACGTACAATATCATTTCCCTTATTTACTCTCGGCTTACCTTTTCTAGAAACCACCATCTAAGGTCCAAACTTTGGGATATTTTAGAGACCATCTCCAGCACCCTTTTCTGGCATCACCTCGTCACTCTTTTATGCACAACTTAGCCTCTTCTTTCCCACTGTATCATCCGTAACAACCCGATCAGGACATGATTCGCAGCTATGGCCATATTTACCACAGCCAAAGCAAATATTTTGGAGATTCTTATATTCAACTTTTCGAACCTTTCCATCAAGACGGAATTGTGAGACTAGAGGCTTAAAAAAGGTGACTTCAACAACAATTCTTGCAATTTTGCCACGTGAAGCAGATTCCGTATTATAATCAATTCGAATGACCTTACCAATGACTTGCCCAAGCATAAGAAGGACGCGTTTGTGATAATAGTAAAGCGCCATACCAGGTAGCCGAATCCATGCTATGATTGATTGAATCTTTTCCTTTGAACTATCAAACTGCGGAGACCATGGTTGAACGATTAATAGTGTCCCATTACAATCCATGGTCCCTGGGCGAGAACAAATTCAACATCCCCTTCTGTTTTGAAACGGACTAAGAAATATTCATTTTCTAAATCAATGACAGAGAACCCTAAGGTGAAACTCCATAAGGCTCCCAATCGGTTGCAAAGAGTGCGATAGCCAATAAATCGCCCAAGCAACTTAATCACCACTGTATACTGCCATGGCTTAATCAGTTGCGCATGAATTTTCTAGGAGAAAGAAATAAATGGCATACTAACCCCGTGCTCAACCACAATATTCTCCGGTTCAAAATCCAAGTCGCCATCACCACTACTAAGTTCATTTACAAATGTCCGCTGAGATTCCATCAGTTTGTCTCTAAAAGAGAGGGAGTCTCGATTATCACCATTCTCGATTATCACCATTAGCACCTTGGGAACGAAACCTGGCTTTTTTGGTTGAACGGTCATCATTCAGAGGTGAGGGATTGGCTTTCCCAAAGTCCATCTCTTTTTTAGAATCTTGCCAAATCTTTACTGCTTTACAAGAGCTTGAAATTTTTACTTTTTTTCAAAGCTTGGATATTTTAACATTTTAACAAATTACTGAGTTTGGTTTTTTCTCCTGTATTGTAGGTGCTGCTGCTTCTGCACGCTTTGTGGCTCTAATTTGCTTGTTCTAATTTGAGGGATTCGGTTTTTGCCCCTCCCCTTTCTTGATGAATTTTTTTATCTATTTATATAGCTCCATCGTTTAGTCGAGATTCATATGGAAAAAGAAAAAAAATAGACAATAAGTTGGCTAATTAAAGCAAAAAATTCATTGAAAACATGAAAGAGTTAAAAACACAAAGCGCACAGTTAATTCACATGAAACTCCTTTTTTTCCTATTGGCTGTTGATGTAACTATCTATGCTGCTTTTAGAACGTGCTCTGGAGTTGCTTCACAATCTTCTTCTCTACTTGGAACGCCTTAGCGAGTATATCAGTACCAATGGCAGGATTTGATCCAAAAGCAGTATTAGCAATGGTGATTACTCCAAGATTTTGGCTGCTAAATGCAACAATAGCCACAACATTCCCATATCCCACATTGCACTGGAAGTGAACAAGTCCCATTGGAAACACAAACACATCACCCTTCCTAAGGACCTTAGGGATGAGACGATTCTCAGGATTTGAAGTAACGAATCCAACTTCAATAGAGCCTTTAATTACTGTCAGGATTTCGATGGCTCTAGGGTGAGCATGGGGAGAGTTAAGACCCCTGGTGCATAATTAATGGGCCCAATTGAGGCACTGAGAGTGTTGAGCCCTGGAATCTGTACTACACTGACTGAGGTGACCCTAGAGCCAACTGGGTTTGACGTGTTGTCGGCAATATGAAGTCCACTGAAGAAGATATCATTTGCTGCAACCATGCTAGGGTTGTTACAAGCAAATCAATTTACTTTTTTTGGGTTAACAATATCAAAATATATACACATGATTAGCAATGAGTAAAAAAATACACATATACACATAAATACATATAATTTAGTACCATTACATACCTGAGCTAGGATTTGCGACAGAAGTCCCGTACGGGAGTAGGCTCATAAGCAAAAGCGAGACAGCTGAATGAGAGAGCAACCACGCTTAAGCAAAACAATTTTTTTGCCATTTCAAAGTATCTAATTAAAAGTTACCAATGAATTTATTACACAAAAGAGAAGAAAGCAAAGGAATTTAAGTTATGAAAATGAGCGTTTGCTGATCTCTTTACACAACGATGTAGATGGTCCATACATATCAAGTTCCTGAGTCTTGGACGATGAAGTATCATGATTCATAATTTTAAATTCTGATGAAAATGTCGTCCATTTGAAGTAGTCATCACAGTTGGACATTCGTTACTCGTAGAGCAATTACTCCTTTGCAAGTACAGATGGTGTATCTTAGAATTGACCAAAAAAATGAAAATATTTTTTCCAAGCTATTAGTATTTTATAAGTGGGTCTAATTGTCATGGCAGCCAAACCAAGCATTAATATAGTATGCTGTTGTACTGTTGCTTTATTTTAATATACTATATTTCTAAAATTGTAAAATTTCTAACTGTTTCATCTGTCTGCACCTGCCTTGTGCTCGTACATATTTACTCATAATTATCATTTCGATTTATTCCTATGTATCACAATCTATTTATAAAACAGCTAATGATATATCCTATATGTTATTTTCAGGTTAATTTTATTGAAGATTTAACAAATAATAAGTAAATAGGTATAATGATTAGGTGTTTTGGGTAAATTTGGAAGGATATTTTTGGACCAATAAATGAACGACACTTGGAGAATTACAAAGATAAAATGGGCACAATACCTAGAGAAGTATCAAAATGTCATTTGGAAGAGTTTTCTACTTTAGATAGGAGTGGAAAAAAGTCAAGATTGGACATTTCAGATATTTATGAGAAAGAATAAACATAGTACAAAATGAATGTTCATGTCCTTTTTGCCTAAATATAACAAATAGTCCTAAAAATATTCTTTCTTTTTAACTTAAACATGACATCTAGCCCTAAATTTAGTGTATTTTCCTTACACTAGTCTCCAATATATAAATATCTTATTCACCCATTTTAGGGACCTTTCTCTCTCTCTCCCCCCTCCATCTTTTCGGATTATCATCTAATTTGGTACTTTTAGAAGGTGATTTTTTATTCTCCACCTTCATCGTCTTCATTACCATATTATCACTCTCCATATATTTATTCACCAGATTCATCTTCATCTTCATCAACATTGAATATCTCTATATAACTATTTATCTTATATTATTCATCTTGAATAATATAAAATCTTATAAAATTTCTCATTTATATAGTTAATTGGTGGTAACTTGCTTTCATGGATGTAGGCCAAGAATCAAACTATGTAAACATTATGTATTCTTTATATTTATGTTTATTTAACTATATTTTCAATCTAAGGTCAAGATTGTATTTCACGTAAGTATTCTGTGAGACCACCTGAGGTATCTCCCAATAGCATTTATTTAAGCTACTCTTAAACACACATTAGCCCTCCATATCAATTCCTTAAATTAACTCCTATGGGGCTCTACTGAACTCCATATTATTCTCCATATGACCACCACAACTAACTACACATATTACTTTAACTCACTATCTAGTGCGTCTTCGCTAAACCATATACCCAAAATATCAGAAAAATACACCTAAATCCAAACTTAGCACAAACTCTACTCAAATATAAATTTATTTGTTTGAATCAAATTTGAGCTGAATCCTGTAAGAATTACTCAATTGGTTCGAATAAGATCTTAGAGAAAGTTTGGTAAAAACATTAGGTAATTCACTCAAATTTAGGAATGGCAATCTAAGCTTGAGCTTGACCGGGTCAAAAAATATTTAAAGCTCGGCCCTAAATTAATATGACCATTTGTGGTTTCGGGTCGGGTCGAATCGGATCAATGTTGGGAGCCGACCCTACTGAATTTTTTTTTTTTTTTGCATAATTCAATAATTTGAGCTCAAATTTGTCAATATTTATGAAATTACAAAAGCTAATGCTGGCGAAACATGTGCGTGGCTAACGGACGCGGTAGGACGACGACAATGCATGGCTAGTTCACGTCGCGGCGTCGTGTAGCTGATTGTGATTGGAGATAGAGCTGGTTGTAGGCGAGAGTGAGACAAATAGAGAGTGGAGACAGTGTGCGGCTAATTGGATGGTCGTTAGTTGGCTGTGGCGCGGCAGATGGTGACAATGTTGCTAACGGGACGACGACTGAGTGGCTAACTTAGGGTTTTGTCATTGATTGCTTTTGTGATTTTTGAATTATGATTTTGTGTAACTGTCTAAGTGTATCGAAGTGTGATTTACTGGAGTGAAGCGTGTGTGTGTGTGTCTTTGATACATTAATGTCCCGCATGTGTGTATATGTTTAGTTTTTTTTTTTTAAATCGGGTCGGGTTGACTTTAAGTCCGACCCTTACCTAAATTATTATTGGGCCTTAAAATTTTGACCAGAGCCCAACCCAAAACCCAAATATTCAGGTCAAAACCCAAAAAATTATGGTCAGGTTAGTCGGGCCAAAAATAAGGTCTGTCAAATTTTCAAGACTACTTAAATTGTCATTCATGTTTGTTGCCTTTTGCGGTTTTATAGAACTATAAATATTAGTTCTTTCTTTAGGGTTTTAAGGAATTCATGCCAAGATTAGATTAGTGATTTTATTTTCTAACTTAATAAGGAAAATTATGAATTTTTATGATATTTGTGAGGATTTTTATAGAATAGTATTAAATATGAAATTAATTCACAAAATTAGATTTTGAACAAGTCATCAAGTTCTTCCTCAATAAAAAATTGAAAAGACAACTATAATTCTTTGTTTTAGGACCCTAAATAGCGGCCATCAAATTCTTCATTAATAAAAAAAATTGAAGAGATAACTACTATAGTTCTTTGTTTTTGGGATCTAAAAAAAAATCTTTTGAAAGCTTAGTCACATTTTGTTCATTTTTTCCCTCTAATTTAAATTGTTAGGATTCACATTTAAATTTTTATCAAATAGAAAAATGTAAGATCATGAAAGTGGAGATTAAGTGATGATTCAAACTATAATTTAGAGAAAGAGTAGATATGATTCATCATAAATAGGTGAAAATTTATGGTTTTTAATTGTTTGTTTAAATTCTTATGTTAAAAACTATAATTTTCAATTGTTTGTTTATATAAATTCGTATGTTCTTTTTCTAAAAAAAACCTTTACGTCCTTATACGTAATTTTATTTATTGATAAACTAATAATTTAAAAAAAGGGTAGAATGATGAGTTTAGAAAGTAAATTTCAAATAGTCTTAGCCATTTCAAAAATCTACTCATTCCTTGTTTTTCAAAATTTACTATAAGATAGGATCATTTTGCCAAAAGTAATTTTTTTAAAAAAAATTATTAAAGTCCAGCTTGATAATATTGTAACTTTTAAAATAATTGTTATTAGTTATACTATAGAAATAATCAGTTTTAATGAGAATCAGTTAAAACATTCAGTAATATTTATTTTTAAAAGTGTTGTAAGTTATAAAAGTAGGCATATATGTTTAGTGAATTTTACTATTAAACTTCGATAAGAATATAAACAATTGACTTGGATATAATGTGGAATAAAATTTGTTTACACTTATAAACTTGTATATAAAAATATTTTATGTTGTGTATATATAATAATTGATAACTAAAATAAATATTTATATTGTTAATTTTATTTTTTTATTTTCTTATCTCATTAAAATTGGTAATAATAATAATCTATTTAGAGTTAATGATTTTATTTCCAAATTACTAAGGATTTTAGATTTATATAATGTATAAGGATGTATATAGAATTGTATTAAATGTAAAGCTAATTCTTATAATCAAATCTTGAAAAACTATCCCTTCATACCTTTTTAAAATCTACTACAAGATGAGAGGATTTTATCAAAGTGATTTATAAAAAAATTTATCAAAACACTTGAAATTCTAGTTATGCAACCCAAGAGGGGGGTGAATTGGGATTCAAAAAAAAATTATTCAATTCTAAAGCAAAACTCGATTCAAATCTAAAAACAAATTTAAAGTAATAACAAATAAATCAATCACAATATAAAAAGATAAAGGAAAATATATTCAAACACGGGGATTTTTACGTGGTTCGGTCAACCTTACCTACGTCCAGGCCTCCAAGCTTTCTGGGCTTGAGTATTCCACTAAGCAAGCCTCCAAGGTTTCAAATGCTTACAATTGACTTCCAAGGTGTCAATAAACCTTTACAACAAGAGATTATCCTCAATCTCTTAACCCAAGTGTATCCCAACAGTTACAATCACTCAATACAAAAATTACAAATTGTTTCTCTCACACACAATGTTTAAGATTACAAATCAATGCCCAATGTGTGAATAGATAAAGAATGCATTGTGTTTCAAGCTCTTTGAAGATTGTATTCTTGAGTATAAGCTCAATGATAATGTTTTGATCAATCATTGTTTGAATTTGAATGAGCTTATTTATAGTTGGAGCTGAAAACTTACCGTTATTCACTTTCTGCTCACTATTGGATCGCCGTTAACTCAATGTCGGATCACCATTTGACTGGTCAATATGACCGTTGGGCTGAATTTTTAAATTGTCGAATTGCCATTATATAGATGTCGGATTACCGTTAGTGTCCAGAGGCTAATCTCTCAATTTTGTTCTAGGTCGGCGAGCCATTATCAATATGTCGGAACGCCATTAGTGTCCAGAGACTAATCTCTCAATTTTGTTCGATGTCGGCGAGCCGTTATTGTCCATTTTCAGAATTTTAAGAAATCCTTGATATTTCCAAAATTCTCAAGGTTTTTGTTTTCAATTGATATGAGATATTTTTCATAGAATATGAAACCTTTATATAATGAGAATTATGATTTTAAAAGATTATGAAAACTGGTTGAGCTTTTAAAAGATTAATAAATCTTAATCATGTTTGTTATCATCAAAATCAATAATAAAGAAGAATTTATGTTAACAACACTAAAATTATTTTTTACCTTTTCAAAATTACTTTTGAGCCTCCCAAAAGTAATTTCAAACGGGCCCTAAATATTAAAACTAAATTTTATCTTTTCAAAATTACTCTTAAGCAACATAAATATTCCCAAATGGTCTATAATCTCCTAAATTTTGTTGTTTATCCACTGTGGTCCTAATCAAATCAAAATCACCATTCTGCTAACAGTTAGATGGTATATGCGGATGCGAGTTACTATAAGCTTTTATTGTACAATGCAAATCTATCTCTCTCTCTTTTTGCGCACGCCGCGGGCATACACACATATATATTTCCAGCCTTTGTTGCCCTTGGTAGAGTGAGTCAACTTAGTGAATTGGCAGGAGGTAGAGATCGATTGATCAATATGAATCTCGAGAGTAGATGGTTGATCGCCTCCCTCTTGTCTTGGAGGCTCTCTGGCAAGAGAAAAGCTTGCTATCGTCACATTTTCTCTAGTGTATGTGAAAAAGAGTGACGAAGCTATTTTTGTTTAGTCATTGGTTGGTCCAAAGAACAAGAGTCAACTTGGCCTTGACCTGTAAATGGACCTTTATGCGACTTATCATAGTGAACAATAAGTCAAAGACGAAGAGGTTAAATAGTGGTTGACAAAGGCATGAATCAATTGATAATTGGTAGTTTGCATTGATCAGTGAATGCCACATTCAGTCAAGTAAAGCTGTGATTCTCTTCCAAAAATGGAAAGCGCTGATGAAACAAGTTAATTACACTCATAGTGCGTTTACTAATGGGAATTAGAATAGGCTAGAATCGGAATGGTAGGAATGTGAATGAGTTAGAATGAAAATAAGAAATGAGAATTAGAATAAGTTATTTACTTGAGCTGTAGGAATTAGAATAAGAATCGAATTCATTTATATTGATATGTTTACTTTGTCCTAGAATCAGAATAAACTATTACAATTTACTAAAATATCCTTTGTTAATTATTGTTCTTGATATTATTTAATAATAATAATCATGTTGACTTTCTGTACATAATTGGATCGTCGTTAACTACTGTAGGATCATCATTTTGACTTGAGCAAGTGAATTTCAAATTGTCGGATCATTGTTTTCTAGATCTCGAATTGTCGTTAATGTCCAGTGACCTGCAAGAAGTTGTCAGCTTACCATTTCTGATAAAGGGTCTACCCTTTTCATCCAAAAACAAAGTCAAGTTCAATATGATGTCGGTTAGTTGTTTTCCCATTAACGATTAGCCAATTTTATCCAAAATGGATGAAATCTTGCCTCAAGGTAATTGGTTAGCCATTTTATGAGTTAACAAAAATCCGTTTGTTTCCAGAAAAGTTATTCTATGTTTGAAACATTATACGGCTTAAGTATTTTGATCCGATTAAAGACTTCTTCAAACTTAATTAATTTAAAAATAATGATGACATTAATAGATAAATAAATTGAAGTAAAAATAATAAGGATACTTAAAATGCATATATAAATTCAAAGTGATTTTCAATACAATAAAAGTTCCAACAACATAAAATTAAAAATCCTTACATAACATATCCTAGCAATTTTGGTTCCCAAAATAGGAACACAAGTGCAAAATTTTTGACGTTATAATCAGACTACATCCCATGATGAAGCCTTTGGATGACATATCCTTTTCTAAGGTCATAGGCAAGGTAAAGAACACACGTAACAAATCATGTTTCGTGGTTAATATACTAGTCGCATAATATATTTCTTCATCACCCAAGCCTTCAATTTTGTTAATTTCTTCATATAATTTAGCTTGCAAATTACCTATATCCTTGTCAAAATTAGAAAGCACATTAATCAACCCATCAAGCCTAGGTACTATTGTTGTCACTAAGTTAGCCTTTGCCCCAATACTTGAGCACATTCGGTCAAATGTTTTGTGTTTTCTTTTTCTTTTCCTAGACTTGTTTATTGAGCTACTTAGAGCAGAATCTACTTGCTGAGGAATAGTATTTGAACATGGAGCATTTGACGTACCATGAACAAAATCTTCTGTAAAAGGTCCATTAACTAACTCACCTCCTAAATTTACAATAACATCATAACCTTCACATATCTCTTCATCATCATCATCTACATTAGCAGAATTAGCTCCAGTTGCCACTACTAGAAAAATGACTTTTACTGACACTTAGTTTCTGACATTTTGTAAAAAGTGTCAATAATTATTTACATATACGCCATTTTCCGCTTTTAATAAATAGGTATCATAAATTATTGATACTAATGTGTCAGTAAATCAAACATTAGTGATCATTGACATTGAAGTATCAGAGATTAAAAAAGCTTTACCATATGCACAATACATCGTTGGACCTCGTAGAATTAAGATATAACCGCGCTAATAAATTAAAAAACAAAAATAAAATAAAAAAAGCAAAATATAACACAGACTTGGAAACCTTTTTTCGTTTATGCACGCAAATCTCCGAACCAAATCCTATCACTATCTTGCTTTCTCTTTCTCTTTTTCCTTTTTCTCTTCTCGATCTTTTGTGTTTCCAGTTGTCCATTTACAAACTCAATTCAATTAACTCACATGAGCATCTAGAATCTCACATAGATGACTTGAAAAGTGAATACAAAATGCAAGATAATGAAAAGCTAAACCCTAATTGAGGCTTCTCTTTCTTTTTTCCTTTTTCATTTTTTCCCTAAATCGAAAAACAAAGCGAAACCTTAATTGAGGCTTCTCTTTCCTTTTTCTTTTTTTCCCAAATCGAAAAACAAAGCGAAACCCTAATTGAGGCTTCTTTCGTCAGAGTTTTTTTTTTCTGTTCAAATTTCACTTTTTTGGTTCACTACTCGAAACCCATTTGCTGAATTTGAGATAATTGTTGAGAAGTTAATTAATTTGTTTGCTATAGAAGGTTCACCTATGCCTAGAATTGTAGAGGAGGATTTCAGCGACTTTAAGGGCAGAGGGGTTCATTTTAACAATTGGTAATGGCTTAATTTTTTTTTGTCAATTTAATTAATGGGTTTGTTTTATTTTAGCTTATGATTATTTTTTTTAATTTTAATTTTAATTTTCTGGGTTGTTGCCAATGTTGAGAAATTCATGTTTACTTGGAAGGTTGCACTTTTCTTTACGTATTGATTTAGTTTCTTGTTTAAGTCTTGTGGCTTTGAGGCTTTAAGCGAAATGGGGTTTATTTTATAAATGAGGATCCTATGTGGGCTTATGGAAATTGGATATGTTTTAGCTTAGCTGCCTGATTAATATGTTCTTGTTTTTGTTCTCTATTGAGCCTCTTTATTTTGGAGTTTGTAGCAATTTGTCATTTCATAGTACGATGGAAGTTTAAAGGAGAGTTTATTGTTGGATTGTGTTAGGAGTTGGCCCTTTTTTTAATGAACTTTATGTGATCTGTTTTAAGATTGAGAACAAAAGCTTTGATCGGTACTTGTATAATAGTCCATAATTTGAGTAGTAGGCAGTAGGACACCATTCCATGATAATGAGCATGAGATGCTCTGTATATGTAAAGCAAGGCAATAGTTTCTTCAGCAGTTGACTGGTCTCCAATGTGTTCTCAAGAAAATCTGCCGCAACAATGGCCTTGATTGCAAGGTAACTTATTTATCAAATTAGCTATTTCCTTTTCGTTTCGTTTCAATTTAATTTAATTTATTATTATTAATTGGTTAATTTTCTTTTTCCTTTTAACAATGATTTGAATAGTTTCTATCTGGAAAAAGCATTGAGGATATTAAAAAGTATGCAACTAGAGAAAAAAGCAAAGAACCGGTTGAGCTCTCCAAGATTGCTAGGAAAAGGTATGTATTATGGTTTTTTTATTCCTAATTGCCGGTCATTGATAATTACATGCTCAATCATCGTTATATAATCAGCTACTATTTAGATGAAACGGATTGGACAACTTTGTTTTCAGTTTACAATAAATCTTGCACAGTATAGTACTAGCTGAACAAAAAATTTTGTAACTGAACTGATCCGATTAACAATATTATATGTTCTTTTGAATGAGTATATGATTACTGTCGAATCCAACACAATCTAGATTTTTTGTGAACCTAGTTGTTTATAGTCTCTGTTGCCTATAGTTGTAACTTGGAAGATGGAAGGATAAATAGGATTGTGGCGTTTTCTTTTTCTTTTTCTTTTATCTTTTTTTTCCTTCCATGATTCTTCTCATGTAGCATGTCGTTGTAAGATATATTTGTGCTTACAAGATACTATGTGATTACTTTTCCTATTATGTGCTGGAAACATTTTCTTCTTGTGCCTGTATTAGAACTTGATTTTTTTTTTTTTTTGCTACCACAAATTTCCCTTTTTTAGTAGATGCTTTCTTTAAAACTGATTTTTAAGTTATCACGGATGGCTCTTAGCTTTCATAAACTGTTTTCCAATCAGTTGTGCCCCTCGGATAAGATAATTGATGGTAGTCTTACTGATTCGAGTATTAAAAATCTGAGACTCAGGGAAATCATTTACATTTTATGCCAACTTCTGGGTCTTTCCAGATTTGTCATAATGTGAAAGTACTCTCTCTTTAAACTTCCCTAATTGTTTGTGGACGCAATGGATTTCAACCCCTAAACAATGAAACATCTAAATTACATAGAGTTGCCTCCCCTCCTAATTTGCAGCAACAAAGAAGCAAAAACAGTCCGGTTGGGCAGCCCCACGTCTTGCTTAATGCGAACCTGACAAAAGGAATCATGGCCCTAGATGAATTTAAATACGGATTCCCATCAGATGGCTTATCAACTACTTCATATAAATGGTGGGGTAGACATGTTGTTTCACATTTATATTTTATATATGAAAGCTGTATGAAGTACTTCAAACTGACTGGTGTACTTCAAATTTATAGGTTTATCCATCAATTGTTCTAAAACCGAATTATGAACTTTTTAAAACTCCATTCATGGCTTTTATTATTATTTTGGGTATTGTTGTACCCAAGACTTCAGTGCAGATGAGCTCCCAACTAGAGAAAATTACAAGCTTTGGTATTCATGACTGTCAGGTTCTTATGGCTATTATACTGGCAGGAAGCATATGGTTAGTTCAGTCTACTCACTAAAATAATTAACTTTTTGTTGAGTTATTTTAATTTCATATCCATGCTTGCTGTTGGTGATCTCTGTATGTCTGCTATGTGTTGATGGTCTTTTACTTTTTTACAATAATTATGCCTAATTTTCTTTACTTTATCTTAATTCCCAGTCCTATCACTATGGAAAAGTAGGAGAAAGAAATATTTCTCAAACTGTTATTCAACATTTTGTTTAGAGATGATAATTTTATGTCTCTCTCTCTCTCTCTCTCTTTTGGGTCCTTGTTGTGCACACTTACACACACATAGAGATATATAACACATCAATTTGTGAATAAAATTAAATGCAATTCTTAATTAATCACGTTGCTTCTTAGTTTCACTATTCTTTAAATTCAAACTTTAGCTTGGTGTTTTTTCCCCCTTTTGTGTGGGTAAAATTTAATTTATAAGTAGGTTGTAAAATTGAGCTCTCCCTCTAAATATGCTTTAGACAAGAGAAAAAAAAACTTATACAATGATTAAATAAAATGAAGACATTTTTAATTTAAGTCTTAATTTTTATTAGTTACCTAACTTATGAATTAGCTTGGCTAATTAAAAAGCCATTATGACTCATCTAACTTGTTCATCTCCTGTTTTAATTTCAAAGCTTCTTTTGTTTCAATTTTGGGATTTTGTCCGAATTATTATTGTAAGTGCTTAAATATAAACCTTCTAAATATCTACTTTTACTCGTCCATCTTCTACGGCTAGTTACTCGCTTATGTTTTAAGAGAGGTTAAAATATAATAATGATTGGAAAAGTGGTAGCTAGATTTTTATTTTTTATTTTTTTATTTTTGTTTCTGTAGATTAATTAAGTGATGAACATTTAATTGGGCAGAACTAGCTTCCTGATGATCATGTCATATGCGGAATGCACTACTAGATTTATGTGATTTTCTTTATACACAATTTTGAAATTTACATTTCTTTGTTTAAGATTGCCACAGTTTCTTATAAGGCAAATGCTAAGGTACATGCACGTACCATACAACCCCCTCACATGAATAGTACCCATATACTATTCATGTGAAGAGTACCCATATACTATTCATGTGAAGAGGTTGTATGGTACATGCATGTACCTTAGGGGGATCGTTCTTATAAATGTTTTAATTTATAGGTGGAGCATCAATTGCTAGCCAACTAGGGGACATTCCAACAATTTAAGATTGATTAGGATTACTTGTAAGTTGAATGCTTTCAAATTAATACATATGTTCAATTTTAATTTATAAGGTTTTCATTAGATAAGCATGCCATGTAATTTTTGAAAACAAAAATTCTTTCAAATTAATATTACTGTACTAGAAAAATTATTGTACTTTATATATTGTTTCCAAATATCCAAGACTTATTTTTTGAGGTGTACTAATTGATTTTATGTACTTGTAGGTGGGAAAAAAATGAAGTCATGCGTGGTTATTCAGTGACATTCTTCTACTTATTTTTGTAGATTAATGTTTGATGAAACTTAATTTCGTATTCTGTTATTTAGAACTGGTCGAAACTCAATTTGGTACTTATATTTTTCTTTTCCAGACAATGATGTAGTTGAATTATGTTAATGTAAGTGATGTATTTAGGATGTTTATTATATGAATTGTGTTGTGAGATTTGGTATATTTAATATATTTTGAGTTTTATTTTGATTGTAAAACAAGTAGGAAAATAAAAATAAAAATAAAAATATACTATTAACTAAAAGTAGCATAATATCATTAAATAGGAACACTAAATATTTAAAATGACAATAATAACTTTTGATGTTATTGAATCAGTGTGCTCTTGATACTGTAGTCACATAAATCATTGACATATAAATAATATCATCAAATACTAACACCATCGTGTCATTATTTAGGTGATACTATAATGACACTAATTACTGACACAATAATCACTGACATTAAAAATTAGTGTCAGTGTGTTCTGCCTTGAGCATTACTGACACAATTAACAAGTGTCAGGAAAAGTAATTACTGACACTAAATTAGTATCAGTAAAGCCTATTTTTCTGGTAGTGTGCTCGATCCACACCATAAATGTCAAACAAAATGTAGTAATGAGGAAATGATTTGTTGGATAAAACAGTTGCCTCCTTTCTTTTCTGTAAAAATAATAATAATAATAATAATTTGTTAGTAATTCAAATCCAAATTAAGTAATAAAAGTAGCATCGTACAATTTAAATCTTTACCTTGTCATATTCATAAAAAAAAAACATCTTTTTCACATATTATCAGCATCCCAATCAAACCCACTAAGAGATACTATATCTGATAGAGCAACTATTTTTGCTTGATCCATTTAACTATAGACTCAATGTAAAGAGATACTTTCAAACCACATCCTGACAATTTTGCTTCTAACATATTTTCCAATTGTTGTAAATACCCATTTTTGAATCTACAATCTGCTTGACACATGGGATTTTGACTTAATTCTGCCAATACTTTAATCAATGCATTATCTTGAGTTGTTTTCCAATAATGTTTGTCTATATCTCAACCTTTGATAGTTAGAGTTGGAATGTAACTTATCCTATTTATTTAAATAACAGTACAATATCAAATGTTAAAGAATAATATAATATCAAATGTTAAAAGAACAATACAATATATAAATTAAACTAAAAATGCAATATCAAGTACCAAATAAGAATGCAACATAGAAATTCAAATAAATACATTAGCTAATGGTAAATAACAATACAATATCTGAATTTAAATAACACTTATAGTATCAAATGCCAAATAAATATACAATAACTAAATCAAGTAACAATACAGAATCCCGAATTTCATAAGTGCATAAACAAAGTCTTCATGAATTTCTATTTTCTTGCCATGTGTTCCACATATCTTGGGCCAATTTTTGCCTCCAAATATTTCGCTTATTTGAAGGCTCAATGATATCAATTTCTGCCTAGTCAAAGTCAATATCTAGAGTGAGCTCGTCAATAATTTCAAGTTCCATATCAGCAAAAGGCTTTTCCCTTCTTGTGAAGTTATGTAGCAGGCAACAAACAAATATTATACAACATTGTGTTTTTATATCATAAAGGCAGGACTTCTCAGTATAGCCCATTGTTAACATGAATGTGTTCGTAATGTTGATTTTGATGATAATAAACAAGATTAAGAATGATTAATCATTTAAAAGCTCAAATTATTTTTTATACATTTTAAATAAATTATTATTTTGATACAATAAGGGTTTTATACTTAAAGGAAAAATTATTTTATGAAATTGGTTATTTTTTAAGTTTATGGTCTAATTAAAAAAGTTTTAAAACTACGAAAATGGACTTATTTGTAAGTTTTTATGAAGATTCAGGCTATATTATAATTATAGAACAGTTTGGGGTAAAACTATAATTTTAAAAAATAGTTTCACTGTAGCAAACGGCTAACTGTTTGTGGAAAATGACGATCCAATAATTTCCAAAAAGCATGATCTACAAAGGATTGTTAAAATGATGATTATGGAAAATAACGATAAACCGTTTACGAAAAATGGTGAACTGTTTACAGAAAAGGGTTAACCGATTATTTGAATTTCAACTCAACGGTCATTTGGACTAGTTAAAACGGTAAATCGATAGCTGTTAACGATGATCCAATTTCTGACAGAAAGTCAATAACGGCTAGTTTTCAGCTTCAACTATAAATAAGCTCAATCAAATTCAAACAAGAAGAGATCCAAGAGTTATCATTGAGCTTGCTACTGAGTATAAAACTATTATTGAGCTTTGAACTTGCTTTTGTTTCTTTGATTCACACATTGAGCATTCATTTGTAATCAAACACATTGTGTGAGAGAAAATTCATTTATAATCTTTATTCTTAAGAGGTTGTGAGTGTTGGGATACACTTGTGTTAAAAGATTGAGGATAATCTCTTATTGTAAAGGTCCATTAACACCTTAGAAGTCCAATTGTAAGCATTTGAAACCTTGGGAGGCTTGCATAGTGAAATCCTCAAGCTTGGTTTGCTTGGAGACGTGGACGTAGATGGGGATTGCCGAAAACGTTAAAATTATTATGTTTGCTCTCTCTTCCCTTACTATTTTATTATTGTGCTTTATTAAATTTATTTATTTTTTACTTCATTAAGGTAATAGATTGAATTGTTGTATGGTTTGTTTAGCTTAAATTTTTAGAATCCCAATTCACCCCCTCTTGGGTTGTTTAGATATTATTTCACCCATTTTTCTTCAATAACCCAAAACATCATTCAATTACATTGCGAGCACTAGAGTGCCTTATATTAAACAACTCTTCTGGAGTAATAGGTTGTTGTCCATCCTAAAGTCATTTAAATGGTAACGTTGACCACTAAATGGAAAAAGAAAACCCATCACATTGGTGTAGCCACAATCAACCAAGTAATAAAAAAAATCATAAATAAAAGTCACAAAATCAATTACACAATCTTAAAATCTAAAGATAATTGGTTAAAGTTATTACCATGGGAGACTTTTAAACCATTTCTTCTAGTTACCGCATCTTTTAGCACTCACATATCATGATTTGAACCCACTTATCCCAATAAGACATAAATAAATTGCATATCTTGTGAACAAACCCCCAAGACATTTGTTGCAATTTCATTTTTCCTAATTCTATAACTGGGTTAATCGGCCTCTAAAACGTGAACCTTTATATGCGTACCATCTAATGCTCCTAAACAATTCTAAAATATTAGATTGGAAAAAACATTGTAAGTCAATGTACATAACTGTATAAATGAACACAATGTATCAATGCAATATTATACATACCTTAAACCATTTCAATTTTGGGTCTGTTGAATTCTCTAGCACAGGCTTGGGTTTTTTCCAAAAGTCTTTTTGGCAGTTAATCATTGCCTTTAAACACTCACAGAAACATTTACTAACTGTTCGGCCGAATCTTTTAAAATTGAAGCCAATCACTTGATTTTTCAAATGGTGTGCTAAAATATACAAAAGCATTACGAGCATTTCCTTGAGCGACACATTTCTAATACCAACTAAACCCCCTTTGTCACTAAGAAGCATACATAGTTTTTTAAAGGTTTGTCTATCCATTCTTAATTGTGATAACATTTCACATCACTTTCAAAAACCAAACATATAAAAAGTTCAATTGTTGATAAACTCTATAGTATGACTTAGGACTTTTCAATCTTCGTTGATAAGTTAAACAAAGATGAGAATACATAGTAGCACATACAACTATAATCATTTGCAACATCATCACCAAATTGTGTATGACTACCCAGACTCTCCTCTTTCTTGCTAATAAATGAGTCATCCTATATCTCAACATCACAAATTAAGCCAATCAGTATTAGTCAAATTTCGGAATCAAAAGCAAATTAAGTTCACATGTTGTAAGATCATAATCCTCACAATTATTATTAAACAAACAACATATGAGCAAATAATAAAGATTATTAAAAAATATGTTATCCAAAAAATATGCACAAACAACTATTATAATTATAAAATAAAATACAAATAATGCAAATCATAATAAAAATTTGTCTATCTCTAACTTTTCAAAAATAACTTTTACTTGTATTAAAAAAATAAAATTAGTTCAATTCTCGGAGTTATATATATTTGTTCAAAGACACATATCTATTTATTTTCTTAAATAAACCATTTCACTTGAGAGAGGGACTATTTATGTATTATAATGATATGGAGTTATATCACCATACACCTAAAGCTACAACCCAAATGCGTAGCATGAAGAAAGTTGCTTGAGAGAGGGACATGACTTTTTTATTTAATATATAAGTGTTTCCATAATATGTTAATATACATTTTTGTTGCATCATATTTAAAGTTTAACTTTCCAACGGCATGCAGATAGATTCAAATTGAAAAGAGGTCAATTTTCAAATTGAATTTTTCCATTCAGTAAAGTCCAACAAAATGATACTCAACCAAGAAGCAAAGCAGAAAGAAACCCCCAGTTTAATCAAAAGCACACAACTTGTGAATATTTTGCTTTTCTAATAACTTATGGTGATCTTTTTCTCTTTTTATGGTTCTAGCTTCTAATTTGACGTGATTGGCTAGCTATTCCCTTCAAACTTAACCATAGCTTATTCTTATTTTTGTACTTGAAATTCTCTTAGATGGTGAAGATTCACCTAAGAAAAAAAAAACTAAAGCTTAATGAAAAGGCTATGAAATAATTTCCAGGTTATAGTTCAATTTCTAGGTTGAACTCCTATCATATTTGTAATTAAGTTGATCAACATCAAGTCATCAACCTAGTTTGATCTCAATTATTGGTTAAACTATATGTCAGGTTTTTGTTTAATCATACACGCAGTACATAATTGTACCTAAAATAATTAATATGCCAATAATTTGTTAATTTCTTTTTTTAGTAGTTATATTCCAATTTGAAAGGTGCGAACCAGAACAAAACTCAATTATAAACTTTGGCATATATCTTTTAATTTCCTGCTATCTAGGAGTCAAAACGCAGTACATTAGTTGATAAGGAATAATTGATTTTTAATTTGTATGCTGGTAGAGTTGATATGAATATGAAAATAAAATATACAGTACAATAAATGGCCAAGCAACATTTCGATAGTTTTGGAAGCTAAATGCACAACAAACACCATGATGTTAATTCATATAATTTAATATAATGGGCTGCACCAATGAGCAAAAAAAAACGAGAAGAAGTTAAATGGGCAGAAAAATGAGAATATACTTCGAATATTGATCAGCGGCACTAGAAGGTGATGAGTTGTCAAATCGAGATTGCCGCACGTGATAGAACTGAGTGGTAATGGGTTGAAGTCAACGACGAATCCGACCGGTGACTGATGTGAGATAGGCAACAAAATTGTTGGCTCTCGTCTGTGGGTGAGAGAGATGAGATTGTTAGCCGTATATATTAGGGATTTTTGTTTTTTTTAATTTATATTTTTCTAGGCATTTTAAAAAATTTTAAAAATTAATGGGGACATTGTTGTCATGGGGAGGAATGGGGTTCTGATCCCCCCCCCCCAACAACTTCAAAATCAGGTAATTCGTTTCTTAGTGCTATACGGGGCCCATGTGTTCCATTCTCATTCCCATCTTTAATTTAACAAGTAAACAAATTATTGATTCTGATTTCTTCATTCCAATTCTCATTCCAGAAATGTAAACACACCATTAATGAGTTGGGATTGGCCTGTGGCATTTTTAATGGTTGGAAAGTGTACTCTATACAAATATCATATTACATATTACGCATAATCATGTTCTCCCATTTATCTAATAAAATCATTACAATACTCTCATTTTAAAATCAACCAATTATCGCAATAAACAACAATGAAAATGAGAAAATTTATAACAAGTGGTATTTTTAATGGGACCATTTTATATATAAGTTTTTCTAACTAGAAAAAGTTCAATATTATGATAAAAATTATTATAAAAATCCAATACAAAAAAGGAAATATAATTGATGTTTGTAGTGTTACGATTTATTTGACCAATGATTTAAGACAATGAAAGGGCGCGCGCGCGCGTGTGTGTGTGTGTGTGTGTGTTCACATATAAGGAAGTTTGAAGCGTGTAAATCATAAAGCTAAGGATTTTCAAAATGCTTCTCTCTACTTGTACATAGAGGAAGTTTGAAGTGTGTAAATCGTGAAGCTTAGGATTTTCAAAATGCTTCTCTCCACTTATATATTTTTAAGAGTCAGTTTGAGAATACTGTAACTTTTAAACATAATTGATATTAACTGTGCTGTAGAACTAATCAGTTGTTAAGAGAATCAGTTAAGTGTTTGGTAAATTTTGTTTTTAGAAGTACTAGGAGTTTTGAAAATAGTTATGGATGTTTAGTAAATCTTATTGTTAAACTGCTGTAAGAAAACAAATGATAAAAATGTATATAATGTAGGATGAAATTTACTTACACATACAAAAAAATGTACATACAAAATTTTAATTATGTATTATAATAATTTTAACAAAGAATAAAATTTATACTATATTGATTTTATTTCTTTCATTTTTTATCTTAAAAAAATTGATAGTTAAAAAATCAACTATAATTTCATTAAAATAACATCAATCAAAGTATAACGAGGTACTCCAAAAAATAAACATAAAAAAAATGAAATGAGCTAAAAAAATTTAAAAAGAATACAAATAATAGATTGGCATACAATATAATATTGACATTAAACTTGTAGAAATATCATTTCTTAGAACTTCAATTTCTCATGCTTTGATTTCATTGTTAATATGTTCTTCTTCACCTTCTTGTCTGTCGTTGACCTCTCTCTCTATCTCTTCATTGCTGTAATCATTGTGCTCATTTTCTTCATTCTCAAAATATTTGTCACGTTGTGCATGTCTTCTTATATAGTTATGTAATGTCATGGTTGCAATAACTATCTTATTTATGTCCATCTACATCATTGTAAGTATATTTTAACACAAACATTGCTTTAAAAATTATAATGAACAAAAAAGAAAATGAAAGAAGGATACAATATATGGCAAAAAAATTGACAACCAATAATATAATTGAAAAAAATTGACAAATAGCGTAAAAACATAAAATTAAAAACACTCATAGTCCATATACATGAACCAGGTGGCATAACAAATAATAAACATTGCAATTGCATATGCATTAAATCTTTTAGAAATAAAAGCATTGCAATTGCATATGCATGAAATATTTTAGAAATAAACAAACCCAAACAAGATAAACAACAAATATAATAAAAAAAATTGCATTGAATACACATGAAAAGGTGATGAATCACGTATTATCATTGAATATGCATGAAATGGTGATGACTCACATACTGTATCTTGCCTAGTTGCCATAGAGAACTTATGATGCATTGAAAAATATGAAGAAGAAATAGGGTAAACAAAATGAATGCGTGAATTATAATAAAAAAATTATTAAATATTGATTTTGATTCTAATTTGAATAAGAATAATTTTAGGTAATAATTGTAAGGATATTTATGGAATTGTATTAAAGGATAAAATTGATTCTCAAAATTATAATCTAAAATCGACTATTTCCTTACTTTTCAAAATCAACTCTAGAAGGGGTTTGTTTTGACAAAAGTGTTTTTATTTTATTTTATTTTTTTTACTAAACACTAAAACAAACTTTTAAATTTTCAAAATCACTTTCAAACCTTTCAAAAACAATCCCAAACGGGCCCTAATATAAAGTTTCTAAAGGCAAGTAAATTGAATTTTATACCTAAAATTTCCCTTTGCTCATGATTTGTAGAACTGTTTATTTCAGTAGAGTCAAAAAATAAAAAATAAATTTAAAAGTCAATACGAATAAGAGATACCACATTTATTGTTACAATTTATATTGAAATAACAAAATAAAAGAAATAAAATTGATAACATATAAATAATTTTTATGTAGCAATTATTTTATATACACAATAAAAAGAATATTTTATATACATGTATAAAATGTGTAAGTGAATTGTTTCAACATTATGTCCATTTCAGTCATTCGTATTCTTCTAATAGTTTAATCATAAGATTTACCAAACGTGTATTACTGATTTTAAAATTTATAGTTTTCATAAAAATAAATTTTATTAAATTTATAATTGATTTTTTTTTACAGTTAATTATTTTTACGGTAAAAATAGCAACAATAATTTAAAAGTCAGTACTACTAAACTGGCCATGTGGCACGAAAAATACAAACTTAATGGTCAAAACATAAAACGTATATGTAGAAAACTAGAAAAGGCCATTTAAAACTAAGCTCCCCGCCCGCCCACCCCCCACCTCCCCCCCCTTTTTGGGCCTGGTCCAAACAGGGCCCCCGATCTCAACATATCTTTGCTCCAGCATCTACAGAACAGAAGCATTGCTTTAATAAAATCTTGGGTATTGGTTCACACGCTTTAATTAGTTTCTACTAAGTAACCCACCCATAAAAAGTAAAAAAATACGTCTGGTAAAATTTAATAAAATTGTAAACAGCAAGAGTTTTCCAAAACTAAATATTATCTTAAAAATTGGTCTTATAGCATGATTAAAATAAGTGCGTGCTATTTATTTAAGGTGGTAAAAATTTTTGTCAAAAAGATCCGAGCTTGAATTTGCTTACATAATTGAAGAGGGAATTAAGATCATAATTACCTGTTTTTCTTTTTTACTAACCCAACAAAAAACTAAACAAATTACCTAATAACCCACTTAATATATATGTTCTAAAATTATATAAAATTTTATAAATAAAACACTATATATATGTTTATTTTAAAAAAAAATAAAAAGAAAGAATCATATCCAATAATTGAGTTTTGATGTAAGAATTTCCAAATTAATTTGGAATAGAAAATATAATTATGTCATTAGTCAGGTAAATAAGTCAAAAACTTTAACCCTAACCCAACATGAAAAAAAATTATGTTAACTCCATTCGATCCATTTAATAATCGTGTCAAAATTGACAATGCATGTCTAATTACTCATGTTATGTTCATATCGAATAAATAAATCGTATCAAATTTTACCAGTTGTAGATGGATCATGATTTTCCCTCAACTAGGGTAATTGACCTAATTTATTCTTCTTCAAAAGACGACATAAATTAATCATGTGGAGAAGCAATATTGGGCGGAAAATCTTTTCAGAAAGAGTAGTCTTGCACCTACGCCTCACCTAACTCTCTAGAAATTATCCTTGTATTGCTCGTAGCCTCATACCATTAGGATTTGTTTGGCTATGTGGGAGCCAAGTCACACTAAAAGCTGATTCTATCGGGTGATCAACAATTGCTACCACTTTTACATTTGTCAATGATTGTTTGAACAGTTTTTGGTGACTGCAAACTTCCCTAGTGGCTTCTTTTTCAGCTTTGGATACCACATACCGGACACCAAAATTACCAAACCCCGTCACGTTTTGCCACCAATTCACTGAATTAATTAAGAGCTAGGTAATTAAAAGAAATGAAACGGCTTTAAAGGGTAGAAACACAATGCGTGCTTACACTATTTTTGATGTCATGTCTACAAAAGCATGACCTTCAACGTATAACCAAATCAAAGTGAAATGACTACTAAAATTGTTGAGTTCTAATCTACGAAGGCAAATTTAGATTGGCAACGATTATTAGTGGCAGAGTAAAATCTTAAATGCTTCTAATATACATATATATTTTGAAAATATTAAAGAGCAAGAGAAATGAGAAAACCACGAGAGAAACGACAGTAGTTGCTGCTGTTTCGCTTTTCATTTCTCTTGTCAATTGAAATAATAAAAAAAAAAAGAATAGCTAGCATTTCTCTCGTAGTTCTCTCATTTCTCTTTCGCTCTCTAGCACTACTCTTTTTTTTCATTTATTAGAATCTTCTATTTACACATATAATTGGGTTAAGAGGGGAAGCGTATCAAGACTTCCTCCAGTGTGGTACATCAAGGGTTAATCGTCATATATCATTTTCCAGTTGGATAGTTGAGGCATTTAATGTGCGAATTGCAAGGTGATTGATAACATAGCATATCAATAATTTAACGTTAAATTATTACTGACAATGTTTTCCAGTTAGCTAGATTACAATGTTTATCTACAAATACAATGTTAAAATATACGTAATTAACAAAGTTATTCTATCTAAAAACTTTATTTTAAAATATACAAACATTGGCACTAAAGAACTATTAGACACATCATAATAAGTAAAAACGTCACAGTCATGCAGGTCAATTAATAAGGCAGCAAACGTGGGACAACACTATTAATTGGCCCTTGCTTGGAGTTAGCTATTGCGGTGGTGCCGTTCACATAAGATAATGGATATACGAGATATATATAGCTAGTCAAAGTGGAATACGTACATAAACACAAAAATCATAACTGGTTTTTTTTGATAGATCTACTTTGCTTCCCTCAATGAAGCAAAAGGCGTGGAGAGCAAAAGCCATCATATATATTTATGGCAGGCAGATACGCCTAAAAGATATGCAGCAACTCAGCACCCACCACCAAACTGAAACGCCTCAAAAAGAAACTGTCCATGTCCATCTCTCAGCAGCTTTTGGTAGCTAGCTAGCTAGAGAGGGATTAATATTGATCTCTAGCTCTCTCTTTTTCTCTGTCCCTTACTTTTCTTTGTTGGATGAATCCAGTTTAAAGAACAGGAGATTGAGAGTATTCTTATGAGAAGATGAAGATCAGTACACAGTGGATCGACGGTTGAAGGGGAGAGTTGTAAAATGAAATCATCAAGGTATTGGCGCGCCTCAATTTAAAGACGTGGTTAAATGGGCATGATTAGCCATGTATTTTCATTGAGCCGCGTCAATATCTCCTTAATTATTTTGTAACTCTCTCCTCTATATCCTCGCCTTCGGTATGCAGCTGCTCCTCGGTATGTAATTCTCTAGCTCTTTTTCTTTAATTTGTCACATATCGTTCTCTCACAATTCTGAAACTTCTCTACATTTAGCTCGGTGCGCATCTAATTAACACTAGTTAAATAATTAATCTGCTTAATTAAGGTACACACATATATAGATGCTGGATGTGCTGTAATTAATTGATTTACATTATTGAGGGCCTACTAGCTGCTGGATTAGTTGAGAGTTTTAACTTGTTTGGTTATGGGTTCTATATATGATTCTATCAGAAAAGGGGAACCCAAAGGAAAGGAAGTAATATTAATAATATATGGTCTGTATATATAATTACTCCATTAATATTAGGGTTTTTCAGAATCTCATCAATTTCCTCTTCAGAGAGAAAGACAAATACATAATTTTAAAAGGTTTTATACCATGATGTTGATTCTATAGTCGGTAAGCATAATTTTCTCTGTTTCTCAAAATACAGGTTGATAATTCTGGGTCTGTCAAATCGAATTAATGGACCACAAATTCTTCATTCTTAGTTTAACCTATTTCCATTGACCAACAAATAGAATACATTTGGAACGTTGTTAAGTTTTTTCTGTTACTTGACATTGAAAGTAAGATATATTACACTATTACAGATACATATGAGGATTCAGAAATAGACAAAGGCGGTAGAAGTAATCTTCATCAATATTATTGAAGCAGGAAACATAACGGCAAGTTTTAGTGGAACCCTGCTGCTCTTTACTTTCAGTTGAATTGCATTAAATTTGATTCTTTCTCTAGTTCAAAAAAGTTTAGAATACGTCAAATCTATTATGTCATTTATATAATAAACAAATAATAATATGATATATACTCATTATTTTAGAAAACCATAAGCTAAAGAATAGTTATATGAAATTTAATTAAACAAATCGTACATGCATTAATGGATTGTCTCTTATCCCTCTTATCCCTACCAAGTACTGATACTTCACTTAGCCTTTGTGATTATAATGATGTTTCTCCAACCAGTCCATGATATGATGAAATAGGATCTCTTGTATTGTTCATATCATCGTTATCATCACTTGTCGAAAAATTAGGGTTTTCTACTAACTATTATTGGCCATATAGAAAAATCCAAAACATTTGTTGAATGTAAAAAAATAATATCTTAGTCTTACACAAGGAAAATCGGTCCATCAAAACCCTAACTACCTCAACTGAGCTAATGTGGGACCAGCAAAGACATTAAAATTAATTAATTTTTTTGTGGTCAGTATCTATTGTTGACTGCATGTTCACATTTGCATAAAATCCTTCTCAACATCCACACCGCAAAATACATTGAAATAATAAAATATTATTTTTATGCAAAAAATAAATAAATAGATAAATAAATGCTGGGTAGAAGCAAAATGGAAGAAAATAATACTGTACTGTTTTAGCTAACATTTTGTAAATGAGGTCGTTTACACATTTGAATTTCAATAAATTGAATCATTCAACTTCTATTATATACATTGGCAGTGTTCTTGGTGCCCGAACTATCGAATTATATACATCATTGTTTTATGTATTGTTAGAATTGTTTAATTTTTTATTGTATGTGAATGAAAATGAGTTCATTTCACCTACAAACATTAATGCCATATGAAGAACTTAATGCCATATGAAGAACGTAACTAAAAGTTTGCAGGTGGGTGGAAGAAAAAAGAATCAATTAATATTGGCTGTAAAGCATTTAATAATGTTTTACTTGTTTTCTTGAAAATCCACTTATGAACGACGTCATGAAAGCATCATCAATTCATCACTAGCAATTAGCAAACTTGTAGTTATGGGATTAATAGGACCTGTCCTGTTCGGTGTTTGTGGTTGATGACGAGGAGTAATTTGGTTTATTTATTTATCCTTTATTTATAATTGTTATTTGTTTAGTATCTTTTCATTTTGATTAAATTCGCACTCTTTTCTGCCACCTTTTGTCTTGACTTTTGGCAAATCAAAATCAAGAGACCGGCAAATCAAAATCGAGAGACCCACTTAGTAGATACGATTGGATTTGGGAAAATCATGCCCATCTCCGATCCTTAAATATTACCTTTTGTACTCTTTTTGCTTGATTCATCTTCAAAATATCAAATTCCACAATCTAACTATCTCTCTCCTTCTTCGAAAGGTAACTTTTGCCATGTGTTCATCATCATCTTAACCCACGAAGACAACTCATTACAAAAAAAAGATGTTACTTAGTAGTTCTCTGGTCGCTCGCACGATCTAAAATATAAATTTGCGATTAAATATAACATTTTTTAGCTAAAATTTAATTCTACGTTAATTGTAGCTAGACAGCAAGCCGTTGCCTCTTATTTATATTTTAAAACATGAAGGTCCACATTAAAAAAGAAATTTTGTACCTATTCATACATGGACATGTACTTAAGTATGTGTTCAAAATATTGAAAAAATACCATTCACACCTCTAAGGTTTGCTTAAATAATGACATAAATCCTTTAGATTAATAAATGGTGTTATAGACCCAATTTTTACTATTATATCATTTGATTGTAGTCAAACCTTTTTTTAATAAAAAGATAATGCTAAGATAAAAATAGAAAATTAACATATAGATACAAATAAATTATAAAATAAATATAATTAATGAAATAACATACATATGCCATGCAAATTAATAATAAGTGATTCTAAGTATGAGATATTTTATTAATACTTAAATCCATTAATCTAAAAATTAACTTTGAACTTTATGCTAATATAGACATAATACAGAAGAATGATATAGAAAATATTATATATTGTAACGTAATATAAATTTTGTAAGTTATTTTGAATTTAAATAAAATTATTTTAATGTTATAAATCTGTGAAACAAATTTATTAATATTTAAACATATTTGATAGATTAATACTATTAAAACATTAATGCATTCAAAATAATTTTTTAAATTTATATCATCCTATTTGTAAGATAATATATTATAATATTATAAATGTAGTTATTATACAATTTTATTTAAAGTCAATTTTTGAGTTGTCATGGTCAAAGGGTATAATTATAAAAAAGGATTCTACATGACTATTTATACAACCAAGAAGTTCTATATGATCACTTAAACAAACTTTGGGGGTGTGGAAGAATTTTTCCTCAAAATATTTGATATTTATGATTATGACCATGACCATTATTGATCATCTTTAACAAGTATGTTTACAAAAATTTGAAAAAGAAGAAGAAGCCTACAAATATTTGATGGTAAAGCAGTCCATTAGAGCATATATTCAGTTTCATGAGTGCAAGTAATAAGGACAGCTTGTTCATATTCAGATGAATTCACTTTCAGACCATAATAATGTATCCCGAGAAGAATTAGCAGGTTAAAATCTATGGCTTCTATGTACAAGATATATGGATATATTTATTTTTCTTTCAAATGGTGGAAAAATCTGAGATTCGATTGCAATGAGACAAAATGGGACTTGTGGTTTCTCTATCTTTGGAGAAAAATGCTCTCATAACCATTATGTTAAGAGAAGTCTTAAATAGAAATATATAATGTTGATGATTTTGATAATTGTGATGATAAATGTGGTTCAGGTGCGTGTTGTCATAGCCAATTTAGAAACGTTAAATAAATCGGTTCAAATTGACAAAATGAAGATGTAAGTGGAGCAATAGTATTCTAGAAGTGACTAAATTATTTATTTATTTATTATTATTGTTGTTATTGTCGTCGTTGTCGTCGTTGTTATTATTATTATTATTACTACAAAAACTTAAATAGTGGATTTGATTTAGATTGATTGTTCTAGGAACTACAAATAAAACTAATGAAGTCCTTGACCACCATTTACATATAGTCAAACAAACTTAGTGGTTTCTTGACATTTAACATTATATTGAGGGTATAAGTTTGATTGAATCAAATAAATATTCATCCTATAAATATGTTATATGTATTCTCAAATAATAGTCAAATTAGATATAATTTCTTAGCGTGGATAATGGTCTCGATTGATGTATATTTTTATTCTAAATAGTCTAATTAAGACAACTAACTGTTATTCGAATAAAATCAAATAAATACTAAATCAAAGTAAATAAATATTACACACATATGATCGTATTTTTCAAATATAAAGAATATCTTCATAAATAAATAATTCATCAATTTTTCGATACAGTAATATTCGTTACATTGATAGATTTTGTAGATTGAAACTGGTTTTTTTTTTTTAAAAAAAAGTAAAAAGTGAAAGCCACGCTGCCTTAACTCATGAAAGCGAGGACAGGCGTTGAGGTCGGATTTGAAATTCTAGTTATGCAACCCAAGAGGGGGGGTGAATTGGATTTCTAAAAAATTATTGAAATATAAAACAATAACTCAATGTTAATCTAAAATGAATTTAAAGCAATAACAAATAAATTTATCACACTATATAAAGATAAGGGAAGAGAGATTCAAACACGAGATTTTTACGTGGTTCGGCCAACCTCGCCTACGTCCACGCCTCCAAGCTTTCCGGGCTAGAGGATTCCACTAAGCAAGCCTTCAAGGCTTCAAATGCTTACAATTGACTTCCTAGGTGTCAATAAACCTTTACAATAAGAGATAATCCCCAATCTCTTAACCCAAGTGTATCCCAACACTTACAATCACTCAAAAACAAAAGATTACAAATTGTTTTCTCTCACACAATATTTGAGATTACAAATCAAAGCCCAATGTATGAGATAGATGAAGCAAGAATGTGTTTTTAAAGCTCTATGAAGGTTGTTCACGAATATAAGCTCAAGGGTAGTGTTGTGATCCACAGTTGTTTGAATTTGAATGAGCTTATTTATAGTTGGAGCTGAAAACTAGCCGTTATTCACTTTTTGCTCACTGTCGGATCGCCGTTAAGAGGATGTCGGATCGCCGTTTGACTGGTCAATATGACCGTTGGGCTGGATTTTCAAAATGTCGGCGAGCCGTTATAGAGATGTCGGATCGCCGTTAGTGTCCAGAAGCTAAAACTTTATTTCTGTTTGCAGTCAGCGAGCCGTTATTTTCCAGAAGCCAAAACTTCAGTTCTGTTTGATGTCGGCGAGCCGTTATCTTCCATAAGCTAATTCTCAATTCTGCTCCAGGTCGGCGAGCCGTTATCAGTATGTCGGTTTTCCTGAGACTAAGATTCAGTTCTGTTTAAAGTCGGCGAGCCGTTATTAAATCATGTCGGCGAGCCGTTATCTTCCAGAAGCTGATTTCTCAGTTCTGTTCGATATCAGCGAACCGTTATCAAAACATGTCGGCGAGCCGTTATCTTCCAGAAGCTGATTTCTCAGTTCTGTTCGATATCGGCGAACCGTTATGTAGGAATATAGGCGAGCCGTTATTTACCATTTTCAAAATACTCCCGTTTTTGACCATTTTCAAAATACTCAAGGTTTTTCAATTTGATGCTATTGCTTATTAAACATTTTTCATAGAATATAAAAACCTTTATGGTATGAGAATTATGATTTGAAGGAGTGTAAAAAAAATTTTTTTGGACTTTTAAAGAATTAATCAATCTTCATCAAGTTTGTTATCATCAAAACAATATTAAAGAAATATTTGTGTTAACAATCTCCCCCTTTTTGATGATGACAAACTTAAAAAAATATTTGTTCACTTTTGCTCCCCCTAAATATGTGCTCCCCCTTTGAAAAAGAGTTTAGCTCCCCCTATTTGCATACACACTTTTTAAACCATACTTAAATTCAAATCAAATATTTTATTAACAGATTTAAAATATCCATTCTCCCCCTTCAGCATCAAAAAGCAATGAGTGCGATTAGCTGAAAAAAAATAGAAGTTACCATGTCTTGCGAAAATTTTGGCAGAACTTCCCCTATAAAACTGATCAAATCCTCAAAGACAAAACAGTTAAAAACACTCCCATATAACTCCAATTTAGCAACAACCGTCCAATCCAACACAATCTTCATCAACATACGCAAAAGATAGTGATATCATCAAAAACAAACACAATCATAAACAAAATTCAAATATCTAACAAAATCAATCACAATCATAAACAAGATTCAAAACTCTATCAAAAAGCAAATGGCAATAGACAAGAGCATGATATGAACAATGTTTGTGCGAAATGCATATGAGCAGAAACTAAAGTAGGGGCTGTGAAGAGGAACTGCCGGGATCATAGCCGAGATGACCGAGAATCTTGCGCTGCCCAGCAATCAACTCCTTCTGCTAATCAAGCATCTGCTGCCGAAAGGTTGCGAAGTCGGAGTTGATCTGCTGCTGCTGCTGGGAGAGTGTATCAACTCTGTCGAAGAGCTGTTGAAGACGGTCCTCATGAGCAGAGGATGCGGCAGGAGGCACAGTTGGCTCGGCTGGCACATCATCCTGAGAAGATGCCGTCTTCTTTGGTTCTCTGCTTTAGTCTTCTTTATTCTTCTTCTTTGGCGAGGGACACGTGGTCTAGCTCCAAGGCGAAAGTCGGGCAACTCATCCGCGGAATAGATATCGTTGAGCATGCGATTATCCTCTGGGGCAAGTAAGGTGTCTTCATTCTTAGAAGAGGTTGTTTTTACCCATTGCCCACGTTTCTTAAAGAAACCTATCGCAGACATAATATCACGACCAGTTTTCGGGTCTCGACATATACGGGCTCAGTGATAGGCACATCAAAATGTCTCAAAATCCTAGTAATAATGTTGCCATATGGAAGGGACCGGTTGATCACTTTAGGAGTGGACAACATATGACGAAGGATAATGTAGGATAAGCTCACATTTCTTGTACGGATGAGGGAGTCGAGTATACCGACATCTAACCTAGTCACCTCATCGGTATGACCCTGTCTAGGTGTGACCATATGTTGGAGTATGATGTGGATAACTCGAACCTGAAATGGAAGAAGCTGAGACCTAAAGGACAGAGAACATATGTCATTGGATAGATCTCTACGTCTACAAATGTTCCGTACTCCATCCTTATGACGGAATCCACTAAAATCAAGCTCCTTCCTAGTGGTATAAATATCGATGCCCCCGTAACGAATCCCAAGAATACGACACAATTCTTCTTCATTAAACTCAATACGAACTCCTCCTACATATGTAATAACCCGATATTGCCTAGAGGGGGATAGTTCCATATTGGAATAAAAGACACGCACAAGATTTTCATAAACATGTTCTTCTATACTAAATGCCTCATTCCAATGCCTAAGCATGTGCGTAATACTACTCCCACAAATAGTAATATCGGAAAATTCTTCGATGTCAAGATAAAAGGAGGGAGTTACCGGTTTTCCCATGAACTTATCGTGAAAACGCTGAGCGGAGTCAGCATTTTGAAAATGAAGACTTTCGAAGTCTTGAGAAGGTAGCCGAGGAGGACTAGGTTCACGCGGTGCAGCATTTTTGGTTCGGGCACGCCTTGGTCGTGAAGCCATTGTTGTTTTGGGAAGAGACTAAACGAATAGAAAGAGAGATGGAGGGTTTAAAGAAAAGTTATGAACGAAATTTGGAAGAAATTTGAGCCAATTTGGACAAGAATGCTGTCGCGGGTTCTAGGGTTTTGATTTTGGGATTTTTCAATTTCTAGCTTTAAAAACTAATTTTGATCGGTTAAAAGGATGCTAAAGATGATGAGAAAGATTTATAGAGCTTCAATTTGACGCAAACTGACTGAAGGAATGACTGATTTGAGAAGAGAAATCAAGAGCAGTCGCGGGTTAAGAGAGAGAGAAAAATGGTGAGCAGAAGAAATGAGGAAGAAGACGAGTCATGTTCACTTATCGCGTGATATCGGCGAGCCGTTATAGAAATATCGGCGAGCCGATAGCGTCCAGAATGTGTCTTTAGAAAACGGTGAGCCGTTATCTGAGATATCGGCGAACTGACAGCGTCCAGAATGGTATCAAGCTGTCTTTAGAAAACGGTGAGCCGTTATCTGAGATATCGGCGAACCGACAACGTCCAGAATGCTTGGCGAGGTTTCTGCTCGAAAACGGTTAGCCGTTTATTGAAACAACGGCGATCCGTTTTCTACAACATATGATTTCGCACATCTAGTTTAGTATTTGGCCAACAAATAATACATTTTAAGATCATTTAATTGATCCAAAAATGTTTTATAAGCCATTTTAATGCATGATTCATAAACTTACATACATTCAAAAATGTTTTACATGCATTCAATTCATAGAAACATTCAAGAATCAATAAAGCAAACTCATCACTTGTTTATCATGCTTAAGCATTTCATGGCTATTAAATCATCAAGAACTCAATCAATCAAACAATTTTGTAGACTTAATGACATGAATAGAAATGTTAATGTGAAGATTTCATCATCCCAAGTTCATGCCGAATTTTTGAAAATTGCTCTTCGCCAAGAGGTTTGGTAAATATATCGGCAAGTTGTTTTTCTGTAGAAATAAACTTTAATGCAATGTCTCCCTTTTGAACATGATCTCTCAAGAAATGATGTCTTATTTCTATATGCTTGGTTCTAGAGTGCTGAATGGGATTCTTTGAAAGATTTATGGCGCTAGTATTATCACACTTGATAGGAATTTGTTCAAGATTAATGCTATAGTCTTTAAGAGTTTGTTTTATCCAAAGGGCTTGTGCATAACAACTTCCTGCGGCAATATATTCCGCCTCAGTGGTTGAGAGTGCAACCGAATTTTGTTTCTTACTAAACCATGAAACAAGTGAATGACCAAGAAAATAGCAAGTTCCACTAGTACTTTTCCTATCAACTTTGTAACTAGCAAAGTCGGCATCCGAATAACAAGTTAAATCTATATGTGTTCCTCTAGGATACCAAAGACAAAGATCTATAGTTCCATTCAAATAACGAAAAATTCTTTTAACAGCAAGCAAATGAGATTCCTTGGGACATGATTGAAATCTTGCACACAAACATACACTAAACATGATATCGGGTCTACTTGCGGTTAAGTAAAGTAAAGAGCCGATCATACCTCGATATTTTTTAATATCAACATCTTTACCTTTTTCATCTTTGTCAAGCTTAATCGTTGTGCTCATTGGAGTGCTCTTGGTGTTTGAGTCATCAATGCCAAGTCTTTTTAGCAAATCTTTGACATATTTCGCTTGGTTTATGAAAATTCCCTCATCGTTTTGCTTGATTTGAAGTCCAAGGAAATATTTCAGTTCTCCCATCATACTCATCTCAAATTCCTGACTCATACAAGATGAAAACTCTTTGCACAAGGATTCATTAGTAGAACAAAAATAATATCATCAACATAAATTTGAACAACAAGTATATCTTGATTCTTATTCTTAATAAAAAGAGTTGTATCTGCTTTTCCCATTGAAAAACCATTTTCCAACAAGAAATTTTTAAGCCTATCATACCATGCTCTAGGTGCTTGTTTTAAACCATACAATGCTTTTGATAATTTGTAAACATGATTTGGAAATTTTTCATTTTCAAAACCAGGGGGTTGTTTGACATACACTTCCTCCATAATATAACCATTTAAGAAAGCACTTTTGACATCCATTTGAAATAAAACGAAATCTTTATAACATGCAAATGCTAACAACATTCTAATAGATTCTAATCTAGCTACAGGTGCAAATGTTTCATCAAAATCAATCCCTTCTTCTTGGTTGTAACCTTGAGCCACTAATCTAGCTTTATTTCTTACAACCACACCGGATTAATCCATTTTGTTTCTAAATACCCATTTAGTACCTATAACAGATTGATGTTCCGGATTAGGGACTAATTCCCATACATTGTTTCTCTCAAATTGATTCAACTCCTCTTGCATTGCCATAAACCAAGACTCATCATTTTCCGCATCCGCAAAGGATTTTGGTTCAATTTGAGAAATAAATGCAGCATGTTCACAAGTGTTCCTAAGTGATGATCTAGTTGTAACACCTCGTGAGGGATCTCCTAAAATTACATCTGTAGGGTGAGAAGAGACATACCTCCACTCCTTGGGGAGTGTTTGAGAATTACCTCCATTTTGCTATGCATTTGCTTCTTCATGATGCTCTTCTTGAATTCCATGAGGTGCATCCTTTTGGTTGTCATTTGATGATCCTTCTTGATGTTCTTCTTCTGCATTATTATCAACAAATCCTTTCTCCGCAGAGGAGGGATTAGACTTATCAAAAGAGACATGCATAGATTCTTCTACAACCAAAGTTCTTTTATTATAAACTCTATAAGCTTTGCTTGAGTTTGAATAGCCAAGAAAAATACCAACATCAGATTTTGAATCAAATTTACCTAGATTATCTTTTGTGTTCAAAACAAAACATTTGCATCCGAAAACTTTGAAATAGCCAATGTTGGGTTTTCTATCTTTCCAAAGCTCATATGGAGTTTTATTAAGATTAGGTCTAATCAATACACGATTCAAAACATAACATGCGGTGTTGACGGCTTCAAACCAAAATATTTTGGCAAAGAATTTTCATTTAGTATGGTCCTAGCCATTTCTTGAATAGACCTATTCTTTCTTTCTACAACTCCATTTTGTTGAGGAGTCCTAGGTGATGAAAATTGATGCTCAATTCCAAATTCATTACAAAGCTTCTCAAATGCATGATTTTCAAATTCTCCACCATGGTCACTTCTAATACAAGTAATTGAACAACCTTTTTCATTTTGAACCTTTTTACAGAAAATTCTAAATGCATCAAAAGCATCATCCTTATTAGTTAAGAACAATACCCATGTGAATCTAGAGTAATCATCCACAATTACAAAAGCATAATATTTGCCACTTAAACTAGCATATCTAGACGGACCAAATAAATCTATGTGAAGTAATTGAAGAGGTTTTGAAGTAGAGATATTTTTCTTGCTTTTGAAAGAAGTTTTGATTTGTTTTCCAAATTGGCAAGCTTCACAAATTCTATCTTTTTGAAAATTGATTTTTGGAAGACCTTTAACCAAATCATTTTTCGTAATTTTTGAAATCAAATCCATACTAGCATGACCTAATCTTCTATGCCACAGCCAACCATCATCATGCAATGCGGAAAAATATTTATCATGATTGGATGCACATTCTATGTCAATTGTATAAACATTACCATATCTATTTCCAACAAACAGAATTTTCCCATCATATGCATTCTCAATAACACATCTTGATTTATCAAAAGCAACTTTATAACCCTTGTCACACAATTGACTAATGCTAATCAAATTGTGTTTCAAATTTTCAACCAAGCACACATTTTCAATAAGAGTTGAGGAAATTTTACCAACATTACTAATTCTGAGAATTTTTCCTTTTGAATTATCTCCAAATGATACTTCTCCACCATTTTCGATCTTGGTAAAACTTGAAAACCAAGAATAATTCCCTGTCATATGTCTTGAACAACCGCTGTCCAAGTACCACTTATTCTTCTTCTTCAAGCCCTCATCATGTTCATCACATGATTCTTCTCCAACGGCCATGAGAGCCAAGTTTGTCATCTCTTGTTGCTCTTCCTCATCACTTGTTTCCTCATCGCTATCATCCCATGTGGCCACCATAGCTTTCTTCTTGAGTTTGTTGAGGAGAGGACATTCCGGTCGTATGTGTCCGGGCTTCTTGCATTCATAGCAAGTGATTGGTTCTTTCTTCTCCTTTTTATTCTTGTAACCTCTGAACTTTCTCTGCTCATTATTCTTCTTGTAAAATTTTCTGAATCTTCTAGCCAACATTGCCAGTTCTTCATCATCCATCTCGCTTTCCTCATCACTCTTATGTTTTAAGGCTTTGAGAGCGATGCTTTTCTTCTTTTCCTCATGCCCTTTTTCTGCTGCCAAATCCTCTTCATATGAAATGAGAGAGCCAATTAAATCATCAATAGGTAAAACATTTAAATCTTTGGCTTCCTCAATGGCAGTCCTTTTTGGTCTCCATTCTTTAGGAAGCGACCTAATGATTTTCTTAACTTTCTCGCTATTTGAAAAGGTTTTTCCTAGGGCTCCTAAAGTGTTCACTATGTCCGTGAATCTAGTATACATAGAATATACACTCTCATTTTATTCCATTTGGAACAATTTATATTGCCGAGTGTACCTACTAATTTTTGACTCTTTCACTTGATTCGTGCCTTCATACACGACCTCAAGTTTGTGCCAAATTTCATTAGCACTTTCACAACTGGACACTCTATGAAACTCTTTCTTATCAAGTGCACAAAATAAGGCATTCATAGCTTTGGAATTTAGAGAAGCTTTTCTCTTCTCCAAATCATTCCATTCCCGTGACGGTTTTGGAATATCTTCCCCTACTTCGTTTTTAGTCAAAGGCATGAATGGACCATCACATACAACTTCCCAAATTTCATAGTCTAGTGCTTGTAAATAAATTCTCATCCTAGTTTTCCAATATGGGTAGTCATTCTCGTCAAAGAACGGTGGTCTAGTTGTGGATTGTCCTTCCCTAAAGGTTGAATCATTTTGGGCTGCCATGGATCTTTTACTCTAGACGGTTAAGTCCTAACAAGAGAACCACGCTCTGATACCAAATGAAATTCTAGTTATGCAACCCAAGAGGGGGGGTGAATTGGATTTCTAAAAAATTATTGAAATATAAAACAATAACTCAATGTTAATCTAAAATGAATTTAAAGCAATAACAAATAAATTTATCACACTATATAAAGATAAGGGAAGAGAGATTCAAACACGAGATTTTTACGTGGTTCGGCCAACCTCGCCTACGTCCACGCCTCCAAGCTTTCCGGGCTAGAGGATTCCACTAAGCAAGCCTTCAAGGCTTCAAATGCTTACAATTGACTTCCTAGGTGTCAACAAACCTTTACAATAAGAGATAATCCCCAATCTCTTAACCCAAGTGTATCCCAACACTTACAATCACTCAAAAACAAAAGATTACAAATTGTTTTCTCTCACACAATATTTGAGATTACAAATCAAAGCCCAATGTATGAGATAGATGAAGCAAGAATGTGTTTTTAAAGCTCTATGAAGGTTGTTCACGAATATAAGCTCAAGGGTAGTGTTGTGATCCACAGTTGTTTGAATTTGAATGAGCTTATTTATAGTTGGAGCTGAAAACTAGCCGTTATTCACTTTTTGCTCACTGTCGGATCGCCGTTAAGAGGATGTCGGATCGCTAGTTTGATGGTCAATATGACCGTTAAATTTGGATTTTCAAAATGTCGGCGAGCCGTTATAGAGATGTCGGATCGCCGTTAGTGTCTAGAAGCTAAAACTTTATTTCTGTTTGCAGTCGGCGAGCCGTTATTTTCCAGAAACCAAAACTCCAGTTCTGTTTGATGTCGGCGAGCCGTTATCAAGGATATCGGCAAGCCGTTATCTTCCAGAAGCTAATTCTCAATTATGCTCTAGGTCGGCGAGCCGTTATCAGTATGTCGGTTTTCCTGAGACTAAGATTCAGTTCTGTTTAAAGTCGGCGAGCCGTTATTAAAACATGTCGGCGAGCCGGTATCTTCCGTAAGCCGATTTTCGATTCGCTCGATATCGGCGAACCGTTATCAAAACATGTCGGCGAGCCGTTATCTTCCAGAAGCTGATTTCTCAGTTCTGTTCGATATCGGCGAACCGTTATGTAGGAATATAGGCGAGCCGTTATTTACCATTTTCAAAATACTCCCGTTTTTGACCATTTTCAAAATACTCAAGGTTTTTCAATTTGATGCTATTGCTTATTAAACATTTTTCATAGAATATAAAAACCTTTATGGTATGAGAATTATGATTTGAAAGAGTGTAAAAAAAAACTTTTTTGGACTTTTAAAGAATTAATCAATCTTCATCAAGTTTGTTATCATCAAAACAATATTAAAGAAATATTTGTGTTAACAGGATTTCCCTCGCTTGAACCGGCTGGTTCAAGAGTTGTAAGTACTGTTGATATTTGACATCCAACTAATGCCCCAAGAAGAATTTAACGTTTCTGATGTGTTTATTTGTTGGAGTAAAAGTAAAGATAATAAATTTCTCCTATTTTAATATTTATTTATTTAAAGTAGAAAGTAGGAGTCTCACTCAGTAGATCCACTCTTTTTTTTTTACTGAGGAGTGAGATTCATATTTTTATGGGCTCCCAACTCTTTTTTATTTTTCTCTTTTCAAAATAATAAAACTATATTTATTAAAATAAAATATTGTTCTACTTTTCTAAAAATAATAATATAAGATTTATTTAAATAGTATTATTACATTATTTAATAATATTACATTTATTAAAATAATACTATTTAAAATAATATTAAATTTATTTAGATAATATATTATTATATTTAGTTAAAAACAATAATTTACATTAATTCTAAATTTAAAATTACTTAAAAATAATTTTATTACATTAATAGAGAATTAATGATATTCTTATATATTATCTTTATTTGAAATATATATATATTATATGAATTTAATATTGATAATTAATAATAATAAATAATTCATTCTAAGAAAATATTAATTCCATATTATAATATTACTAAAAATGTTTCGTTTATGATACTATTCTCAATAATTTTTAATTTAAAAATTAAATATAATAATATCAATCATTATTATTAATTTATATAATTAAAATTAATAATAAAATAAAAAGTTTAATTTAAAAATATATTATTTTTTTCACTTTGTAATTAAAAAAATAATTTTTTAAATAAAAATAAAAGTCTAATTTGAAATAACTCACTCTCATTACAAGATAAAATAAATATATAAATAAAATTCTAATTTATATTCAAAACTCTCATTTTAATATAAGTAAATAATTTATTTCTCCGCTCACTCCAGCTCCACACTTCCAATCCCTGAATTCTCATTGTTCAGGAATTTTATTTAAATCTAAAAAATAAATTTTATCTTCACTGTTCACACAAGACCAGGATACAAATATTAAAAAAAACAGGAATTTTGTAAAGGATTTTTCGATATTCAAAACGTATTTATTTTTTAGAGGAAAAAGTATTTATTAGAGTAGAAGCGACCGGAAAGAAGGTTTATCACTTTATCTTCAACTAAAACACGTCTGCCCTTATATGGACCATACAATACGCTTCTTTCATTTATTTAACCAAATTGGGCAACAGTCAAAATTACCCAAAAAGACCCAAATTAAACAGGCAGCACGGTGCACAATCGACAAGAGTAACAAGTTGTGTGGAAGGAAAATAAGAGGGAGACATCTTATGGACTTCCGCTCCACAAACTCAAAATTATGAATTATCTCGTTACACTTTTTGCCTTGCCATATCTTCGCTTACACTCTCATCCTTTTCTTCTTCAAAAAAAGAGATACCATGCTAATAAACTTCTCAACTGCCCCTCCATCTTCTTGTTCTCTTATCAAATTTTCCAATTCGAAGTTGCCCATCTCAGAATTCCCTCTCAAACCCAAAGCCCATCTCTCAAAATCTCATTTTTCTTGTGCTTGTTCTTCGTCAAGCCTCAGTTTTTATTGCAAGAACCAATTATTTTATGAAAAGAGCAAGTACCCCTTTCGGAAAAGACTTCATTTCAGGACGTGTGCTGTTTCGGGATTTGATTTGGGGAGTTTTGAATCTGTTCTGGAGGCAGCTGGAGTGTTGACAGCTATTATCATTGTTCATGAAAGTGGTCACTTTCTTGCTGCCTATCTTCAAGGAATTCATGTAAGTAAATTTGCGGTTGGTTTCGGTCCAATTTTAGCTAAATTCAGTGCAAACAATGTAGAGTACTCTATTAGAGCTTTTCCTTTAGGTGGATTTGTTGGGTTTCCAGATAATGATCCGGAGAGTGGCATTCCTGTTGATGATGAAAATTTACTTAAGAATCGGCCAATATTAGATAGGGTCATTGTGATATCAGCTGGTGTAGTAGCAAATATAGTCTTTGCATTTGTGATAATCTTTACTCAGGTATTATCAGTTGGTTTGCCTGTTCAAGAGGCCTTTCCCGGGGTTCTTGTGCCTGAAGTTCGAGCCCTTTCAGCTGCCTCTCGAGATGGATTGTTTCCGGGTGATGTAATCCTCTCAGTTAATGGTAATGAATTCCCCAAAACTGGTCCAAATGTGGTCTCTGAGCTTGTTAACGCGATCAAGAAAAGTCCTAAAAGAAATGTGTTGCTTAAAGTTGCAAGGGGAGAGCAGCAATTTGAAATTGGGGTCACCCCAGATGAAAATTATGATGGAACTGGTAAAATTGGAGTCCAGTTATCACCAAATGTGAAGATTTCAAAGGTTCTTCCAAAGAACCTGTTGGAGGCTTTTAGATTTACTGCAAAAGAATTTTGGGGCCTCTCATGTAATGTTCTGGATAGTTTGAAACAGACATTTTTTAACTTCTCTCAAACGGCTAGCAAGGTTTCCGGTCCTGTTGCCATTATTGCTGTTGGTGCAGAAGTTGCTAGGTCAAATATTGATGGGCTTTACCAGTTTGCAGCTGTGCTCAATATTAACCTTGCAGTGATAAACCTTCTCCCATTACCTGCTCTGGATGGGGGTTCATTGGCCTTGATTCTTATAGAGGCTGCTAGAGGTGGGCGGAAACTCCCACTAGAGGTAGAACAACAAATCATGTCATCAGGGATTATGTTGGTTTTACTCCTTGGGTTATTCCTTATTGTCCGTGATACCCTTAACCTTGATATTATCAAAGATATGTTATGATTACTTCAAAGTCTTTGAAGATCATTGACAGTTTGTGTTGGAGATAAATTTCCTTTGAAGCTGGTGTTGTATCAAGTTTAGAAACCTGTGATGATGTATCATAAGGGGATGGACCAAGTTGGTTATACACTATCGATAAGATTGGTTGCTTCTGCCAAAGTGCTCTCTGATAGGTACTTGTTGCGTCTTGTTTGATTTTGCTCCTTCCAACTTAATGCCTTTATTATTGTCAACTATTCTCGATCACATTAGCAAAACAAAAATCAGTCGTGGACTTCAATATTTCATTTCCGACCCATGCATAATTACAAAGTTCTCTGTAATCATGGCATTCTCTTATAGTTTATTTTCGGTATTCATGGGTGGTATGAGGTGAAATTATCTGCTGGAGATTTTATCTTTGGAGCACACTGTAAAAGTAGCAAACATTTGAAGCCATAGGAATCTGTTTCTGGATCATTGAAGTCATAGGAATCTGTATTTTTTACTTAAGCAATTATTACGTTCTTATGGATCTAGTGATGTTATTTAGAGAATGAACTTAGATGCAATTTGATTTCCCAGCTGCGGCCTCTTTAATGGTAGAAATGTAACTCAAACGCTTTCATTCCCTACTTTGATATTGTCTACATTATGAGTGTTGTTGTGTATCTGCGCCGAGACTTTCAGTTGTTCTGTAATTTCTAATGGTAAACAAAATTCATCCATGATATGTTTGTATTCATAAGTCTCCTTTCCTTGTTTGCTTAATGAAAACATGGACAACGGCTCAGACCCGGGAATTCAAAAATTATTTGATCATTTCTTTAAGGTATAGAGGTTCTTAGTTTGTAGTTGTTAAATTTGATGGTAAATTAGACACTAAAGGTAAGTATGTTTTCTGTCGGTAAAGGTAAGTATGTTTTCTGTCAAGACGGATGTTCATATTGTAAATTTGTCCAGACTCCAGAATTCGAAGTATCGTGAAATGGACCTGCTCAACAAGGATTCTCTAGAAATGGAGTCAAAATTGAAAGTGGTGTGGGATCGGAAGTAAAACTTCTACATTTCTCCCAAGGTTAAAGAGAGTATGTAAATCTGAAGTGTTAAATATAGGCCGAATCATAAAAAGCTCTTGTTGGAAGGATAAAATCATAACTATAAAAGTGTAAGCCGCAATGTGGCTAATTCCGATCCGGCGTTTGAGGTTACCTGGAAAGGAAGAAAGAAAATACGTGTTTGAGGTTACCTGGAAAGGAAGAAAGAAAATACGTGTTTGAGGTTACCTGGAAAGGAAGAAAGAAAATACGTGATAACAAAGAGAGTAAATGAGGCTCAAAATAATTAATGAAGTCCTCAAGAGAAAGCCGCGTTTAGCTAAATGGCATGCTTTTGCTTGGCTTTCAGGACCAATAGGTTAACCATGTATAGAGGCATAAATTTCTATTAAGAGGATCCCTCTATGTTACGGTAAACGTAACATAGCAGTGGCCCTAACAAGAATGCCATTCACAGTCAAATATATGGTCCGTCTATATTGCAACAGTTATACCGTACCCGAATTTTTTTCTTTTATGATTTAACTACTGGCGAATTTACTTAAGAACCTTACACTGTTTTCATTTATAATTTGTTCATGAGTTTTAAAAAGACAAAATTATCCTTCTTAACAAAGGGAGAAGAAAATGGAGTTAACCAGTACAGCCAGCAACAAAAGCACGCCATTGTTAAGTCTCATCTCCATCAACCTTCGTGACCCACCACCATGCTTGAAATCGCTTAAAAACCGCAAGCAACACAAACAATATCTCCCCCACAAGACCACGCATCGGCTGTGGCTCCGTCTTACCGGTGCTGAGCCATCACCTCCAACGTCGTTATTGTCACAAGTGAATAATCAGAGTTCTAATGTTGAGTGTCATGTCTAGCGAATAAAGATTTTGTTGTCTCCATTAGTAAATGATTAAGATCCAAAAACTTTTGCTAGAGACGAATTATTTGTCCACAAACAACAGCAACAACAAGAACAACCCCACCACAATGAAAAGAGAGCAGCAGCAACTGAAACTTGCAAATACTTTGGATTTGTCAATATTAATGGAAACGAACGGCCACCCATCATCACTCATACAGATTGTTGGACTTTGAGATTGAGATTGGAAGAGAATCTTGAATTATCCTTGCTGCTGCTAGTTAAAATTGGAGTTGTTGAGTTCACAATAAAAGTTTTAGCTTGAAGGCTAATAAGCTTGGGATTAGGATTTGGAATACTGGGTCTGAAACTAAGGGATTTGATGACATTGTAACGAAGAAGATCCCCATCAAAAGAATTTACAATTCCCTTTAACAGAAGCAGTCGATTTGAGTTTAGAATTTAAGTGATTGCCATGAAATTTTTAGAACATTTAGGGGCAATAATGTCATTTCATTAATATTCCTTAAGTTTAAAATATGTGAAGATGAAGATGAAGATGGAGATAAAGATCATGACGATGGAAGAAGATGAATGTGAGGAGTGATGATGATGGAGATGAAGGCGAGAGGAAAGAGATAAAAAAAATTTTAATTTTATTTTTAATTTATAAATTAAAGGGTATTGTTGTCTTTTTATTGATATTAGTGTTTTACGTGGATTAATGTCTTGGATGTAATCCAAAACAATACTTTAATATTTATAAAAATAATAAATATGAAGAGTGTAAGGTGTTAATTAGAATTTTAATGATGTATGTAAGTAGAAAGTATCATATTATTTTTAGTATTTTATGAATAAAAAGGAATATAAAGAGCTCAATGAAATTTCGCATTTGTTAAATTACAAAAGATGAAAATTGGGGTATGTTACTACTATTGCAATATAGGCGGACCCTAAACATATAACCTTTATTCTTTCAAAATATATATATATATAAGGTCCAGTTATATTACCCATAGTATTTGGTACTCTAGTTTTTATCTTTTTCAAATCCACCTTTGGATTCAACCTAAAAGTTGTACAACGGCTTAGATTATTTTTTGGGTTATTAACAGTATATACCCCTGTTGTTTATACAAAATAAGAAAAATTAAAAATTTTTAAATTTTGACATGTAAGTCTATAATATTTTAAATTTTTTAAGATTATTGAACTAAGTTTTCAATTAAATGACTTATTCTTACATTTGTTATTATTTATTTAAATTAATAATTTTCTTATTAATTAATAAATTAATTAATTTAATATATAGCTAAACACTGCATTTTTTTTACTAACCATAATTGACACAATATATATATATATATATGATTTTTTTAATTTAATAAAATGGCAACCAATTTTCTCCCATGTGAGAGACATTATACTCTTTTTTTTTCTCTAACGCAAGAGATTTTACTATCTCAAATAGATGAAATGCACAAAATATGAAAATGAATTTAATTTCATATTATATATAATTAATGTTTTATTATTTTCTTATAACATAAAATTTATTTAACATAATATCAATTATTTGATTATGTAGAAAAATATATTAATTTACTACTACTAATAATAATAAAGCGTTAGTTTATCAATTCATAAAATCATTTTTGTTCATTTGAACAAGGATTTTGTATTTTTGGTTGAATTTTTGTCCTTAAATAAAAAGACTAAATTTAATCGCACACTTAACTAAATTGACTTTTGTTATTCCACTGCAACATTTTAAATAGTCATTAGCACACATTTAAGATATTTCATTAACTTAATTAAAGAAGCGTAAAAAAAAAATCTAAACAATTACTCTATTTGAAAATAATTTAATTATTTCTTTATTAATTTTTTGTAATTAAAAAGAAGAGTAATAATTTTATTTTATTACTTTGTTTCTATATTGTAAATAATTTTAATTATATTTAATATTAATCATTTTAGGAAAAGTAAATAAAAAATAAGAATTTTTTATATAAAACACATTAATTAGTTTTTCATATTATAACATGCATAGTGATTTATAATAAAAATTAAATATGCATGTTTACCCTTTGATATCCATAATATATATATGTGTGTGTGTGTGTGTTACATTCTTGTCGGATTAATGGCTAAGTGCTGGAAAATAGAACCATGGCCATTACCAATTTTTTATTTATTTTTTATTTTTTAGTTTGATAGTGAATGGATTTTTTTCCCCTTCAATTCTAGTAATTTATGCATTCTCTTCTCTACATATATTGCAATACAAAAAAAAACTTATATTTTCCAAATTAACAAGTCTGCGATGTTGGAGTATTGTATTCATGTCAGCATCTTTAAAAAGTACTTCTAAAATAGATTGTGGCTTCTAGAAATATAATTGTAATTGAAAATTTTTAGGTGTATGATCAATGTGTGAAAATATAAAAGTCTTTAACTTTTTTGTTCTTTTAATAAATAAATGGATTTCATTGTAATTGACCTTGAAAAAACCAAAAAAGGGATAAGAAACGTAGTTTTGGCCATATATATATATATATATATATATATATATATATATATATATATATATATATATATATATATATATATATATATATATGGTCTTTATGAATTATATTTAATGTAATTTACAGTCAAATAAAATTTATCTAATAATTTGTTTGATTTCATTATTTCATTATTTATTTTTATATTGAAAAATTTAGTTCTAAGTTACAATAAATATAATTTAAGAAAACCCTGAAATCTACATTTCTATTACCATTTAAGCAAAATGGGAACTGAAAGGGAACAATTTTATCCATTTTTCAGTTAGAGAGAGTTTTGAGATTTTTTACTCATTTTGACTTTGTTTTCTCTGATCTTATTGCATGATCTACCTTTTGGTGGGCGTTAAATTAAAAAATAAATAAGTATATCAGAATCATCTAAATTAGTGAGAGGCGCACGTCAGTTGATATAAAAAAGCTTAAAAGCGAAGCAAAAAGTTAAAACGAGTAGAAAATATTCAGAAATAAATGTCATGTCATAAATAGAGGTGTTGTCATGTCTGCACCTTCTCATGTGATGTTGAGATGCTTGTATTTTCTCATGGAACAAGAGAGGGTTAAAAAAATCATTATATATTGCAAATTTGAAATATATTATCCAGTGTTAAAGTTTTTCTTTTTCTTTTTCTTTTTTCGGTCGATAAGATCCAGTGTTCAAAGCTTATATTTGAACTGTTGATGGGACTTTCCTATGTTGCAACCGTTGCAACATACCTTTATTTTTGTTATTTTGTAGTTTGATTACACCACATCACCATATATTTTTTGTAAAATTAAATAGGTATAAAAAGTTACAAATTTTTACATATAAGTCTTTTTTTAGGATAAAATAGCATTTGAAAATTATTTTAATTATTATCATTAATATCATTATTATTATTATATAATATTATTGCTATTAAATTTTATTATTTTTATTTATTTTAATTATCATTATTTATTATTATTACTATAATTAATGTCATTAATAATAATAATATTAATGTTGTTATTATTATTACTATTAAAATTTATTAATTTTATTATTTTAATTGTTATTATACTGTAATTAAATCATTATTATTAAAATATATTTAACTTTATTATTTTAATTATTATCATTATTAATATTATTATTGCCATTAATTTCATTTTTATTATTATTATTAAATTTAATTAAGTTTTTGTCTTAATTAATGTTATTATTAGTGTTATTGTTATTGTTTTAATTATAATACATACAAATACTATTCGGGACATAAATGACAAAGGGCATCTTGGTCTATTCTGATTCTAAAATAAAGGGAATGTCATTCATTGTGATTCTAATTCCTACAGTTAAAATAAAACAACTTATTCTGATTCAAATTCTTTATTACAATTTCAGTTCATTTCGATTTATGTTTAGTAAATACACTATTAGAGTGTGTTTGAAATATAATATTGTATAGTATTATAATATTATTCACATCAATTTATTGCTTACCTATGTTTAGACGTTTTGAAAGTTAGATTGTGGTCCATGCCAACTTTTTCCTTAATTGAAACACTAAATATATTTAAATTTTTATTTTTATTATAATAATTATAATAAAAAATTATATTATAATATTATTTTATTATATCATATTATATTTATATATTAATAATTAATATAAAAATAATAATTAAATATAATTAATAATAAATTTAAATAATGAGAGTGGATCTGGAAATGATAGCAATAATTGGAGAATTATGAAATATTTAAGAATTTGTGGAATAAATCAAATGATTTATCTTTTTAAAGTTAGAGAGCAAACACAGACTTTATTTTATATTTAAGGGATTGTGGCTCTCATAAAAAAATATTGAAACATGCATTGTAATTACCTAATATCAATAATAAAAGTCCTCTCAAAATTTCCTACTTCATTTTTATTCATGTCATTTAACAACTTAGCCAATAAATAAAATAATAATAATTATATTTTTTCCTAACATTTCAGGAAACACGAGGGATTGAAATGATAATAGCGTAAGTCCATCCCCGCCGTTGCATTCACTTTTGCCATTCTTTCTTTGATCTAATGGTTAGATGAAAAATAAAATAAAAAATGTGGTATCATACCACTGTGGCAACATAGGCGGACCCCTGTTGATGATATGCCATTAAGAAATTATTAACAGTTCATTGTTTGTTCAAATATTTTTATAAATACATAAATATATTTTTTAACGCGTTACCTGCAGTTAGCATTTTATTGCATTCGTCTACTTTCGTCTCATCTCAGTTAATAAATTTAACAGAATATTAATCAAATGACCCTTTTGCCCTTCAAATACAAAATTAAATTTTTTTCCAAAATTAAAACAAAAGAAAAAGATTCAAAATTGTATTCGTTGGCTACAATAAACACAAGAAACAACTCACAATGCACATAGAATCTATGAAATTTGCTTTTCTTTATTTTCAAACACATCATCCACACATTGATGCTCACAACTATACTATTCATATGCCATTATTGAAGACAACCAAATTAAAACCAAATTAAAGTTAAAAATCTACTCGTACATCTATCAAATCTACTCATATAATCCATCAAACGCATAATCTACACATTTAAACTCACAAATGTACCATTCATTTGCAAATGATATCAAATTATGGCTCAGGTTTTGCTGTTAATGGATAGTCACATAGAAAAGTTAAATGCAATCCCTAGCATTGTTAGTGTGGTGTGCAGGAATTCGTTATGTTTTCTACTACACCAGAAAATCTTAATGCAATGTTTTGTCATGCAAGTTCAACAAATGCATGTTTTGGCAATGACTTACTACTGAAGCTCTTATATAACCTAGAAGTAGAAATCAAATGGCAGAAAATCCAAAGTCAGAGTTGAATGATGATGTGTTGAAGATAAAGAAAAGGCTTAGGGTCATCGAAGACAATCTTAAATATATCATAATTTTGCTACTCTATATCAACAAATTGGAGTTCACAAATTGCTTTGAAACAACTAAGAGCAAAAATAATACACATTGGCCTCGCAGCATTAAATCCTTTTAATTGAAATTTGAAATTCACCCCATATGTCACTATAACACCCGCCCAAGTTGATGCAGATATCAAAATCATGGATATAGAACTATGCATTCCTAAAGTGTTCATAAAAGTGCACACACCTATGCAAATATCCACATAAGCGCACACACTCGTGCGAATATCCATGGAATTAAGGTTAACAGGCCTAAAACAACAATTAAAATTTTAATAGCAACGATCAGTATCTCAATAGCAACGATTAGTATCTCAATAGCAACGATTAATATCTCAACAGCCCTAAAACAACCTATTATTCCCTAATTTATCATTACGCCCAAACATTTTGGCCAAATCAAATTAATATAAATTCTAGGGATTCCAACAACAATGATTAAACAAAATCACCGATTAACAACAATCAACAAAACATTGGGGCTTAATAGCAAACAAATTCAACGAAACTTACTTGACAATAGGCTAAAACCCCCTAAACCGAGACACCCAGCCTTGTAACAATTTACTGATTTCGTCAACACCTTTGAATCTTCTAACAAACAACACCTTTGATATTCAAGCTTGTTTCATTGATAAGAATGGACAGAAATTTGAGATAAATTGGTTGGATTTATGTGTCATACGGCAATAGAGTCAAATGTGAAGGTGGTTGCTGGAAATTAAAAATGAGAATGAAATTATCATTTTATCCCTATGATGTCAACAATGTTCTAACAGTGTTAAGATGGAAATGGACGAGTAAAATAAAATACTAACTTTAGATGGTGCACTGAAAAAAAAGTGTTTGTGTATTTTTTAAAAAACTCGAACAAACAAATGGATGGTGGATAAGTTGCCTACAATATTACAAAAGATCGGATGTTTCCTACAGACTGAGAGGATCCGCATGTGGTAAGATCTAATAAGTCTCTCTTGGCTAAAAAGACAAAAGATTTAAACAAAACCACTTATATTTAACTTGCACATTACAGCTATTGTTCTTTTGTCTTAACGAAGGCAATTATATTATCTTTCTTCATATTAAAAAAAAGGTGTGCAAATATAATTTATATTTGTATCTAAAGTTATACTACATCCCAACACGTTAATAATAAATTTGATCATACGTATACTATCTCCTTTTGTGACCACAACACGATTTACAAAACTAGTTGATTATTTTTTTTAGCACAACATAAGGCATATTAGTTTATAATCCATGCATTTACTTGATTTTAAATTATCAAAAGCAAATCACTAGGCTTAGAAAAGTGTTTTCAAAGCAAGTATAAAAAATTCTACGCTTAGTGCTTCAAAGCAGTTTTAAAAATAATTAGGGTGCTTTGCAACAAAAACGTGTGATTTGACCCTAAACTATCATACGTATTAAATAATATGATATCACATAATTGACTAAATGAAAATATAAAATAATGAATATAAGTCATGTGAGTTATGTGATATTTTTATACAAACAATTATATTATGCCTTATCAATTTTTAATATAGTTGTTAATTCAAAAGAATTTGTGGTTGAATGATTATTGTATTCACATCTCAACATCTTTTAATTCGGTACACATCTCAAAAGTTTTTGTTTGATTATGATCCCAAAATAGAAAATTATCCAAGCACATTTTAAACCAAACCTATTAGAAAGAGTAGCCAAAATTAGTTCAAATGAAATAATGTTGTCTACACACACACACCCTTATTTTTTTAATGTAGATATATTGTTAAACCATGTGGTTTAATTGAGTAAGTTTCAATACATTATAAAGTTGTGAGGCTTAATAGCATTAAAAACTAGCTTTTTTAAATGCAACGGCTTAACAACTAGAGAAGAACTATATATATATATAATCATTCTCAGGTACGAATGCCTTTATTTTTATTAATATAGACACACTTTTAAGTCATGTGACTCAATAGAGTTATTTTTTAAATGCACTATAAAATTGTTCTGCTTAATAGTATTAGAATCAGGCTCCATCAAATCGTACCCGCATTAGAGAATGACTATATATATATATATATATATATATATATATATATATATATATATATAGTAGTTTTTCAATCAGGGATCCCTGAGTTTAATAAAGTCAAAGATCAGCTAAAAGACAAAAAAATTAGATTTTAATACATTACATGACAAAATATAGTATATTGGAGTATGTGTTTATTTTGTCTTTAGAATAAAGTCAGGGATCTCTGATATATATATATATAACCTCATAGTCAAATACCAACTAAATTTGTTTCATTTTATTTCCAATTTTCGTTTATAGTTCCTTCAAACAGATTAGTGCTTCTTCCTTAACTAACTGGCTGAAACTGTTAATAGGATGCCGAATTAAGATTAGCAGAATTAAATCATTTTGTTTGAGGATATAATAGTTTTATTTGTAATACTTTTCGAAAAAAGTTATTTTAAATGATGTATTTATTTTAATTTTTACCAAATGAAAATTATTTTACAATATCGCGAATTCAAATTTAAAGTACAGAAATAAAATTAATAGAAGGAAAATTATTTATTAACTTTATTAAACTGTTATGTTGGCATATATGTCAAATATATGAAAAATATTTTTTAATCTATGATAAATAACAAAAATATTTTAGTATGAATATGGTCAAAGGACTACTGAAATACAAGGAAAGATATTTGATGGGCATAATGACAATTAATTTTATTTTGACTGATAGTAAACAAAACATGTAAGTAACGAAAAAGATAGACTTCAAAATTACATGATAATAGGAAATAATATCCATGTAAAGGAAAATTCATCATAGAGCTACTAGAATTAGCAATATATACCCATATATTAAACTAAAATAGGTACAAAAATAACTTCAAAGACATGTTAATAGTAATAAATGTTATTATTAGGGCTACAAACTCTCTAGTTGTGTAAAAATTGATGTGACACTACTGTATGACCAGCAAATGCCCTACATATTTATTCCAACAAATTCATTGACTTTTATATTTCTATCATCAATGCTTTCGTGCCACATCACCTTATATACAATAATTTGCATTATATATATATATATATATATTTATATATTGTGTGGGTGTTTTTTTTATGCAGATATATTTTTAAATTATGAAATTTTTAATTTTTTAAAATTATATAATTTTAAAATGTATCCATATTTAAAAATATATATATGTGCGTGGAATTATTCATTTGTATTATAGGTGTCCAAAGGATGATATATCATTGTTCCAATATGAAACGGTTTAATTTGGATATGAATATTTTTAAAAAGTCACTGGCGGTTTTTCGTACACGTGACTTTGAATGATTACTATTGGAATAAATAAATAAAATGCGATAAACGACAAATTTAAAGAATAAACGTAAAAGAACAGTCATTGGGGGAGAAAAGTCGCAATACAGGATCACACATTTGGCGAGAGGTCATTTCAAGTGAAAAAAAGAGAGTATATTTTTATCTCCTCTACCATTATGGTTAATTAAACATGAAAATATCAGTTTTAAATAAAAATATTTAGAATTTACATAAAATTTCATCAATCAAATGGATTTCCTGCTACAAAATTTTATTGCTAAAAAAAAAACTTAAGTATATATACAATTTTATTATTCTAATTAAAATTGAATATGTGGTAAACTCCACCCTTGGGTTATTATTGATTGTATATATAATATGCTGTTTAAAAGGAAAATAATTTGGTACTTTCTTTTTTTTTTCTTAATTTTTTAATATGAATAAGTTGGTTTCGACCTTGTTCCATTAAATAAATAGAAAATAATATACATAAACATATACATACATACATACATATATATCTATATATGTGTGTGCGTGTGTGTGATTTTATTATGCTATTTAGAAGGAAAACCAACTAATTCTTCTTATTCGAAAGTTAAATTTCACAAAGTTGTGTGCACGTGTTTCATTAAAATCATTTGACGAAAATAGTCCTCAGCCTTTCAAAATTACTTCACCTTTGTGAAAATTATCCGCCTACACGTCATGGAAAAAAAAAATTAATTAGCAAATGACTAATTATAGAATTGAAACATACAAGTGAAGATAATGATAATCAAAAAAAAAAAAAAAATATCGCGTCATGTTGTGTTTGCTAACAAGTAATGATGTGTTAGATATCAAGGGCGTATATAGAAAACGCGTCGAAGCCTGCAAGGACGTACCACTCAGCATGCAAAACGGAGCGAAATGGAAGCTCACACCTCTCGTTAAATTCCCCATCACCCCAAAAGCAATTATCAATTATCAATTAGCAATTAGCAAAGCCACCCTCTCGTCTTGTGGGGCTATCACATACATCACACTTCTCTTAATTTGCCCTAGTTTTGGTTTTTGGCCCCACTCTTTCCCTTAATTCACACCTAATAATTAATGAATTAATTCATCAATAATCTCACTTTGTTTCTCTCTCTACATCTCGCCCTTTCTCTCTCTGTATCTCTACACTTTTGGGTGTAAAAAACAGCTCAAGAAGGTGTAGAGAAGACAAGAACTTGAAATATTTTTATTATTCTCTCTCACTCTCTCCTCTCTTTGATTTTCCATTTCTCTCACCTTGGGAGAGGAGAGACTCCAAACATAAAAACAAATAACCTTAAGTCACAAAGTGGCCTGGACAAAATAGCCATAAAAGAAAAAGCTCATCAGAACAGCATACGTGTTACGTAATACAATTATCTTCTATCCTACACAAAACCAAAGGGAATTGTTCAAAACCAGCAACAAGAGTTATTTTTTTCCCCCTCTCTCCAAAAAGCGGTTCTAATTAATTTAATTTTGAGATGGTGAGCAGCGGCGGCGGAGCAGAGTTAGGGAGAGGGCATCATCATCAGAGCCTGAAGAAGGGGCCGTGGACGGCAGTGGAGGATGCAATATTGATGGAGTACGTGAAGAAACATGGCGAAGGGAATTGGAATGCTGTTCAGAAAAACTCAGGTTTGATGAGGTGTGGCAAGAGTTGTAGGCTCAGATGGGCTAACCATTTGAGGCCTAATCTCAAGAAGGGCTCGTTTTCTCCTGAAGAAGAGAAGATTATCATCGAACTTCATGCTAAGCTCGGCAACAAATGGGCTCGCATGGCCGCTCAGGTATATGTATAACGTTAATCAATTAATTTATCCATGGATATGTAAATGTGATCTTTCAATCTGAGATTTTCTTCTTGTTGATTTCTCTATAGTTTTCTCTTTTATTTTCAAGATTAATTGATATTAATATTTGATTCTGAAATTTTGATAGATTTTCTTTTTCAATTTTGAGTTTTGAACTATATATCTTATCTTATACTATCATTTTCCTCTCTCTCCGTCTGTGGCATGTCCGTATTAGTCCTATCATCACATGTTTAATAATGTTCTAATTTGAATTTGAACTAAATTTCCGATTCTTTCTTTTATATCTGTTGATTTCAACAGTTACCTGGAAGAACTGATAATGAAATCAAGAACTACTGGAACACAAGAATGAAGAGACGTCAAAGGGCCGGCCTCCCAATTTACCCTCAAGAAATTCAAGACAAAGCAGCTACTGCATTTCACCTCCACCAACACCACAAGAGACCCCAAAACCAAATATCTCCATCACCACCAGCCTCGCTCCTAATCACCTCACAGAATCCTGCTTACAACAACGCCTCTCTCTCTGCCATGTTCAACAGTTTCAATTTCCAATCCCCCACAAACCTCCCTCTTCAGAATCAGGCCCCGGGTTCTTGTTTATCCAATCCAAATAACCACGCATTTCAGCTGTTTTTTGACAGCGCCAACGCCAACGCTGGTGGATTTTCTTTGCCTCCGTACCACCCACCATCTTCGACAACAAGTTTGATGAACGATAACATCCAAACGCAGACGACTATGCAAATGCCTCCGTTTAAAGTCAATAGCGCTCCTGGAAATCATGAGATGAGTTTTAGTGCAATGATAAGTCAGCCTATAGATTTTGTTACTGGCCTGGAATCGGAGCTCCCTTCAAACCAAATACCGGCAGTACCAAAGCAAGCAAGTGCTCCTGCTTCATCTGGGTCCAGCGGTGGCGTTTGTGCAGTGGGAATTTCAAGCACCACTGACAAAAACAATGACTATCAAATTTCCCAAAAAACAACTTGTGGTGGCAACAGTGGCTTGTTAGATGACCTGGTGCGGGAGTCTAAGAAGATATCTAGCAATGAAAAATTCAAAGGTCAGTTTGAGAGTTTCTCAGATGCGGGAGACAAAGGGAAAAGCGTGGTTGATGCTTCCTCGGCGGATGAAGAAGTCAATGAGGGTGTTGAGTCTATAATGGCCAATGCTGCTGACAATAATAACCAGTGGGATGATTTCAGCTCTTCTCAGTCATCAATTGGTGAGATTTTTCATTCTTTCTTTTTGCATGCACTTGATAGAATTACCATTAATTATAATTTGCATAATCTTTTAAGGTTTAATTAGATTTATCATTAATATCGAAAGTCCTTTTGCTTTTTATTAGGATTAATAAGGTGAGAATTCTTGCATATGATCAAGGAATTTAAAGTTTAATTTAATTTCTCAATTTAGCATAAATCTTTTTGCTTCGATATGCTTTACAGTTGGATCCAATAAATATTTTTTAAACAAGTTCAAAAGTGACTATATATATATGTCCTGACAGAAAGCACCGATCAGATTAGTTTCATAGCAAGTGCTATTATATATTTTTAATTAAAAAAATCATAAAATGACAAAAAGAAATGTGTGAACTTGTAATTAACTTTTTTTTGTTTTGTTTTTTTTCCCCTGCAGAGATTAATAAGACAAATCAGGAACCATTGGAGGAGATGCAATCCATGGACGATGATCTGATGAGCCTGCTCAACAATTTCCCTTTATCAGTGCCACTCCCTGAGTGGTACCCTGGAACCAGCACTGAGACATCAAATGTGTCATCATCCAGCGTGACCGGCGGCAACCAAGAGGCTACAACTACTGATCCTCAGCCAAACACTCCACCAGCTCCGGCTCCAACCGCGGCCGCCTCCCCGGACCTTCAGTGGTCTCTGGGTTCCTGCTGCTGGAACAACATGCCAGGCATTTGCTAAAGCCTATGAATTAATTTGATCATTTCCTGAAAGAATTTTTTTTTTTTAAGAAAAAACTTATACCATGGCAAAGACTAGTTAGGACTAGTTTAATTAGAGTGTTAGTTGTGTGGCTTTAATTATCTTTTCACCGTCTTTTTGTTTTTCCCCTTAATCAGTTTTATGTTATAGGATTGCGTGCTCTCAATCTTTAATTTGTTGATGTGTAATGTTTACTTGTGTGCGGCTTATTATGTGAGGAGCCCCAAAGACATATATCCATTATCTTGTGTATATTATCATGTAGAACACAGTTTTCACCTTATTGGCATGCTTTTTATTTTGGTTTATTTATATTTTTTTTTGACCTTATGGGGATTTGAGGTTAGAAAATATTATTTAACTACAATGAAGTAATAAATTATAGTTAATATCTAATCTCAAATCTTCATTTTAAAATGTACAAATATGTTTACATTGAAAAGTTATATGACCTATAATTGTCCTGGAGAATATTACAATTTCCTTGAACTCACCATAATGCTGAAATTCGGGGCAAGATGACGAAACCCACTTGCCATCTCTATACACACTTCTTTAACGGCAATCTCGTTAAACGTAATGCATACACTTGCTAAATTTAGAGGTGCCAAAAAGAAGGAAGAGAAGTAAAGATCAAAGGTGACCCTTTAGATAACTGTTAAAATAAGAAAATGATTTGAGGTTGAGCTGGCTTCAAAATTTCGTCTTTAAAATGCCTCTAATTTAGAGTGAAAACAGGATTCATGCACAATATCTTTCCCCTCATCACCGCCCACTGAATTCCCTCTCTCCAATATAAAATTGATTATACGAGAAGGAACATCAAATGATGGGATGGTCACAGCAACATGTCTCACGTTCTTTCTTATGTTTTTTCGCAGTTATTAAGTGAAAAGTTTGTCATATGTTTCTCAAATACATTTATTTCGATCGTCATACTGATCATGATACCTCACAAACACTTTTGCCTTTTTCTTTTTCTTTTCTCATTTTGATGAGACTAGTAAGATTGATTGATTGCTAGAATTTCCCAGAGGATGCAATTAGAACAATAGCCATGCCACCATAAAACCCACGCATGGTATACGTAATCAGGATTTTGGTTTAATGGGGCTGAATTTAATGTGATTCAAAATTTTTTAAAAATATTACAAAATTAAGGACTCCATAATAAACAATCTATAAATTAATCAAAGGGTCGAAACATGACTCGGCTGAATTTCAATTAAAAACCTTATCATATAAACAAAGTGGTAATCAAACATATAAAAGTATGTCTGCCATTGGTGCCTTTCATTTTTCGATTCCATGATAAGTTTCAACTTTTCATTTTTTTACCGTAAGTTGAGATTTGTAACAAATAGCAATCTCAAACTTAATTAGATAAGTAGAAAATTCTGGCTTTCATTACTAATTTATAATTAATTTATAAAAGATCTTTCTGTGATGTCTAGAACCAGGTTCAAAAAAGAGAAGTCAAATTTCGTGCATAAACATGCATGTTTGATTACCACCTTGTTTGGATGCCTATTTAAGGTTCATTAGCGGACACACAGGAGTTGCATGAGTGCAAGAATAACATTAATGATGCTTAAAGTCCACGAATCTCATGCACTACGGCTCAGGCATTCCTCGCCCCACCACATTTCAAGCCCTTGATTTCTCTTCCTTACCAATTTTGCGCACCCCTAGTCTCATGCATGCTGGATTGTCTCTTTTCTTTGGGAATATTTACTTCAGCAAATTAAGGGTACTCTTATTTTTTGGCATTCAATCTACAAGTGTGATTGACGATTTTTCTTTCTTTCTTTTTTTCTTTCCTTTACTTTCCCTGTCGACAATATGCCAATCTCCAAATTCCAATGGTGATATTTATGAACTAAAATATTAATGTCTCAAATTCTCTGAATGTTATTGTAATTAAGAAACTCAAATACACTTTACATACTATGAATGCATCAATGATGTATACATATAAGTACCGTACATGTTAGCTTTTGAAGGATAAAAAAATCCTTTATTGATCCGGAACATGAAATTAATAAACATAGTTATACCTGATTTCTTTGAATATGTGAAATTCCTAATAGTTCTTGATATTTCTCCACAAATATAACTTAAATATGTACTCCAATGCTTTTGTTAATTTGGTGTTTAGTAAATTTCAGTTAATTTGCATTTGGTTTTCTCTCTTATTGGTGAGAAAAATGGTCAAAAGTCATTTCCCAATCCTTTTAGCATGTATTTATAGAAGAAGAATGACAGACTTTGGCAATCCTAGTTTTATGTATTATTTTTTATTGCTAGATTTTATAATTGCTTTTTTATTTATTCGAGTTTTGCGCATGTGATTTTGTTAGTAATCACATTTAGATAATTGTTATATTTTTAGATTAGGTTGAAGCTTCTCTCCAAAATTTTTTATGATTTCACATGATTTCTAGGTGTTTATATGCTAATTCTTTATTTAATCTGGATATGAAATATTTAATTTATTCTTTGATATGTTTCGTAATTGTTAAGGAAGCCCATTGTACTGAGCTCACAAACAATAAGAAGGTGGAGAAGCTTTAGCCTCAGTTAGCTAAAAAAGTCAGCAATGCCAGCTCACCAAAATTAGTTAAGAAAGTTGATAGATCAACATAAACTATTAAGTATCACTACTAGAAAAATGGTCTTTACTGACACTTGGTTTGTGACATTTTATTACAAAGTATCAATATTTTTATACATATGGGCCATTTTCTGTGTTTAACACATAAGTATCACAAATTAATAATACTATGGTGCCTGAAATTTAGACATCAGAAATCTCTGACACTAAAGTATTAGTAATAAAAATAAAATAGTTATAATCATGTAATGGATGGAATTCGAACCAGGGACCTCGAACATCGGAGCATTTACGCTTAAGAAAAAAAACTATTGGGCTTTTTCTTGGTGACACTAAGGTATATGTAAAAAAAAATAAAATTTGAATCTCGTTTCAAACTGACATTCGAACCCAAGACCTTTCAAAGCCAAAACTTTTAAATTTACAATTAAAACCGTTCTGACTTTTTGTTAATTATGCTACTAAATCAGTAGAATATTATTTTTGTAATATGAAGAACTTGAAATGTATTAAGCGCGCTTGAGTGAAAATTTTAGCGAGCTTTGGCTGAAATTTTACAAGTAAATAATATATTTTCAGTTAGAAACGCTATCGTTTCACTTAGAAAAAATAAAGATAAGTAAAACGCATAATTTTATCCTAACCCTAAGACCAAAATCGAACCTAATTTTTTTCTAAAGTCATTCACTCATTATTCTTTCACCGCTCGGTTCTCCTTCTCTGTTAAAGCTAAGTAAACTAAACCCTAAAATCTTATCCCCCACTGTAATCAAACTTCATGTCAATCCCAACCAAGCCCGAAGCAGAGGAATTCTTTTCTGTCATGATTTAGTTCTCTCTCTCTCTCTCTCCACTGCGATAAATTCATTTTTGAAGGTGCCATTTATTTATATTTATTTATTTTCAATTATTATGTTTCCAATTTACAGTGCCTATTTTCCTCATGCATGTTGTTTTGTTGCGGTTTAATCATAGAATGAGTTTTAAAATTCTTAGTTTTTTTTTTGTAATCTTGATTGTTTATAATTTGGTACACGGGAAAACCTAACAGAGAGGTAAAGGCAATTGAAGTTGAGTTATTGTACCAGAATTTTTAACTAAGAGTGGTTTTATAAGTGCCTGATTCAAATCAGCTTTCTTTCCTCTCTTTCTTTAGTTGCCATGTCACTCGACTTTGAATTTCATGTACACTTTAACTGGAATTGATGGATACAATGTCAATGCAGATTTGGGTTTTTCTCCTTTTCCCCATTTCTCGAAATTACATTAAAATTTTGCATGATAATTTCAATTTTGGGCCTAACTTGTTCCATTTAATTAGCGCCTGATAAAGATACATATTCAATTCGGGTCAATTCATCAATCCTTTCCCTATAATGCACTTGCTAGACTTAGTATAAATGCAATATCTCACATGCAAACCCTTCAACAACAACAAGTATCGTCCTTAATTTTTTTTTATGTGATTTCCCTTGCACAGCTCTCTGACAAAGTAATTAACAATATAATTAAATCTTTATTCATATGTTCATGGGTACAATAGCCTTGGCCATTTTAGTGTCACAACCACATGCAGCTTGGTTGTTTTTTATTTGTTTATTTTTTTTACATGATCTTTAAATTAATAAACTTTGAAAGAGACCTTTTATTTGTTTGTATAGGAAACTTTTGTTTGCATAGGAAATTTTTGTTTGCATTTTAATATTGAATTATTGACTTTCGACTAGAATGTTTATGTTAGCCTATAGAGCTATAAATGTTGATTTTGATGATAACAAACTACATGTTTTGGATAAACAAATATTTACACATTGTGTTTTTATAACAAGAAAATGATTTTTATGAAATTAGATTGTTTTTCAAGACGTGGACTAAAATGAAAGAGTTTTGCCATCTTTGATTTTAATAAATATTGTTTTGAATTTTAAATTTGGACCTATTTGAAAATATTTAAATATTTTGGGTAATTCTATAATTTCACATATTTTGGGCCATATCATAATTTTAAGAAGTTTTGGGATTAACAAAATATTATTTAGAAATTCTGAAATTGTACCCATTTGAAAATTTTCATAACATTTTGGGCCATAATATAGTTATATAAAGTTTTAAGGTCAAACTGTAATTTTAAAAATAGTTCACTATATTAGTTACAGTAGTGAGCGGCTAATTAGATTTGACAAGCGGTAGACTGGATTTGGCAAGTAGCTTGCTGAAAGAAAAGCGGCTATCTGGATTTCGGAAACGACATACCAGATCTTTAAAAATTCAAATATTTGTTATAACGGTAACATAAAAGCGGCTAACCGGATTCCAAAAGTGGCAAGCTGGTTATCATCAGAAAACACATAACGGCTAGTTTTTGAGCTCAAACTATATAAACTCAAATCTAATTAATTTTGAAGCTCTCTAGCAAGCAAAAACATAAAGCACACAACATATATTGAGCTCTCATTTCGCAAATCATTAAATATTGAATCATCTTTGTTCTTTAATTTGTATATCTACTCTTTAAGAGAGTTTTTGTTGTAATTTTCATTTTCTCATTAGATTTGTGAGTGTTTAAGTGTGTGAGACATTTGAGTGAAGAGATTGTGAGATAATCTCTCTGTTGCAAAGGTTCATTGACACCTTGAAAGTCAATTATAAGCATTTGAAACCTTGGATAGTGAAATCCTCTAGCTTGGGTTACTTGGAGGCGTGGACGTTAGCGGGGATTGCCGAACCACGTAAAAATTATCGTGTTTATTTTCTCTTCCTTTACTCATTTATTATTGTGTTTTCATTGAATTTATTGTTTTCGAATTTATTAAGGTATTAGATTGGATTGTTGCGTGGTTTGGTTAAGATAAGTTTTAAAATACCAATTCACCCCCCTCTTGGGTTGCATAACTTATATTTTAGTTTAGTTTGTTATTACTTTTTCTTATATCTTGCATTTTTATTGCAATTGAGTAGCTCTAATTAGTTGAATTAATATGTTCAGTTCAATCTCTCACTTTTGCAGAATCACAAAAGTTTATGGTGTAACAGTTGTCTTCATTTGGTAATTCTTTTAAATCACTCATTTTCTTTCAGTTTCTATTATCGTTGTGTTCTAAGTTTTACTTGTACTGACATGTTTTAAATATTCACATGCATAGTCTTACTTTTGTTTTTGTTGCATAGACTCTTCTGGAATTAAATTGTTTGTTCTAATATATACTTTTGTTTTCTAATATGAAAATGAAATTTTGAAAAATGTGGATGTGACATGTTTTGTTGGCTTACTGAATGTGTACATGTAAGTTAGATTTGCTGGCTTGGTGAATGTGTGCATGTATGCTCTGTTGGCTTGTTGAACGTGTACATGTATGCTCTGTTGGATTGCTGAATGCTTATATATATACTCAGTTGAGTTGCTGAATGTGTACATATATTTAAATGACTCTAAACAAATAGAACTTAGATTTATTTTACAATTTGTATTTTTTAATTTAAACCTAAAAGTTTGGAGTTATTTGTGCAATTTAAGTAAACTTATTAAACTAACAACATCTAACAAATGAATAGGTAACAATACATATTATGGACAAAACTTGGATATTCTGTGATAGATTGTCTGATGAGTATAGTAATGGGGTTGATGATTTCTTGGAGCTTGCCATTCTTAATTCTGAAAATAGAATGTCAATTAGATGTCCTTGTACCTCTTGTTGTAATATGGAGTTTTTGACTCATGAACAAGTGAGGCTATATCTATTTAAAAAAAGTTTTCTAGAAAAATATTTAGTTTGGACTTGGTATGATGAGGTGGATCGGAAACCTACCTCTGTAAAATGCCAAGACCAGCCACAAAATCAGCGTTTTAGATGTCTGGATTATAGTTATGTAGATGACATGGTTCATGATGCTTTTGAGCATTGTGATAAAGATCCTAGTTCTTTTAAGGTTGTGCTTGAAGATGCTGAAAAGCCCCTATATTTGGGTTCAAAACATTCAAAGTTATTGGGTCTAATGAAACTGTACAATATAAAAGGACTTTATAGCTGGTCTGATAGTGGGTTTTCAATTTCATTGGAAGTGCCGAATGAGATATTGCCAAATGATAATAGTTTGCCTAAGTCCATGTATGAGGCCAAAAAAATAATGAGGTTACATGCAAGTTGAAATGATTGCATTCTTTATACGAATGAGTTCAAGAATCTTAGTGAATGCCCAAGGTGTGGAGTATCTAGGTGGCAAATAAGAAAAGATGGATAAAAAAAAATTAGAAAGGAGGTCTCTAAAAAGGTGTTATGGTATTTTCTTATAATTCATAAGTTGAAAAGAATGTTTCAATCACCACAAACTGCTGAGATCTTAACATCGCATGAAAATAAAAGAATTAAAGATGGAAAGCTGCGCCACCCGGCAGATTCACCAACTTGGCAGTTAATTGATAAGAAATGGCTTGTTTTTGCCCAAGAGCCGAAAAATCTTCGGTTCGCTTTATCATCTGATGCGATTAACCCAAATAGCACACTTAGTACTACTTATAGTTGTTGGCCTGTTATATTGATAACATATAACTTTCCTCCATGGCTGTGTATGAAGAGGAAGTTTATGATGTTGTCTCTACTGATATCTGGCCCTAAACAACCTATAAATGACATAGATGTATACCAAACACCAATGATTGAGGACTTAAAAACCCTATGGGATGTAGACGTTGATGTATTTGATGCTTATAGGAAACAAATTTTTAATTTACGAGCTGTATTGATGTGGACGATTAGTGACTTTCTAGCTTATGGAAACCTGTCTGGGTGTACTGTTACGGGGTATTATGGTTGTCTAGTTTGTGGGATAAACACATGTGTATGTTGGCTACCACATAGTTGGAAAATGTCATATATGGGCTATAGGTTGTTTATTGAAAATTCTCTTAAGCTTTTGTCTGGTACAAAGATCTTAAACTTGGTGGCTGACATTGACACCAAGTAAATTAAACATCAAATATCACTGACACTAAAGTATCAAAGATAAAAAAAAATTCATAAAAATTTGTTTTAGCTCCAACTCAAACCCGAGAGCTCTAAGGTTTAAAGCTTTAATGCGTGGAACACAAACCATCAAATCTCGTTGAATCAAAGTCATAATAATATTTAAATTATTAAAAAATGAAAATGTAAATAACAACAACATAAAACTCAAACTTAATGACTTTTCTCCATCTACCCAGATTGTATCGACTATCTCTATCTTGCTTTTATTGTTCTCTTTCTCTTTCATTTTTCTCTTCTCGATCTCTTCTGTTTTGCATTATCGATTTACAAATTAAATTCAATTAATTTAGATAGATAATAAAAAGCTAAAACTCTGTTTCGTTTTTCCATTTTCCCCAAATTGAAAAACAAACCAAAACCCTAATCGCTTATTATCGAAGGGGTTTTTTCTCCAACTAAACCATCCAGTACCTATACTGGGCAAGCAAGTAAAAGCCATCGACAAAGGGTGAAGTCGCATCATCGGTTGCGTATTCAAGTAATCTCATTCTCCCTTGCAAGTTAAATTGAGAGAAAGAACTGTAGAAGAGGTTATCAGCTGGTAATGGCCAAATATTTTATTTTTTTGGGCAATTTAATTAATGGGTTTGTTTTAATTTGGCTTATGAATAATATTATTTAATTTTAATTTTTTGGTTGTTTCAGATGTTCAAAAAATTGAACAATAGTGTGACCCTGGTGGATTTTTTTTTCCAAATCTTTTTTTTTCTTTTATTTAATTGTAACTTGAATGTTTTGTTCTTATTTTTCTATATCTTTTTGTTCTTTTTTTTTCTATATCTTCACTCACATGCAATCTAAAAATACAGGCATTTTAAGTGGTGAATTACTTAAACTCAAAACACTCGCTGCTGCGACTCTATTTTTTTTGCCACATTTGAGGCCAGTTTAAAACTTTTGTGCATGTAATTTATTGTCATTGTTATTTAAAACTAAGAAAGTGCATTTGTTTTAATTTTTGAAATAAACTGTTAGCTCTGTTTCTTAAGTTTGATTAATAAGTTAGCTGATTTTGAATGTACTAAAATATGAAATTTCATTTAAGCTTTTACCTTTCTGATTAGGAGATGATTGTTTGAGTATTATATTGGCTGAATAATTGTGTATTTAGTGGTTATGAACTATTTACATCTCTGTTTCATGTGAAGAGAGGCAAATTTTGTTATATAATCTTACTTGTTTCTTTATTTTTTTTTTTTGGTTGAAAGATTTGTAATAGAGACAATGACTATGATATGAATTAATTAAGTTCGTGGTTGCGAGTATTTTGAGATTGTATAAAGTTGATGATTTGTGTTTGATTCAACAAAGAAATGCTTGTTTTAAGGTATTTTTGCATGTTGTATTTGAAGTTAAAAAGTGATTTATAGAACTTTAAAAAATGGCTTGCAAAGTGGTATGATGACATTATTTATTTGAACTCTTAACTTTTGTTAGTTACTTGACTTATGAATTAGTTCGACTACTTAAAAATCCATTAGCGCCCATCTTACCTATTAATCTCCTATTTAAGTTTCAATGCTTCTTTTGTTTCAATTTCAGGATTTTGCCTAAATTATTATTATAATTCAATGATTTATAGAGGCTATTAGTGATTTTTCATAATTATGAGTTTATTATTGCAACTATGATCATAATAACATTGAACATTAAATTAATCATGCAATTTAATTAAACTTAAACTGACATTACATATGTGAACAGGTAAAAATATTTGAAATGGACAGAACTTGGATAACTTGTGATAGATTGTCTGTAGAGTATCGTTCTGGAGTTGCTGATTTTTTACATTTTGCCATTTTGAATACTGAAAACCGAATGTCAATTAGATATCCTTGCACTTTTTGTTATAATATGGAGTTTCATACTCCTCAACAGGTGAAGGATCATTTATTTGAAAAAGGTTTTCTCCCAAGATATATTGTTTGGACTTGGCATGGTGAGATTGACTCTAAATCTACTTTTATAAAGTGTGAAGACAATTCACATGGTAAAAGATTTGGATGTCATGATTACAGTAATATAATTAACATGGTCGAAGATGCTTACGAGCATTGTGATAGAGATCCTAGTTCTTTTAAGGATATGGTTGAAGATGCTGAAAAACCTTTGTACCTGGGTGCAGAACATTCAAAGTTATCTAGTTTAATGAGACTTTACAATGTGAAAGGGAATTATACGTGGTCCAATAAAGGATTTTCGGCTTTGTTAGAAGTCCTTGCTGATATTTTGCCAAATAATAATACTCTACCTAAGTCAATGTACGAGGTTAAGAAAACAACGAAAGTGCTAGGCTTAGAGTATGAAAAAATACATGCATATCCAAATGACTGCATTTTGTATAAGAATGAATTTGCTGATCTTGCTGAATGCCCAAATTGTGGAGCATCTAGGTATCAAAGAAAAAAAGATAGCTCAACAAAATTTAGGAAAATGGTTCCTAAAAAGGTTTTATGGTATTTTTCACATATTCCTAGGTTGAAAAGATTGTTTCAATCACCACAAACAGCTCAAAATTTAACATGGCATGCTAATAAAAGAATTAAAGATTGCAAACTTCGCCACCCAGCAGACTCACCAGCTTGGCAACTAATTGACAATAAGTGGCCAAAATTTGCATAAGAACCTAGAAATCTTTGTTTAGCTCTCTCAACTGATGGAGTTAACCAACATAGTACACTTAGCACTACTTATAGTTGTTGGCCTGTTATATTAATAACATATAATCTTCCTCCATGGTTGTGTATGAAGAGAAAGTTTTTGATGTTGTCTCTTTTGATATCTGGCCCTGAAAAACCTGGAAATGATCTAGATGTATACCTAACACTTTGATTGAGGACTTGAAAATTCTATGGAATGTAGGTATTTATGTTTATGATGCTTATAGAAAAGAAACCTTTAATTTATGGGCTGTCTTGATGTGGACAATCAGTGACTTTCCAGAATATGGATACCTCTCTAGTTGTACTGTTAAGGGCTATTATGCTTGCCTAATTTATGGGATAGACACTTGTTCATGTTGGTTGCCACATAGTAAGAAAATGTCATATATGGGCCATCGACACTTTCTACCACTTGGTCACCTATTTCGGAAACTGAAAAAGGTTTTCAATGGCAAGCAAGAGTGGAATGAGCCTCCTAAAACTTTGTCTGGTGAGGAAATCTTTAACATGGTGGAAGATATTGATATTAAGTTTGGGAAAAAGAAAGCCAAAAAGCAGAAACATGATGACGGTGGTGGCGGTGATGATGATGAGAACATAACTGAAAAATTATATAAAAAAAAAGTCAATTTTTTTTTTACTCAGAATATTGGAAGCATTTATTAGATCGCCATCAATTAAATATGATGCACATTGAAAAAAATGTGTGCGAAAATATATATGGCACGTTACTTCATCAACCAGGCAAAACAAAAGATGGGATTAATGTTAGAAAATATCTTGAGCATTTGAAGATCAGGGGAAAACTAGTTCCTAATGAAATAAACAAAAAAAACAAAGTCCTACCTCCAGCTCCATACACTTTGAGTAAAAAGAAAAAAAAAGTTTTGTGAAACCTTGCTGAGTGTGAAAGTCCCTGATGGGTATTCTTCCAATGTCCAAAAACTTATTTCAGTAGATGATTGTCAGCTTTAAGGCCTTAAGTCCCATGACTATCATACTTTGATACAACAACTTCTACCACTAGCCAATCGAAATTGTTTACCTATAAATTTGAGAAGGGCCATAATCAGGATGCACTTCTTTTTTAATACATTGTGCTATAAAGTGGTAGATCCTAATACTCTTGACCAATTGCAAGAGGAACTTGTAATCACTTTATGCTTACTGCAGCAGTACTTCCCACCTAGTTTTTTTACATAATGATCCATTTAATAGTCCATCTAACTCAACAAGTTAGGTTATGTGGGCCTGTTTATCTTCGATGGATGTATCCTTTTAAGAGAACAATGAAAACTCTAAAAAATTATGTTCGTAATCTCTACTGCCTTGAGGGTTGTATTGTAGAAAGTTATATTGCAGAAGAATCACTTGAATTTTGTGCTGAGTACCTCTCAAATTGTGATGTTTTTGGGCTGCGTACTGGTTGTCCAATTGATTTTTCTGTCGAAAGGCCTTTAGAAGGTGCTATTGTATTATAAGATTACTAAATCTTAATATGGTCTCACTGTAGGGAGCATATGCATTATTTGGCATCAAGAAACCCCTATAAGGTAAAAAAAAAAAATCTGTGGCTGCAAAATGAACATATACGTACATTTTCTGGTTATTTACAAGCAAATGTCAAAATTACTTAACTAAATACAATAAAGGATATAAACTTTAACAAGATTTTTCTACATGTAACTAATTACTATACTTCTTAATTTAAATCATATGTAGCTCATGATAAAGCAAATAATGTGTCAATTGACGAAATAGTGTGCTGGTTGGCAAACAAGCCACGCTCAAGCGTGGTGATCTTCCCTGACTACAAGATCAATGGCTTCAATTTTACAACGAGGGACAAGGATAGTAATCGTGTGACCCAAAATAGTAGTGTTAGGGTTGTCGTAAACACTCTACAAATTTTAAGCTCAAAAGATAAAAGTTCTCATTCTGGAGACATGACGTTTTATGGAGTCCTTGATGAGATTTGGTAGCTTGATTGATTATCTAATGATTAAAGAAACACTTTTCAAGTGTGATTGGGTAGATGAAAAAAGGGTTTGCATTGACAATTTAGGTTTTACTGTAGTTGATTTAATTCGGATTGGCTATAAATCTGATTGCTTTATTCTAGCTTGTCATGCAAAGCAAGTATTTTATGTAAAGGACTAGCTAGATAATAATAAATCAATAGTTTGTTCAGTGACTGACAAAGCTTATAAGTTAAATAGGGAAAGATGTGAAGATGTGGATGTATTTTCCCCATTATCTAATAAACTTCCAGTATGTGAGTTGGATGAGAAAGATGACGAAGGAATTTATGATAAAAGAGATTGTGATGCTATTCCAATAGATATTGATTTAGAAAATCAGTGAATGCATTATTGTAGCTAGTTTCTAGCATCAATTTTCACAGTTTTCTAGTAAGTGATTTATTTATTTCATTATATGCTATTGCACTTTTATTAACTTATTAATTCTAAATGATGTACTTATTTATTTTAATCATTTTTAGGATTGGAGCTCGAGGGAAGACCAAGGAGAAGAAAACAAACAAAAAAGAAAGGCTTACAAAAAGAAAAAGTTAGTCATGAAGCTGTAATTGAGTACAATTTTTATGGTGTTCCAGTTGGAAAAAGAAGAAATGATCTTAGAAGTTACATTAGAGTCATTGTACTTGAAACAATTTCAATTTTACTTGATGATTGGAGGCGTGTGCCACTGGAGATGAAGGAAAGTCTTTGGCTTTATTTTCAGGTTTTGTTTACTTGTTTAATAGTATGTTTAAAGAAATTATAGGTAATTTCTAGATTTGTTTAAAGCTATTTCTAATCCATGTTATTGGTTTACAGAAAAAATTCAAATTGAGCTTGAAATGCAAAAGCCAAGTGTTAAAGTGGATGGGGGTTGCATCAAGAAACTTTCGATGTGAGCTGGCAACTGAATTCGTTCTACCTAACAAGGACGATCGAAAGTCACTAAAGTTGCCTCTTATTAAATATTCGAGCATTAAAAAGGAAGATTGGAAACTTTTTGTTGACAAAGTTTTATCTGAACAATTTTAGGTGTGTTATTTGTTAATATTACCTGATTTATTTGTTGCTAGTTACTAATAATCAGTGGTAAACTTGTTCTTCATCGTACTATTTGTACAGGAAAAAAAGTAAGAAGGCAAAAGACAAAAGAGTAAAGAATGTCTACAACCATCGCTTGGGTAGCACATGATATGATGGCGTGTTGTATAGAAAAGTATGTATAGGAAGTAATCCAATACATATAATATAATTTAATCAAATATTATACATATAATATAATATAAAAAAACCACTGGTCATCAGACCAGCAGAAGTACCAAAAAAAGAACTACTAGTCATCAGAACAGCAGCAAAAGACCTCAAGTTACGTGTGAAGAATACATGAGCAGCAGCACGATCAAGAAAGAATGATAGGAGTGAATATATAAACATGTTTACCATGTTTATCGAGAATTCCTTGCCTCAGTTGATCAGGATTCAGCATGACATAGCAAACTTTGGTGAAATTTGGAAAACACACTTAGACAAAATGTTTGTGCTGAAATCATCAAGTTTAAGGAGGTCTCAAACTGCATCATTAACATATGGATCAAGTACGGTAAATCATAGTTTATGTTTTATTAAACTTGGAGTAATAATTTTTTTTCCTTTATTCAAACTTACTTTGTTATACATGTTTTTTTTCCTCTTAGACACTTGTTTGAGCAGATGCAGAACAATGGAAGTACAAAGCCGATTCAGTTTGGGCTTTTTGAGAAGCTATATCCAAGGGCCAGCTTCAAAGACAGGACTCAATACATTTCAAAACTTTTAGTCTTGGCAAAATTGGGACAAGTCATCGTATTCCCATATAACCCTGGGTATAACCATTTTCATTTGCTAGTCATATTCTTTATTTAGTAGATTAATCATGAAGTTAAAAACTTTTACTTGTAACTCATGTGTGAGAATAATTTTTACTTTGTTTAGTACCCACTGGGTGTTATTGGCAATTTATATGGTGAGAAGTACAGTCTATTATCTTGATCCCTTAGAAGGTAGTCTTGATGAAGAGCTAATGCAGGTTGTCAATCAGTTAAGTTTGTTATTTGTATCTTTGATCATGTTGTTTTATTTTTATGTCTTATACTAATTATTTGCTAACATTAGTTATGTCGCTTAATTGTAGTGGGATTCAAATACATCAGAGTTTAAATTCTGATACAAAGGCCAATGTTCAATGGATACCTGTCAAGGTAAAAATCAAACAAACATAAATAATTATTGTTAACGTGTAGTAAAAAATTAATGTAATTTTGATTTTGTAGTGTCCGAGGCAGCCAAGCAGCTTTGAATGTGGTTACTATATGATGAAATACATGCAAGATATCGTCACAAATGTGAACATTCTGAAAAAATAATGTAAGTATTGAAAACTGCTTTTACAATACTGCATCATATTGTTTTAATTTATTGTGAATTGAATCAGCTTAAAGACCTATTGTGTGCTTCTTTATTGTTATCTTTTTACTGCATATTGTATCTATTTTATAAACTGTAAGGGTACTTATAATGGTGAGTATGTTGTAAACTGTTAAATAGATTATATGAATATCCATATATACATGAATTAGGATTTGGGATATACACAATGTACTATATATCCCAACACAAAACAATTGTTTGGGTTGCAAAGTAGTTGTTAGTGGGGATGTGCTATTTTTGTCATTGCTTGTACTTTACTTTGATGAGGATAAGTTGTCATCCTGATTAAGGTTTTGTATCTACATACACATTTGCATTAAATCGTGTATTGTTGGGGTTCATAAGTTGCTTCGGCTATCAAACATTGCTGTATAAGTTGACTTTAAAGTAGTATTTGATAGGATAAGTACATCAACACTCATTGAAATGCGTTTTTTTTTTTTTTTGCAATCACCATGATCAGGATGTTCAATATTTAGTTATATAATTTTGGATAAAACAGTAATATTGTTGGAGTTTATTTGTTGGGGCTAATTGTTAACACACAAATATATTTAAATGAATGATAATTAAGTAATTTAGTCAAGGATTTTCGGTGAACTTATTGTTTTGAAATTAAAGTTCAAGGGAATTGAGGAATACACCGTGAAGGACCTCTCTCGACTTCGTGATCAATAGGCTACATATGTTGCCAAGTTAACTATAGCCTATAATCGCGGGGTAACATACAAGTAATTTATAAATATTTTTCCTTTAAAATATACAAGATTTATTTTTCGTGGTGTGCTAATTAATTTTATGTACTTGTAGGTGGAAAAAAAATGAAGGCGTGGGCTCCAAAATCAGTGACATTGTTATCTTTTTTTTTCTTGTTGGTTAACATTTTCATAAATTAATTTAGTGTATTATTGTGTACTCCTTGTTCAAAGCTTAACTTGGTACTTGAAGTTTTTTTTTACCCCCAAACAATGATGTAGTTGAACTATTTTAATTTAACTAATGTATTTGGAATGTGTATTATGTGAATTGCATTACAAGATTTGCTATGTTTAATATATTTTGAGTTTATTTTAATTGTAAAATGAACAAGAATATGATTAAAAAATAATAAAGCACTACCAATATAGCACCGTTAATACTGACACTAATTATTTAAATGATAAGAATTTTTGATGTTACTGAGTCAGTGGATTCCTGATACTATAGTCACATAAATCAATGACATGTAAATAGTATTATTAAATGCTAACATGATTGAGTCACTAACTTTGTGACTCTCTAGTGACACAAAATACTGACATAGAAACAATACTAACATCATCATATCACTATTTTGGTGATACTATAGTGACACAAGATACTGACACAAAAATCACTGATACCAAAAATTAGTGTCAGTGTGTTCTGACTTGAGCATTACTGACACAATTAACAAGTGTCAGCAAAGTAATTACTGACACTAAAGTGGTGTCAGTAAAGCCCATTTTTCTAGTAGTGATTCTCTATTCTCATTGTTTAAGTGTTTATATGTTAATCGATTGATGTTTATTGAGTGCGAATAAGACATCACACTTGTTTGGAAATCACGTGTTTTTGTTGCTTATAATCTAATCTAATATTTAACAAAATAAATAAAAATTTGTTGTATTATAGTTTGAATTCAATTTATTAATTGAGACTTCGTATTTTTTTTGGAAATTTAGGGTTTTGTTGCTTATTGAAGTGAATGATTTTGTTAATTTAGTGTTTTAAGTGAATGGTTTTGTTAATTTAGGCTAGAGTTGTTTAGTTAATAACAATCCCATCCTTACCTAGGCTAGCGAAACCTTTTTCTTTGTTGGACAGTTTATATATTTATAGATCAGTGAAGTTATGGTAATGAAATTAGTGAATTTGAGATTTTAGTTTTTGAATTACCTTATCATTTAGTTATATATCTATGGCTTTTTATACTTTTCGATATGTCAAAAGTGAAAAGCAAGGTTATTGTTTGCTTTTATGCCTAATTTTACTTTAAAAATGGGGATTGATGATATTCGAGTTGCTGGAAACTTGATTTTGAGGTGAAAAGTTGATTAATAGTTATGAAATCAGGCTAAAAATTTGAGGATTGATAGACTATTATTGTAAACTTAGTTGTCTCAAAACTTGATTAAATGACTTTTAATTGATTTGAAATTTTGAGAAACTAAATTTAAATGTGAACATTTCAGCTCTGGAAATTTTTGAATAAATTGGTTTTATCTTTGATTTTCAATGGATTTCTCAATATGGTTGGTTGTTGTCCAATTTTATTAGAAATTACCTATGTGCCATGTTTAATATTGCAAACGAATAGCCTAATAGTGTCAGAATGACCTGAAATTTGGATAAACTAAACTTCTATATGCGTAATTCAAATCTGGAAATTTTCAATTTGGTTGAACTTGTAATTTATTTTTAATGATTTTTCAAACTCTTTTGCCTCTGCAGTAACTTCTTTTGACAAAACTGTTCATTAATTTTTAATCCTATCAAACACTAGCCTAATGATATCAGAATGATGTCAAATTTTAATATATTGTTGACTTATATGTCCACTTAAAATCTGGAAAGTATCAAAATGATATCTTTAGTATTTTAAATTTAATAAATATTCAAATACCTACTGCTACTTTTACAGTTTCATATGTTGTTTTGACTTATGAAGACATAGTTTTGTCATGTGAGAAGCTAATGTAGAGTCGTCCAAATGACTGAAAATTTTATATGTGAGGCACTGACATATCTAACTATGTTTTGTAAGTTTGATAACATTCCGAATAATATTGAATTGAAGAAAATCGTAAATCCAAGTTGTCAATATTTCATATTAAATCTGACTAGCGATAAATCTACTAACTTCAAATACTTTTCAAGAAAAAAAAATATGTGTCAACATAGCGAATTGCAGGGTAGAATAAAGTACCAAAGGCATAATTGTTTTTCATTATATTTGGGACTATTCTTAAAGGTTAGTATTTTTTTTCTTTTTTATTCAATTGATTTAACTTAAATATCTGCCAAGTTATTAATTTCTGTGGTTTACGATTGATTTGAGTTTTACATTCTTATTTTGTATTGATTTGAGTTTTACATCCTACTTTAAAACTTTGAAGGCTTTCAAGAAATTATTTTAGATGATGAGCATATGAGTAATAGCTGGAAAATTAATTTACTATATCAATATTTATTTAGTGTCGCATATTAATTTTAAGAACTATGGATCGTTCCATGAATATTCTAGTAAAAGGTTATGTTATGTATGCATGTCTTAATATATAATAATTATATATATAAGTAAAGTTTGTCTTCTTTTTTTTGTCCTTTCTAGGTTTAGGAAAAATGTTTAAAGTGATTTTAGTGATGATGTTAATTAAGTTAAAGTAACATTACTTGCGGGTGGTAATATATAATGATTATATTTTTATATTTTTATGTTATATTTGACCAAAACTAATGAATACTTAATTATAATTTAGGGTCATATTCTTTAAATGGTTCAGGTGATTAGATTTAAGTATTATAATAAATCTCACACTCACTTTATAAAGGTTTAACTAAGTTTACAAATATATATATATTATTTTGGATCGAACTCTCAAATTATTGAAATATTTTATGTCCAAACTTCATTATACCTAATATAAATATGGCGATACATAGTTATTTTATGCCTATCTTAAGAAAACTATAGTTCGAGAATTTTTTGCCTTGTTAAATAATGTTTTGGAATGAATAAATTGAGGAAACGTGTGGTGATTTATTTGTAATAGAGCATTTGTGATAGCTTTTAACTATGCATGAAAATCATTTGATATATGTAGATAGAGTAACATGTTTATGCTGAAACTAGATATTACATTGAAAACTTCTTGTCTGCTATAATTTGCTATACATATAACATTTACCAAAAGAGAATAAGTTCATTAGATACTTTTTTCTTATTTATATCTATAGTTGAATAAACTATATATCTTAGGTAGTTTTAATGAAATAAGCTACAACTTTCTTATTTACTAATTTTCCTTTAAAATAACTGAGTTTATTTGTAAATAGCTTATGAGAATTTTTTCTTTCTAACTAAATAATTTTGTTTTTTTAATTGTTGTTTCTCTAATTGTAAGGTACAATTCTCTGACTTAAATACAATATAATTTACTTTAAGCTAATAAGCTCTCTTAAGTATTAAAATAATAATAATATAAAATATTTAATTCTAAGTAATGATGACATAAGTAATGATATGAGTGATGATGTAAGAGAGTTTGTAGAGATAATTAAAAATTTTAGAATTTAGTAAGATATTTGTAAAGGATAATCTCAACCATTGATCAAAAATTATGGTGGTAAAATCCTAGCCATCCATTAACCTTAAAAAATCCTATAAATACCCCCCAACCTCCTTTCATTTTCAATCAAAGCTAGAAATTTCACCATTTTCTATTCTAAGTCATAACATTAAGAGTAGAGAAATCTTCAATTTAGAAAGGTTTAGAAAAGTCAAGATCAAGAGGTAAGTAACATTTCCACTGCAACGTAGGGACAAAATTCTTTTTATACTTAACTTCAACTTTAATTAATTCTTAATCTTGTGATGACTATTATGATGTGATTGGTTATGATTTAAATTTTTAAATGGACAACTATACCGCCTATATTATAGTAATTTCTTACTTATCCTTATATGATCGGCTATCCGCCTAATCTATGATACTTAATTATGTTATGGTCAGTTATGCCGCCTAATGTATGATACTTAACTATGTTATGGTTGGCTCTGCTACCTATACTATAATTTCATTTTGTTTAATCTTTGTATGGACGACATTACGGTCTATATTAAAGATGGTTGTCCTTAAATAGTGTTGTGTGTTGATTCTTTGTGCGTCTAAGAACTTCAAATGTTATGACATAATTTCCATTGGACACATGCATTTCATGGATTACTTTATGAAGAAGACATTTTAGATAATGAATTTATGAAAAATGGGTGGTTGTACTACCAAGTGGCAAAGTTTTCAAGGAGGAAAAGCTCTCCAAGTATAGTAAAAGGTAAATCTTTTAGGGACGGCGATACGTAATGCCCAAAAGATTAACTAACTAGGCCTAAAGGCAAGATATTTTAATGAATAAGAATGCTAGCCTTGTGGTACAACACACCTAGGGCCCAAACAAAGTTGTTTTGTATTTTATAAGTTTCTTTTAAAAAACTTAATATGGTGATTTCTATGCATAACAATTTATACATGCATCAAAGTGTTATCTTACTGGGTATTAGCTCATAAAGTCTTTACATTATAGGTAACAATGAGTAGGGTAAGTTAACGTTAAGTCCCAACCAATGCGAGATGCATATGGGTATATCAAACCTTGGGTTTTATGATGGCCTTAGTTTTGTTTCAATAAAAAAATAAATAAATATTTTAGCTTTAGTAATAATAAAATTTTTAGTAATATACTAAGGAATCTTTGTTTGTCTCCTACCTTTTGTAAGGAAATTTTGCTTCTTTGTGTAAATTTTTTTTTGAATTCATATCTATATTAAAAGTAATGATGTTCTAAAATTTTTTAATATAAATATTTCAGAGAGTGTTACAAATTGGTATTAGAGCCCAAGGTTTATAGCAATTCTATAGACCGTCCATATGCATAAGCTAAGGGGAAGGACAAGGCTCAACTTTTTAGTTAAAACTTGAAATTAGGATAATTAGAAATCTTACATTTGATTTGTCTGACACGTAGAAATTGGCTTAAAAACGTGTTGAGATGTCAAGCGCTAAGAGTAACAGAAGCAGAAAGGCTGAAGAACTTTAGGGGACCAATCTGTAATTGATGGACTTATAGACATTGTGACACGACTCTTGGAAAGGGAAGTTAGAAGGGATGACCATGCTGAGACAATGAACAACACAAGGAGCGAATTTAGAAGATTGAATCCACCCACAATCGAAGGAGATGTAAACCCTATTGCAGCAGACCAATGGTTGCGAACTATGGAAAGAATGATAGAAGTAGCCAAAGTGCCAGAAGAAGAAAATGTCACTTATGTTTCTTTTATGCTACGAGGAGCAGCAGAATATTTGTGGGACCCATTAAACGCATTCATAATGAAGCAACAATGCAATGGAGGGAATTTAAAGAATAATTCTATAACAAATATTTTTCAAAGACTGTTTGCTCAGCCAAAAGAAGAGAGTTTGCTTATTTACAATAGGAAAGGATGTTTGTGCTAGAATACATCTGAAAATTTGATGAACTCTCTCGATATGCCTCACATATGGTTGCAACGGAAGACTTGAAAAAAGACTATTTTATGCAAGGATTGTTAAAAAGTGAATATATAGCGTAAGTGGTCGTATATTTTGGCACTTACAATTTCCAATGCCCTAATCTAAAGCTAGGGCACAATTCAACGGATTAATATAGATTAGGCATGTCTTATAATATGTATTTGGAGTTGCATGAAGCACTTTATTACATGACATCGCATAACTAAGATATAGTTTTGAAACATTAATTAAGGATCAAGATTAGATAGGAGAATTTAAATTTACCTAAATCTAGGGCGCCTTAACTTGAATTACAACTTTCCCGATATTGGAGCTTGAAAAGAGGGATCCTAAGCTCTCCGAGAAGCTCTCAACTCCATAATAGATGACATGTGTGGAACGCATTTTCCCTTCTTTAATGTAGCTCTCCATTTCTACAGTAAAATTCCCAAATCGATCCATATGCGAACCTATCATGAATCCTTCCATTTTCACCTCCTTACCAATCATATTCAGCAAATTCCTCACTCCGTCTCTCTCTGTCCAAACCTGAAAAGCAAATTTCTTGAATTTATTTTATACATGCAGGGGAGAAACACTTAAAAGGTCAATCTGATTTACAGGTTTGGGCTTTTCAGTTAAAATTTTTTATACTTTGGTCTCATATTAATTGCAGAAACTTAACAATTAAAATAGCACGTTCTTATACAGTTATACTAAAACCTCAATTAGTTACTCTCCCAAATTAAAGATTCTAGTTCCGCCGTAATATATTGTAACGACTAATGATAAAACCACATATTATTGTACAAACTATTTTAGACGTGACATATATAACATAATTAGTTGAATAATAACGTAAAACAATAAAATTAAATCATGTTGCCTCTGTGGTTTCCTCATTCAACCAATCATCTTATACCATATCATTTAGCATAACAATTATTTGTACAAAAGTTTGTAAATGTATCATTGTGATATATAATATTCATTTATGTTGTTGGCAGAGATCTAATACCAACCTTGTTGTATTGAGATATCATTCCACATAAGATTATTCGTGCATGAACATTGACATGGTTGAGCACAGCTTCGAGCATCTTACCGCCAACATTGTCAAGATAAAAATCAATGCCATTGGGAAAATACCTGAAACATCAAGATTTTTCATTATTGATCTAAGTCAAAATAAATAAAATTCGGGTAATGGTCTGCCAATTAAATAAATAACTTCCATATATTATAGTTTATCCAATTTAACAACATCAAGATGAATCACAATTGATATAAGTCAAAATATATAAAAGTCAGGTAATGATCAGCTAATTAAATAAATAACTCCCAGATATTATAGTTTATCCAATTTAACTTAATTAATATTTAAGAACACAGATTCAGTGCTGATCTAATTTTTGTGCTGAATTTTAAAAACATGTAACTGATAAACTGTTATTAGATAATAACTTATAAATAACTAAATCATAACCATAAACTACTATAAATAGACATATGGCAAGAGTTTATTACAAGATAAGTACAAAAAAGACCAACATTGGATCCTAATTCGATCTGCAAATATTAAAGAAAAAAAGGCTAATTAATTACTTGGTCAAGGCGGCATCAAAAGACATTTCTGAGTTGTAGTTGAATGCATCATCGTATCCAAATTCCTCTTTTAAGAGCTTAACCTAAAGAGCAGCAGAAGAAATCGGAAAATTTATATATAAGACGTGAGAACTAGAAACTCCAGGCCATCAGGCTACGGAGAATAATTTTAAGCACGCTCATTTGAGGTACCTAGAAGGCAAATGGAACACAAATGAAAATACGTTGATATATGGTTAATTTCAGATTATCTCCTTCATGAGATGATAATTTTTATAATACTCTCAAATCATTATAAATCTCAACTTATACTCTAATTTTGTTGAGAAGATAAAAAAAATTTCATCAACCCCACTCTATTTTTTTCCTTAACTTTTCAACAAAAATAGGGATAAATTAGAGTTTATAATAATTTAGAAGTATTTTAAACTTATCATATCAGGAGGGAACAATCCGAAAGTTACCCGTACATAAATGTCATTGTATAAAAATAATTAGATGGTGGATATGTAATGCATTGATTGGTCCGGAAGCCAGAACTTCGGATAAAGTTCGGCCTACCACACGCCCACAATCAATTTATTTTCTTTTCCGTGATATAAGTAGTATGGTTGTACGAACAGAAGTTTTGTTTTTTAATTTTTTTTAAAGGTGTATGAACGGAAGATTAATAATTTAATTATGCATGGGTTATTTGAACCCATTACTTACTCTATAACTTACATTTTAAATAAAATTTATATTACTAAAATTGTCATATGAGCCATTTACATTTAAGGACAATATAAATAATAATTAGAACAAATAAAATGTAATTACTGGTAGGAAAAATTTTATAGAAAATCTCCTGCAAATAAGATTTTTCCATGATAAAAACAAAGACAATCAAAACAAGTAAAATATTACCACCAATCTCCATTTGTTTTCCCACTAATTTCTATTTACCTGTTGCAGTAGATAAGGAAATTGCAGAGAAAATTCTTCCATTTTTTTCATTTTTTAATAAAAAAATCAATAATCAATCAATGGAACAATATTTTATGCTGTATCTATTGTCTGCGGTTTGCAAGAGTATTGTTCAGACCATAGGAAATTCAATTCTTGCAAAACCAAAACTGGAGAAACATATGCGTCATTGTAATGAGTTCTTTAACATAACTATATAATATTATTCAAAGATAGAAGATTAAGGTTAACATCGGTATTATTGGAGGTGTATACAGTGGATTTTTTTTTTAATATTTTGGTAATTGATTTCTTGAGAAGTTGGGTATAGAAAGTATTTTTCCGGATTCAAATAACCCTGCCTTATTTACATTAAAAGATAATAGGACTAAAATATCAACAAAACCTAAAAATGTATTTGAGAGATGATGTTTCATGATTTTTTCTTTCTTGGTAAAAGTTATTGTTCTTAATTTAAAAAAAAAAAAGATTATGCAGGTCATAAATTGAAAATTTAAATTCTTATGACACAAAGGCAAGCTTTTTGTTTGTTTGTTTTTTTTGGTAATTAACCCTTTTGAGGTAAAATGATAAAATGGACAAATTAAACATTTCATAGATAGTCAAACTACCCCTTTATCAATGACTCTTTTCTAATGCCTTCAAGACTCAAATCAAACTTCATAAATAGTTTAATGGACCTAAACGATCGATAAGAAAGAAATCAGACAAGGTTTAATTGATGAAAGAAATTAGAAAAAGTTTAATTGATTGATTGTGGAAATTAGTCATTTATTTTAATATTTGGAAAAATAGTAAGGATTTTGTTGTAATTATATCTTCGAAGTTGTCATAGTGAATACCACCAACAATGCATGTTTTCGTCTTTCTTTCTATCTTTTTTTTTTTTTCAAATGTCTTAAAATAATTGAACCAAGTCACTCAGGCCATAGCAGTGGTGCAGCCCGAAGTACCCTACTCTCCTCTCAAATTAATGGGTAGGGTAGATAAGTTCAGTTCCAGACTCCACCAATTTAATTTTTCTTAAAATTTGTGGGAGAATATGACACATGTCATTTAAGTATTTCTAAGGCTGCGAATTCAATTTATTTTTAATTTCTTTTATTAAGATTCAGATTCTCTAATTGAAAAATAAAAACAAAATGTAACCCAAAATCTACTCTTTCTCTTCTGGAACTGCCCACCACGTCCTAAATTAAACTCAATAACTTATCATCAAAATTTTTTTTCAAGTTTACAAATCACCATTGAAACATACTAATCGCGCTCCAATGCCACACTATGATAGATTAGAATGAAGTTGAAGCAGAGAAAAGAGTGGTGATGGAGAATATTTAAAAGAAATTGTGTATGGTTGATTGACGGCAATATGTCGGTAATTAAAAGAATCTCTTAATGTTATTAAATTTGGGTCGGGTTGGAATTGGTTACTTGAATATTATATTTAAAACTTCGATTTTATTTGTCTCCATCAAATATTAATGAAATTGATTTTGTTCTTATATTTGTTTGTGTATTTATAAGGAAAATTATTGCGTAGCTAAGACGATATGTTCTATTTTTATGTGGTTATGTAAATATTAATTTTTTAATAATTACTCCTTTTAAAGCATTTAATTGCCATTAGTACCATTTGTTACATTGATTAACATTTTAAGGCAAAAGAGTAATAGCACTCTAAAAAAAACTTAAATGAAAATAATAGGAATAGTGTTTTGGGGTATTTTTTAAAATATAAGGTGTTGTAGGGTATCCCGAGGTCGGCTAGCCATCCCTTGGACAAGGAGTCACCACTCGAGAGCGAGCAAGCGAGGGACCTTGATAACGGGTGGAAGCTAGCAGGAGGAACTGCGAGCAGGTGCCTTCTGCTCGTTTGCGAGGACGGCCAGCTACCCCCTAGACGAAGAGATACCCTGCTCATATTCGAGCGAGGCAAAGCGAAGCCTGGTAGCGGGAACCTGTGAGCACGAACCCCCTGCTCGATCGCGAGGACGATCTCCTCGAGGTCGCGGTGTCGAGAGTTCTTTTTCTTCTGAGCGCCAAGGGCGGGCGGACCCAGTCAAATAACGGTTAGCGAGGAACACGCCTTTATCCGAGAATCTAGGCACGAAGCCCATTCAGCCGACAACCACGAATATTCAACCGCCCACTCCATGAACGGGGGGAAAGGGAGAACGTGAGGACGTGGATCGCGGATCACGGGTGCCGACTCAGGCAGGCAGGTATAAAAAGGTAATCGGCGAAGGTAAAGGGTTAGACACTTTGAAATCGAAACCTTAAGAAAGAATTTAGTATTTTGAGAGCCAAGAATTATTTGGCACCATTTTCCCACCAAAAAGGGTAAAACCCGATTAACCGACTTGAGCGTCGGAGGGTTTACGGTGGGAAAAACACCCAGCGCACTCGACCGTTTTTGTGCTGCGAGAGAGATACGGAACGAAGGGTCGCGTAGGACATCATTCTGCTCACCTCGAAAGTAGCGCGAGGAGAGAGTTGCGGCGGCTAAATAGACCGTTGAGGAGAGATCCCCGGGTCGTAGTCGGCGAGAGACAGAATCCCGCATCAACATTTTGGCGCCGTCTCGTGGGGAGTGAGCAAAAGCACATCGATAGAAAGTAGAAGAAGACAAATAAGGAAGAAAACTATGGACATTGGTGGAGGTAGTACTCGAGGGGAGCGATTCGGGCATAATGAGTCGTGACACTCAGGAGATTGCTAATGAAGCGCGGGAGAAAGCAATGGGTGAGCGGATGGAGCGAATGGAGAAAGCAGATGGATACTCGATGGCCATCCCCACGAAGTGAGAAATGAACGGAGAGAAACTCCGAGGAAGAAGGGGTGAGAAGTGGAGGATGACGCGAGTAACGTAGTTGGAAGGAGCGGCGGCAGCGTGGCAAGGGCCACACTATCGGTGGACTTGGAGGTGTTGGGGAGGTCAAGTTCGGCGGGGAGAAGTCCGGGGAGGAAGAGGCGATCCCGGAGGGGCAATACTTTGATGGCCAAGGCGGAGAACGAACGCGGAAGAAAGGGAACTCGGCGTGACAGACATGCGATGTCGGCGAGAGCAGGACAGTCGCGGCCACGAGACCACGGTCGCGCCCATCTTGTTAGAAAGAGGAGGTGCGTAGGTTAGCGCAGGTGATAGATGACATGCAAGGAAGGAGCGAGGGCACGGTGGAGGATAATGCTAGGCAGCGAATCCCCCTCTCGGCGGGGATTATGGCTTGATCATCGAGAGACTTCCGCGTCCCGGACCTCAAGTACTCGGGGCGAACGGACCCACTGGTGCACATAGAGCGCTTCAACGACATAACTGGGGTGCAGGGTTTATCTCAAGCTCGAAGTGTAGAGTGTTCCGTTGTCTTTGGAGGGGCGAGCACGAGAGTGGTGCAGAAAGCTTCCTCGCGGGAGTATTAAGTCGTTCGGCAGATATGCCAAGAGTTCGCGAAAGCGATTCAGCCCGGGGCAATGGCACCGGAAGATGATATGATGGAGCTGACGAGCATGAAGCAGGGGGAGGATGAAACGCTACGTGAATACATCAAAGGTTCCATGTTTGTTTCTCGATCCGGGAGCCTTTAATCATCCCGAAGCATTGAGGGGATTGAAGGAAGGAGTGCGGATTGGGCCTTTTGTGGTATAACACGAGAGCCCCACTATTGATCGTACTCCGCTACGAACAAAGCGAAGAGGATATAGCAATTGAGGAGGAAAAAGCGGCGAGAATTAAGACGGACCAGGCGGAAGGGTTGAGGAGAAGAGAGAAGGGAGCCGCGCCAGGAAAGGGTCCAATTAAGAGGAAGAACCACCCACGGCACGCAGGCGGTGGTGCAGGTGGGCGAGTCACCAATTATCGCCTCACGAGAGGCCACCTCGTGCTCAGCGAAGCGAGATGCAACCTCCCTGTTCGCCAAACAGAGATTCCTGGAGAAAGCATGAGCAGACATACGGGCATCCCTATCAACATCAGCAGGGTGGAAGACCGAGCGAGCCGGAAAGCACCTTTTCCGGACCGTCGGTAATCAAAGGAAAGGCTGTACACATGATTGATCGAGCCAAAGCTACGGGCGTTACACCGTTGAAAGTACCTTTGGAGGAGGTGTTTGAGGCTGTAAAGACGAGGGGGTTCTTGTACCGCCACCCCAATAACGAAGATCTGAAAGCGGGGAGAGGGCGGTATTGCAAGTTCCATGGCACCCACGGCCACAACACGGCGAATGCGGGATCTCAAGACCCAAGTCGAAGATTTGGTGAGAAATCGATACTTGGACGAGTTCGTAGATGGGGTCATCCCGATGGTCGGTTCGTCATGTGAAGGAGCAGAGTGATAGAAGTATGGCGAGAACACCCAGTAGTAAGGGTAATTGCTGGGGGACCGACTTTGGCTGGAGACTCCAATAGATCGAGGAAGAATTATGCGAGGTATGCCATGACCAGCAAGGAGGTGTTCTTCAACACCCCAGCAGCTAAACGAGCAAGAATCAGACAAGTGCCGATCATGTGGACAGATGAGGACGAGGAGGGGATCCTGTACCCACATGAGGATGCCCTGGTTATTAAAGTCACGGCGGCTAGCAAAAAGTTTGACCGGACACTGGTAGATACGGGGAGCTCGGTTGATATCTTGTTCAAGTCAACTCTGGAGGAGATGGGAATATCAGACCTCAAGTTCGAGCACACTAATACCTCCCTGAAAGGATTCGGAGGTGGAAAGCTCACTCCCTTGGGTATGGTCGAGCTGCCTGTTACAATAGGCAGTCACCCAACCGAGAAGACAATGTTCCTGGATTTTGTGGTAGTTGTGAGAAAGTCTTACGAGATGATTTTAGCCGCCCTTCCTAAGAATGAGTAAGCGATCCTCTCAATCATTACAGCCTGAAGTATCGGGTAAACGGAGTAGTAGGAGTAGTGCGAGGAGACCAAAGGGTTGCCCGGAGCTGCTACTCCACAGCAGCGAAGGAGACAAACGAATCACATATTTGGATACCCGAGCGGGTCAAGAATATCAGCAAGAGCGGTGGAGGAGCTAGAAACAATAAGCTGAAGCGGGATGATCCGGAAAAAGCGATTCGAATCGGATCGCGGCTTAGAAGAGCAAAAGCTTGGTGGTGCATTGCCTTGAGCTAAATGCAGATGTGTTCGCATGGACACATGAGGACATGCGGGAATCGACCCAGGTGGCTTGCCACGGAGTTAGCAATAAGGAAGGAGCTCGGCAGTGAGGCAAAAAAGAAGATGCTTGACCAGGAGAGGTATGATGCGGTGAATGTTGGTCGAAAAGCTCTTGAAGGCGGGGTTCATTCGGGAAGTCAATTACCCAGAATGGATATCGAATGTGGTGCTGGTTAAGAAGGCCAATGGTAAATGGAGGATGTGTGTCGACTTCACTGATCTCAACAAGGCGTGCCGAAAGATAGCTTTCCTTTGCCCAAAATCGACCCGGCTAGTAGATTCGACGGTGGTCACGAACTCTTGAAGCCGTGGGCCTACCGGGATACAACCAGATTCACATGTGCGGCGAGGATGAGAGAAAGCACGCATTCATTACTAACAGGGCCTTTTTACATTCTGAGGGTTATGCCTTTCGGGTTGAAAAATGCGGGAGCCACATACCAAAGGCTGGTGAACAAAATTTTCAAACCGCTGATTGGAAGGACGATGGAGGTGTATGTAGATGATATGATCACAAAATCCAGGAACCCGAACGAGCATGTCGTGCACCTCGAGGAGACATTTGGGCTGTTGAGAAAGTACAAGATGAAGCTTAACCCAGAGAAGTGTGCCTTCGGAGTTGAATCGGGAAAATTCCTGGGATTCATGGTGAGCCATCGGGGGATTGAGGCGAATCCAGAGAAGATCCAGGCGATCGTGCAGATGAAGTCTCCTCGCAATTTGAAGGAGATACAAAGCCTCATGGGGAAACTGGCGGCGTTGAGTCGATTTATATCGGCGGCAGAGATAAGTGCGAGGTATTTTTCAAAGTAATACGGAGAGGAGAAAGAGAAGAATGGACTCCCGAATGTGAGAGCATTCGGCACGAAAAAGTACCTTCAACAAGCACCCCTGCTGTCTACTCCGCGTGAAGGAGATATGTTGTTCCTGTACATGGCCGTATCAGACCACGCAACGAGCTCGGTTTTGGTGAGGGAGGAGGAAGGAGTTGATCCCATCTATTATCTGAGCAAGGCCCAGCTGATGCGGAGACCGAGATATCCACCCTTTGGAGAAATGGCGCTTGCCACAGTGGTGGTGCTTTCGAAAGCTAAGGCCGTACTTTCAGGCATTTCCCATAATTGTCATAACGAATCAGCCGTTGCGTCAGACTTTGCATAAGCCGGACGCCTCTGGTCGGCTCGTAAAATGAAATTTGTCAGTGGCGAGTTCGAAATCAGCTATAAGCCCCGAGCAGCGATAAAAGCACAGGCAATGGCGGATTTCGTTGCAGAGTTCACAGAGCCAGACACAGGTGTTGACCAGACCGGCATTGATACGAAGAACGACAAGAATCAGATCTGGCAGATATCAGTTGATGGATCCTCAGGGAAGGCGAGGTTGGGCGAGTATTGTCTTAAAGAGTCCAGAAGGGGAGGAGGTCTCTTACGCTGTGAAATTCGAGTTCAAAACCACAAACAACCAGGCGGAGTATGAAGCTTTTGTAGCGGGCTTGGAACTGGCTAAGGCAGTAAAAGCGGATAGAGTGCAAATCCGAACCGATTCCCAGTTGGTGGCCAACCATGTAGGGGAAAAATTTCAACCAAGGGATGAAAAGATGGAGCGGTACCTGAGGAGAGTTAAGCAGATGATAGGAAAGTTTGAATCGGTGGAAGTATTGCAGATCCCGAGGGAGGAAAACCATCGAGCAGACATCCTGGCCAGAATGGCAGCAGCGACAGATCCAAAAATGCCCAAGACAGTGCCTGTGGAAGTAAAAACCAGCCCCAGCATTGAGCAGAGTGTGGAAGTGATGGGAGTAAGCGAGAGGTGTTCATGGATGGACCCGATCACCTCGTACATTAGAGATGGGTGCTTCCGGAGGACAAATTCTGAGCTCGAAAGATTAGAGCTCAGCGTCGAGATACACAATGATCGGCGGGGTGTTGTATCGCAGGGTACACCCTTCCGTTCTACGATGTCCTGGACGGGCGAGGGCGCCGACTACGTCTTTGAGGAGATACATGAGGGGTTTGTGGAAACCATGCAGTGCGAGATCCCACGGCCCACAAGGCCCCAGGCGAGGATACTTCGGCCCACGATGCACCGGGATGCACTGAGAAAACTAGAAATTGCGTGAGTTGCCAAAGTTTCGCGTGTCTCTCCACCCGGCCACCCGAGAAGCTTACTTCTATGGTTTCACCATGGCCGTTTGCTCAATGGGGAGTTGATTTGATTGGGCCCTTTGCCAAAGGAAGGAGCGACCACACACGCAATCGTTGCAATTGACTATTTCACGAAGTGGGTCGAGGTGGAAGCACTCAGCAGGATAACAGAGAAGAAGACAACTGATTTTATTTGGAGAAACCTGGTCTGCCGGTATGGGATTCCTTACGCGCATACAGTGACCGACAATGGCGGCGATTCGACAACCATAGTTTGAAGAGTTTTGCAGAAAGCAGGATAGAAAGTGAAGTTCTGTTCGCCTGCTCACCCTCAGTCTAATGGGCAAGCGGAAGCAACTAATAAAGTCATCAAGAGGCTCTTGAAGACCAGGCTGGGAGCAAGAAAGGGAGCATGGGTTGACGAACTACGGGTGTGTTATGGGCATCTGAGCAAGCGCATAAGACTGCAACAGGGAAACACCGCAAACGCTTTGGCATTCGGGCGTGAACATTGTACCCGTGGAGATAGGGATGACCACACATCGAACCAATTATTTCGACGAGCGAAAACAACGACCGGATGTGCTTGAATCTGGACTTGCTAAACGAGAAGAGGAGCAAGCATCGGAGCATTCATCTTCCCACCAATGAGGGTTGCTCGCCATTACAACCAACGGTCCATATCTGGCGTTCAAGGTCGGGGATTGGGTGCTTAGAAAAGGTTAATCGAGCACAAAAGACCCGACACAAGGCGTATTCGGTCCCAACCAGGAGGGCCTTACGAGGGTTAGCGGTAGGTGGGCAGGGCTTACAAACTCGTCCACGAGATGGCCACGAGGTGAAGCGACCATGGAATGCAACGCATCTCGAAAGTACTTCAGTAAGACTTCGTTAAGTTTTAAAGTTTTACTTTCCATCGTAGTCCATTTTTAAATTCCAGTAAGTTAATTCGCAATCAATGAAACGTGGAGGAATTTCATTCGGTTATCGTCGATACATGTAAAAATTGTTAAGGCATGCAAAGGCTCCATGAAGTCTCAAAAGCTTTGCTCGATGGCGAGGCGAGGAAGCCAAGCATGCATTTACCTCGACCAAGCGAAGGCGAGCAGAACTCTGAAGTTTTGAAGAAAAATGCTAAGGCATGCAAAGGCTCCGCAAGTCTCAAAGCCTGCTCGATGGCGAGATAGGAAGCCAAGCGTGCGGTCTCGCTCGACCAAGCGGCGGCGAGAACTCTTAAGTTTGAAGAGAAATGCTAAGGCATGCAAAGGCTCCACAAGTCTCAAAGCCTGCTCGATGGCGAGACAGGAAGCCAAGCATGCCAGATTCTGCTCGACCAAGCGAAGGCGAGCAGAACTCTGAAGTTTTGAAGAAAAATGCTAAGGCATGCAAAGGCTCCGCAAGTCTCAAAGCCTGCTCGATGGCGAGATAGGAAGCCAAGCGTGCGGTCTGCCAAGGCGAAGGCGAGCAGAACTCTTAAGTTTGAAGAGAAATGCTAAGGCATGCAAAGGCTCCACAAGTCTCAAAGCCTGCTCGATGGCGAGACAGGAAGCCAAGCATGCCAGATTCTGCTCGACCAAGCGAAGGCGAGCAGAACTCTTAAATTTAAAAAAAAAAAAAAAAAAAAAGAAATGCTAAGGCATGCAAAGGCTCACAAGTCTCAAAGCCTGCTCGATGGCGAGACGGGAAGCCAAGCATGCAGTCGCTTTCGACCAAGCAAAGGCGACGAGAACCTAAAGTTCGAAAAAAAAATTGCTAAGGCATGCAAAGGCTCCACAAGTCTCAAAGCCCTTTCGATGGCGAGACCGGAAGCCAAGCATGCCCGATTCTGCTCGACCAAGCAAAGGCGAACAGAACCCTAAAGTTCGAAAAAAATTGTCAAGGCATGTAAAGGCCCATGAGACTTCGAAGTCGTCTCCATGATACGCTCGATTAAGCAAAGACGAGCAGACGATATAAAGGCCGAGAGGTCAGCAAAAGTAAATACATATATGTCTGAACGCCTACTTATCAATACGTGTTCTGTACTTTTAATCCAACAAGAAATAAAGCAATTGTTTATTAATTTGCTACCATAGCTAAGCAGCCTTCAGTCTCGACATACAAAGTCTTAAGAAGAAATCTACAAAACAAAGGAAATGTATGCATATACAATCAAGAAGGTGGAAAATCAGTAACTAAGGCCACCTCCCCTGGCTGCTCGTTCATCGGGCTGCTCCGCTTCTCTGGTTGCTCCACCCGGGAGGCGGGAGGAGTATCACCGGTGGCCCGGAGGAGTACTCGCCTCGGCAACGTCACTCGGGACTTCACGAGGAGGAGATGTTCTCCCGGTGTCATGTGCATTTGGGTCCTCGTCGCATTCCTTATCCGCCCGGCATTCATGTATACACTAATGCCGCAGCAAGATCACCCATTTTCAGATCGAGGATCTTTGCTTTGCAAGAACCGCCATGATACACCGATAAAGTCCGAAGCCCTCGTCATCATCATGTTTCTCCCTCATCCTTCTTTAAATCGGCTACACAGGCTTGGAAGGAAGCTCGAGGATTGGTGAGCCTCGAGGACAGCCTTTGCGCTGAGAGTCCCTCTTTAACCCTGTTCAACTCCTCTTTAAGAGTGATGACCTTAGCCTGCGCGAGAGATTCCTGCTCGACTAGCTTCAAATTCTCGAGGTTAAGCTCACCAGCTTTCTTCTCAGCAGCATCGGCCTTGTTTTTGGCTGATTGAATGTCCTCTTTCATCTTCCGGTCGTAACGACCGACCTTCGCCTTGTAATAAGTCGCCATGCAACCAAGGTGGAAAGCATTGGATTGCATAGCCCTAACCAGCTCGCCTAGAGTGCTACCATCGAAGTCCTCCAGGTCCTTCTTGCTAACGAGTTTGGAAAATTCGTTGACATAAGGGACCAAGTGCTCAGGCCTATTTTCATGCGGCTGGAGTTTCGGTCCAGGCACTGAAGGAGGCGAAGGACCGCGCGGCTCCCCACGCCACTGGGTTCTTTGGTCTTAGAGGGGGGAGGTGGTAAGGACCTCAAGGGGACAGCCTGCTCCATCGTGCTAGCTCGCTTTGCGGGACGAGCATCCTTGCTTTGATCTTGTTTCACAGTGGTGGGACGAGCACGCTTCCCTTTGAGAGCTCCGACCACAGCATCCTCCATAGCTTGGTTCGCTGGTACTAACTGAGACTCGACCAGACAGCGAACGGACAGCAGGTCTTTGCAGGAGTTTGCCAACGCAGCGTCGACCCGCTTGAGTAGAGCAGGACGAAGGTCGAAGTGCACACCCCAAGAAGCTGCATTTTGAAGAGAAAACACAAGTAAGAAATTATGCGCGGAATAAAGGAGCAGGGGCTATTAGATTTCTAAAAACGAAAGCGAGGCAACGAACAGGCGTGAAATGGGAGGGGACGCGAAACGTCCTCTCATCTATTTGTGCCATTTGACCCTAGGGACCCCCAGTAAACAGAAATTTCCTCTTCCAATTCCCACCACCACCTGTTGGGAGATCAGTCAAGGGTTTTCTGGTCTTGGTACTTGACATGAAGTAATACCAGCCAGCGTCTTTTGGGCTACTCTTTAGCTGGTACAGGTGCTTGACCTCGTCAGCTGTGGGTGCACTTTGACCACATTTGCTCCACAGGACGAACAAACCGAGAGCACCCTGGCAGTTAGGATTAAGTTGAGCAGGAGCTAGGTGTAGCCCATCTAGTATCTGGATGAAGTAAGGCTGCAGGGGAAGTCTCATTCCGAATTTAAAACTTTCCAAAAGCAGGGTAACGTACCCCCTAGGTGGGCGACTAGGAGTGTCTTTCTTACCAGGGACTCTGAGGGAAATCTCACTAGGGATGCCGTAAATAGTTCGGAGTTCTACCAGGTCATCTACGGTGGTTAGGCAATCTATGTAGTCAATAGCATAATCATCTGCTAACGCCCTACCGCCTGCTCCCTTTCGCCCCGGTCGGCAATTTGTTTCAGAGGAGGATCTTGCGCTAGACCCCTCACCAGAACCCGCACTTAAGGTATCCTCCGAACTCTGGGAACCCTCATCACCATCACCACTGGACGAGGTGGAAACCTCAGGAGACATTCTCCTAGCACTAGCACCTATACCAGACGACTTCGTCGGTTCTAAAGGCATCCAGGGTCAAGATCGGGTACTATACTGCACGACCTCGCCGGTTCTAAAGGCATCCCGGGGTCAAAAGCAGGATCTGCAAGCAAGCTAGGAAGGAAACCTAGCTCGTCGTCATTAACCTCTATCATTTTTTCTTTCCCCTTCGACATTTCTTAAAAATCTACCCGGGAAAGCACAACCAATCCCACTCGAAATAATAACAATAATCCAAAATCGGAAGGGAGAAAACAATACGGAGCAATGTGCACTTGAACAAAGAAGACAAGAGCGGTACGGTTCGCCGGAGAGGTAGATAAGATGGTCGGCCGCAGAAAATTTCGAGAGAGGCTAAGAAATAAAAGATTGGTTTTTAGGAACTAGGGATTTAAAGTGCTAAGAATGCCTTCGGTTCATTTGCTATCAGAGGCGCGCATTCAAGGGTTCTGTGAAAGTCGATTTGAAATTCAAATGAGTGGACAGATCATCACCGCCTCTCTCGCATTTAATGGTGATCGACCCCCGAAGGAAGCATGAAACTTGAAAAGGCGAGGCGAATAAAAGGGGAAAGTACCAGCCTCCCAACTGACTCGAGTTTCTAGTACAAGTTTCTTATATTCATCCATTTCCTTATAAATACAAGAAACCAGGGGGGGACCGGTGTTGTAGGGTATCCCGAGGTCGGCTAGCCATCCCTGGACAAGAGTCGGCTCACTCGAGAGCGAGCAAGCGAGGACCTTGATAACGGGTGGAAGCTAGCGGGGAGGAAGCTCGCGAGCAGTGCCTTCGCTTTCGTTTGCATGGGACGGCCACTACCCCAGACGAAGAGATACCCTCATATTCGAAAGCAGTGCAAGCGAAGCCTGGTAGCGGGAACCTGTGAGCACGAACCCCCTGCTCGATCGCGAGGACGATCTCCTCGAGGTCGCGGTGTCGAGAGTTCTTTTTCTTCTGAGCGCCAAGGGCGGGCGGACCCAGTCAAATAACGGTTAGCGAGGAACACGCCTTTATCCGAGAATCTAGGCACGAAGCCCATTCAGCCGACAACCACGAATATTCAACCGCCCACTCCATGAACGGGGGGAAAGGAGAACGTGAGGACGTGGATCGCGGATCACGGGTGCCGACTCGCAGGGTATAAAAGGTAATCGGCGAAGGTAAAGGGGTTAGACACTTTGAAATCAGAAACCTTAAGAAAGAATTTAGTATTTTTGAGAGCCAAGAATTATTTGGCACCATTTTCCCACCAAAAAGGGGTAAACCCCGATTAATCGACTTGAGCGTCGGAGGGTTTACGCGGAAAAACACCCGCGACTCGACGGTTTTTTGTGTACGCAGAGAGATACGGAACGAAGGGTCGCGTAGACATCATTCCGCTCACCTCGAAAGTAGCGAGGAGAGTTCGTTGCGAAGCGGCTAAATAGACCGTTGAGAGAGATCGGTCGTAGTCGAGAGACCGTAATCCCGCATCAACATAAGGATTAAAAAATACTTTAATCAAATCATAAGGACTAAAATTTTTTTATCCTTAATAGTATTTATTGGCTTTTGGCTTAATTATCTTTATTTGTTGCGAAGCAGAATAAATAATGATTAATCAACTAATAGAACAATCAAAAGTAGAAAAATTAACGGCCCCATAATTATAAAATTTTGTGGCATTTGTACCTTGTCATCCGATCCAGTACTTCCGACGACCTTACATCCTTTGAGCTTAGCCAACTGGCCGGCAAACATACCTACACCTCCGGCTGCCGCCGATACAAAAACATTTGAACCAGACTTCGGTTGCCTAGTACTTCAATCCCCACCCATGCTGCAAATCCAGAATTCCTATTGTGTATAAAGAGGAGGAGTTATTTTTGTTTTGGTGTAAATGTAAATAGCGGTCCACGATTTTAAAGTGCGGAAAAGTTTAAAAAAGTTTTAAAATTGTGAGATTTAAAAAATTTAAAACTTAAAGCAGATAAACCGCACAGTTTATACATTTTTTTAGACTTTTCTACATTTTAAAATTTCGAATTAAACTTACTCACACATACATTTAAGAAGCGTTTGGGCAACAGCACTTGCACCAAGCAGCTGCTCCCCATGTCATTTTCTAGGGGAATATTCCCCTAAAATAGGCATGGGGAGCAGTATCTTGATGGTATGCTGCCCCAAACGCACTATTAGACTTACTCAAATTCAGTAAAAAAATAAAGGCGGCCATTGATAAATTGAGTAGAATACTAATATTACCAAGAGAACTGAGGTAATCTGAAACGAAATTCTAATGCTGGATTTAGCTTTCGTGTTAGCAAATCAGACGGTAGCAAAGAATATTCAGCTACAGGAGGAAAGCGCTAAGAACAATATCACCGTCACTGTACTTGCTATCCTTGGACCGGATTACCCTTGCAATTCCAAATGCTAATATCACTGCATCAAAATTCTAAAGTGATAAATAAATAACACACAAGCATATGGCATATGTATGCAAAATCATTCTTAAGTGTGGATGCCCACTTTTCTTTCTTCTTTTTTTTTTTAAATAAGGATACGCTTTTAAACCGGTTTAAGAGATTTAAAAATAAAGCGTGTCTACATAAAAAAATAATAATAATAAAGGCACTACACTAAAAAAAGACTCTATACATATATATATGTGTATGTATAGAGTTATATATTATTATTTAACTAAGAATTCAAGATCCTTTCTTAATACGAGCTTTTGGCTTATTAAATACATAAAAATAATGAACGAATAAATCTTGGACTCATAATAATATGCAGGTATCTTAAAACTGTATATTTTTAAAAGTAATTCGTGGAGGAAATTTTGACCTGGTTAAGATTGAACTGTGGGAGGTAAAGACCGTCATCGGTGCCAGTCATTTGGGTACGTAAATAAGGATCAATGGATATCCAGAGGGTTTCAACGGCTACGTAGTGATCGGGGATCGAATCAATGGCTAGTGATACACTTGCACTGCGGAGTTTGAGATGATCAGATGTTGGGACCCCGTCTGATGCATAGGCTGAAATGTACCATTCTTTGCTTTTAACCGTTTCTAACTTCTCCTCCGCACTACCTATGGGCATTATCCCTCTCTCTTTGAGAAAATTGCTTTAGCTTTTCTTTTGGACTTTGCAAGTGAAGATATTCCTTTAGAAAGACTTTTGGCTTTTTCCCAAGTTGAAGATTCGGAGGATTTTTTGCCAGAAATGAACCATCAGGACTTGTTCTTGTGTTGCCCTTATAAATTAACTAAACGACATATATATGTGCCATCACTCCATCGATAGGTAAGCAACTCACCATCCCAATTTGACTCATTAATTAAGGACTAAAACTCACAAAATTTTTTGGTTCCCAACTTAATTATTTCCCTTTTGCAATTCAACCACTTTAATATTTTGATCAAATTAAAATTTTACATCGACCAGCAAGTCAGCAGCGCAGACGATATTAAATTGTCAGTAGGTAAAGAAAACGTATATGCATGAGAGCTAACGTAGGAATATCAAGCAGCAATCAGTTTCATGAAGAGAAATAAATATATGTGACGTTACATTATTAGGTATATGAGAAGGACGGTTTGAGTGTAACGTACAGCTGCCTCACACAAATCACCAAATTGCTAACCATAACCAACAATCATCAACCACCAGAATAACAGACTGGCATGTGCTTTTATTTCTCTAAAAATTATCAACTATTACCCTTTAAAGCAATCAAAGGGAGCATGTAGTGGGCTCTCTTAAGTTCCACACCAATGGTAAAATTGTTTTATTATTGCTATTTTTCTATTTTTGAGACTTCAAATCATAGCCAGCCCAAATCAATTTTTATTAAGTTGGGTTGGTTTGATTTACTCAAAAAATTTTAAATCTAAATTTTTTGAGTTGATTTGGGTTAATCTACTCACCTGTACAAACAAGACTAGATCATGATAAATCCACACACACACACACATATAAAGCAGTTTCAACAAAATCACAACGATATAGCGGACAAAGGGAAATACGATATCATTTTAGAATCGAACTAAGCCAATTTGATTAGCTTATACTCTAATCCAAGTATTATTAGATCTTATTCTCTTGAAAATGACTCAATGATATTTTTAATAATACGTTAAGTGAGATTAGATAACATTTTAATTCAAATGAATATACAAGAGAGATTTTGATAGATAATCCTTGAGGGAATTATAAAAAAGGGGTTTTTATTCAATAATTAAAGTTGAAGTTATGAAAACAATAATAAAGCCTCTTTATTTATAATGGAGTAAACCTATTTCCTAAGTTAACTTTAAAAAAATCATAATTATAATAGAAAGAAAAGACTAAGACACCAATTTCAATTAAAATAGAAAATATCAAAGACCTAAAAATAATAGAATCCTAAAACCTAAAATAACTTCTTACATTAGTATCTCCTCTTAAAAGAAACTTGTCCTCGAGTTTGGATACAGTTGGAGGATGAAATTTGTATTGTAAGAGTAAATCTTCTAATTCGAACTTGTTGTTTTTCTCATCAATCTTTGTCGAAATTTTGAAGAAGACATACTTCACTAATTTCCTTTGCTTTATGCATTCTTTGAGCTGAGAAAAACTTCTAAGAATGAACAACGATTAGATAACTCTAAACTCTTCCCCAATTAATGTTCAATGCACTCTTCAATAAATTTCACTTTTTCATACCTTCTTGTCTTTTAATGTGAATAGTTTGAACCATTTCGATCATTTTAGCTTCTTTAACTTGATTTTGTTGCACAACCTCGATCGTATTGTTAGGCTTAATGCTCAAATCAAGAGTAGGTTATACTTCTACTTTAAAAGTTTCAGACAAATTAATAATTTCATCATCTTCAATCCTTTTCTTGTCTTCCAATGAAATGTCACACACATTCTTGCACAAATTGTTAGATTGAAACTTTAAATCAATAATAAATTGTAACACATCTTTTGACATCTGAAGCCAAAGTCCTCTTCCTGAACAATAGGTGAACTCGTTGGTAAATGTTTAGAAGCATTCATAGAGTCACACCATTACTTGATTAAATCTTTGACATCGTCAATCCTTTCACTAGTAGAAAAATGACCTTCGCTGATACTATGTTGCTGACACTAAATAAAAAAAGGATCAGTATTTGGTAATTTAAGCCATGTTAGCGTGTTTAGCATATAAGTGTCAGTGGTTGTTGATACCTTAGTTTATAACATTGTACTGATACTATGAGACATATATTTTGATTTTTTGTTTAATGTTTTATTTAATTTTTTTATTATTTTCATAATTGTAAAAGCCATCGTTTTTATTTTTTTTATTTCACTTAAGCTAAACAATAGCGTTTCTTTTTTTAATAGTACAACAGGGACTTTTCAGTTCCCTTGATGCCGTTTTCATTTTCCTCAAGCTTCAGAAAACCTAAACAATTAATAAAAAAAAATTGAAGGCATGAGTCAGAACAAAGCAAAAAAAATATTGAAAGCATAACAAAGCAAAACCCACAACATGAAGTAAGCAATTTGAGCCGACAAAAAAAGCCAGAAGCCACAAGAAAACTTTGAAGATTGAAGAATATAAAGCCCACATAATGAAAGAAAAGAACCAAAATTATTAAAGTAGAAAAGAAATATCAAAGAAAGTATGAGCAAATAAAAAGCTTTAATTAGGTCATAACACTCACCCTCTCTTTATATAGGTTCTTATACTTTCCTCTAATTTTTTGTAAAGCCCTAATTTTCAATTTGTTTTAGATTTTTTTGTTTCTTCACTTGATTTTACTTTAAATGGGCTTGCACGCATGAATCATTTGTTTATTTATTTTTTGACAGCCATGCACACAGGAATCGATGATTTGAAAATATAACTAAGAAAATCCCACTAGGTCTTTATAAAATATGATTCAGAAGATGTCCTTTTTGTTTATTAGTTTTGATTTAGGAATTTATGATTTAAAGTATTTAAAAATCATGTATTTGTCTTTTTTTGTTATATAGTAGCACATGATCAGACATGTTGCATAATTTAATATTTTTTACATTAGGAGTTCTTTAATTTGTCAAAATTTTATCCTAATGGCAATAAATTTTTAATTATTTCATGACAACTTGACCTTATTATTAAAATTATTTATCATTAGGATGTGCTTTTGTGTGTGTCTCTATGTTCTGGTTTTTGGTAAATAAAGAATTTTTGAAATGATGTAATTTTGTTACTTTGTTGTTTTGCAAGATGTTATTAAAATTTGTATTATATTTTTATTTTATTGTTTTTGTGATTTACTAAGTTAGGTTTTGTAGTAATAAACTATTAATATTGTTATAAATTTAATGCGGTTGGCAATTTGTTTTATTTGTCCGATTCCCATTACTGTTGTGGTTAAAAGTTTTGTTGAGTGGGATGAGGTGTTTGATTGGTTCATGTATGAACACATCGTCATTTCAACTGTAATCATGTGGCTTTGCGACATGTTACTTCAATTGTAATGGTTCTTTGAATGCAAATGTGTTGTTTGATCTGTTATTACTTTATTTGTGAGAACTACATGGACGACAACTTTCATAATTTGGTTTATGTTAGGAATGGTGTATAATGCTAACATTCCTTTGTTTATTGACTATTCTGTTTATATTCTTATATGTTTACATTTATATAAGTCTGGTTCATGGGCATGTCACTAGAAATACAACCTTCAAAGCCATAGGCCACAACACTATATACTAGAGGGATACTAGTCTCTTTTGTTGGTTGTATAATTAATAGGATTTTGCTGTTAATATGAATTTGTTGCGTTAAAATGAATTTATTAATAATATTTTGAATTGTTTTTGAAGGACAACATTTGTCCATGAGGTTCTGAAAACGCAACTTTTGTGCAGTAAAATTAAAATGGATGGCGGAAGCTCTAGAAACCTCGGATCGGCTTCATTCAAAAACGAAAATCAAGAGGAAAGATTGAAGTTTGTTTACCTCACTTGTAGTTTCAGAAACGACTTCGTGAGGTAGGAGAAAATGACTGAAAACAGCAAGCTACGAACACTGTCCAGGAAATAGACCACTGCACGAACAGCTTCTGTTTTGCCACGATTTGAGATCCTTAAAGCACCCCAATTGTGATGCCTCTAATCAGTCCACACTTAGAAATGTTCTAAGAGTTCATAGGATTTGGAATCACCAATTTTCGTTGAGAAATGAGAGAGATAATGAAGAAACATGAATGCTAGTTCATGATGACTCATTCCACCAAATAAAGCTTCCATTATCTTTTCAATAATGGCACCAAACATTATCATGTGATACACCAACCCACTAAGCCATTATTTATTGAAAGTGATCTTATCATTTCAATAATTTATTCAATCAAATTATTATGAATAAATTAATAGCTAAATTAATTAATTTTATCTTTAATTAATTAATTCCATTTGATCACATCAAATGGTTAAATGTGGGCTTCTTTTGTGACATGTTCTTATGCCTTCTCCTAATCCATATTAGGTCCAATAAAAGCCCAAAATTCTAAACCCAAAATTGGTCTAGAAGTCCATAATCATTTATGAACCGGAACATGTCCAAAACGGTCATTTAACGTGCTCGATATTATACATAATGTTTGAGGATTTATGAAATTTATTTTGTTCCTTAAACTATTTATGGAACATCTAAATTTCTATCTTAAATCATATTTAAGATATATATATATATATATATATATATATATATATATATATTCATTCTCAATGAATTATTATATAAATACCGATTTTCCTAAAATTAGGAAATTTAACTTCTCATTTTCTAGTAACTCCTTTTTCATTTCTATTAGGTGTGTGACCTTTTAGGTTCTTTGTTATAAGGTAGTAGAACTATTTTAATGATAACTCTTTATTCATTAAATGATGCTAAACTCTTTAGTCATCAATTAGAACTTTTCTAATGACCTTAAGATACATTGGTAATACGCTTTACCAATAATGATCTTAAGGTTTCTACAAGTCATGAGTGACACCTAGCAGTATTTCACAACCACCCAAATAACAAGAATTGTTGGATCTATAGAACCTATTCCATTGTATCTCTATGTCTTGGTCTCTTCATCATCTATGTCCAGAGAAAAGCACGGCTTATGGTTTAATATGTTAAGCATTTATGCTTTATCTCAAAATAAATTTAAATGAACTTGGCATGATAATATAATTTGATCCTTCAAATATATTTCACCTTGGCCAAGGATTTCTTATGCCAATTCATATTATCTCACAGGGACATCCTTTTTGTATATTATAAAGTGATGAATTCCATATTGGCCATACACTTGTCTCCATACACAGCCAACCGTGACAGCTATTGCTAGATCTCTTCCTTGATTAGGAATTAATCATTATGCTTTCACATATCAGAGATGTCTATGTACAAGACATCTGTGATGCCTTAGGTCTAAAGACCATTACTAAACATAGTATCTATCACAATGTATAATAAGTCATTAACACTCAAAACCATACGACTCATTATATTTGGTCAAGTTCAGTAAACTTGTTCTTGCAACAAGTACTTATGTGTTTGACTTGACATCTCATGTCAATGATATGAAACTTACCATCCATTTTGGTATCACATACCATAAGGAATCATAACACATACTAGTGTTTATAGGAATTTATAATGTCCAATCATAAATCCTCCACTAGGAACTATTTTAGAAGTGTAGTACAAAGGATACACGTTTCATATTCTCGACATACTCGAGAATGTGTTCCTTAACTATTTTACTTCTTGGACTATATTCATTAAATTAATTTATGAATGTTAATCACTTTGCCATTTTATAAATATCAAAATGCTAATCAAATACAATAATTCCCTAAAAGCAAACATCATTTGATTGGCCTTTAGGGCATATTACTAACAGTTTTGGTATAAGTAAAGCAATTAAAACTTGAAGCAACATTCATAATTATATCAACAAGCACTTTTCTTTATGGATAAATCTTGGATATGGTCTGCTAGTCGACTGTTCGGAAAATAAAAAAACGAAGTAGAAGAGTTCTTGAAATTTGCTATGGTTAATTCTTAAAATCGTAGGTTACTTAAATGTCCTTGTATTGACAATTGCAACATAGGGTTTTATGCCCCTGAACATATAAGGAATCATTTTGTTCATATATGATTTTCTACCATCATACGTAGTTTGGGATAGGCATGGGGAGATTGAGCAAAAAATAGCCTCCGCAAATTGCCATAACTGTTCCCAGAGTCATCAATGGATATTCTAAGATCAAAGTAACATTGAGGACATGATCCATGATGTTTACGAATAATGTGACAATAATCCTACGAGTTTTAGGGATATACTTGTGGATGTTGAGAAGCCCTTATATGTAGGTTCAAAATATTCTAAGTTGTCCAAATTAATGAAATTGTATAATGTGAAAGGAAAGTACGGTTTGTCTGGCCAATGCTTTGACTTTGTTAAGAGTTCTTTCTAACATGTTTCTAGAAAATAACATCATTCTTAAGTCAAAATACATGCTTGTAAGAATGATTGTATTCTTTATGGAAAAAGTATGCAAATCTGAACACATGCATGGAGAGTCTAGTTGGAAAAAAAATATAAAAAAAAAGTGTCAAAACAAGTAGTAAATAAGTACCTACAAAGGTGTTGTGGTATATTCTTCTTATTCCTAGGTTAAAAAATTTGTTTTAATCACCCCAAACTACCGAGAACTTATCTTGGCATGCTAATCACCGAATTAAGGATGGCAAACTTCGCCATCTAGCAGACTCCCTAGCATGACATTTAGTTGACAACAAGTGGCCTGAATTTGGCCAAGAACCTAAAATCTGTGATTAGCTTTATCAACTGATAGGGTTAATCCACACAGTACACTTAGCACTACCTATAGTTTTTGGCCAGTCATATTAGTCATTTACAATCTTCCGTCATGGATGTGCATGAAAAAAAGTCATCTTGTTGTCTTTATTTATATCTGTTAACATGTATATGTCTATAGTATTGATTTTGATGATAACAAACTTTATATGTATTTGATTAAAATGTTGGAGTTTTCATTGAAAAATAATTTTTTAAAAGCCGTATAATATTTCTAAATATGTTTATGAAATATGGATAATTGTTAACTTTAATCGGAAAATCATTCCCTAAGAAATTCTGTTAAATTTGTGATTCTGAAAATGAACGATGAACCTTTAGCTTTGAAATGGTTAACCAATAATTTTCAAAGAGGGATAAATCCTTAAGCTTGAACTGGTTAGCAAAAACGAATAAGGCTAGTGTGTTTTGAAGTTCTTTGGAGTTAAACGGCGAATCTGTTTATATTAAGCGGTTAACCGATAATTTCCAAAACAGAAATTTGTGCTAACCTTGAATCGTTTAATGAAAGCAGATAAGCTTATTTTGTTTTGCATGTTACTGGAAATAACTGACGAACAATTAACTTCAAATAGCTAACCGATAATTTTCAGAATGTCATTCCATGCTAACCTTGAACCGTTTAGTAAGAACGAGTAGCCGAAATTTGTTTCGTAGGTCTCTGGAAATTAACGGAAAACTAATAATGGCAAACGGTCAACCGTTTATTTAAACTTCAGCTCAATTTTAACTTGGACTAGTCAAAACGGTTAACCAATAACTGTTAACGGCGATCCAATTTGGGGCAAAAAGTCAATAACAACTATTTTTCAGCTCCAACTATAAATAAGCTCAATCAAATTCAAACAACGGTTGATTACAACGTTATCATTGAGATTGTAATCGAGAATACAACATTCATTGAGCTTTAAATTCGTTCTTGTTTCATTTATTCACACTTTGAGCATAAATTTGTAATCATATATTTTGTGTGCGAGAAAAACACTTTTATAATCTTTGTTCAGAGTGATTTTAAGTGTTGGAATACACTTGAGTAAAGAGATTAGGGATAATCTCTTGGTTTAAATGTCGATTGATTTTGTGAAGTCAATTGTAAGTGTTCTTGAAGCCTTGGAGGCTTGACTAGTGGAATCCTCAAGCCCAGTGAGCTTTGAGGCGTGGACATAGGTAAGGTTGCCGAACCACGTAAAAATATTTGTGTTTGAATCTCTCTTCTCTTATCTTTTTACATTTTGGTTGACTTATTTATTATTGTTTTAAATTCTCTTAAGATTTGCATTAAGTTTTGTTCAAGCATTGCATAATTTTTAGAAACCCAATTCACTCCCTTCTTGGGCTGCTTAGATAGTATTTCAATATCTGGGCTTAAACAACCTAAAAATGATATAAATGTCTACCTAGAACCCTTGATGATTATTTGAAAACCCTTTGGAATATTGGTATAGAAACTTATGATGCTTTTAGAAAGGAAACCTTTAATCTTTGAGCTGTGTTGTTATAGACTATTAGTGACTTTCTAATGTATGGGAACCTCTCCAAGTGTACTGTTAAAGGCCATTATGCTTGTCTAGTTTGTTGCCTAGACAAACAGTCAGTATGGCTTACACATAGTAGAAAATATGTACATCACTACAAGAAAACCTATTTTTTGTGATTGTTGAATACAGTCAAAACAAGTGAAATGCCATTGCAAATGTGTTTTTTCGACAGTTGAAGGTAGTTGCTGGCCATCAATAATAACTAGGGTGCCATTGTAAATATGCTTCTTTTGAGCAACATTAGCCATGGAAAAAAATGATGAATGCATATAAAAAATAATATGGACACTCAACTAATGAATAATTTTTATGATCACTTTAAGCTATCAAAAATACCATTTTGAATTGACCTTAACAGTAGCTTTTGTAATAGTAATATCGATTAAATATAACCATTGAAAATACATTAATTTTGATGTGCAAAAACAGCCAAAAAAAACTAAACTATAGCTGTAAAAACATATTATTCTAATTGATTATACAATCAAAAGTACAACATATCAGTAGAAATAAATACTATTTGTAACTGAATTGTTTTGTTATAAATAAGAGTAGTAAAATTAAAGAAAAAACTCTACTACAATCTTTGTAGCAATCTTTTATTAATAATTTCAACATGTGCATGAATTGCTCACAACAATATACATATTCACTAAGCTTTACAATCCATACCACTGCTATGAAACATTTGTAAGAATATTACACAATTTGTTGGTATTGTTAAAAGATAAAACCAACATCTATATTTAATAGAGTGTGCATTTGAATGTTGAATGATGAAAATTCAGTAAGAACTCTTGATTCCCTGCATATGAATATATATCAACTTTAGATAGAATGAAATTCGAATATATAACTAGATTCAAAGCAGTGCATCGATTACGCAAATCAAGAAAAATGAACGAACCATTAGAATTTATTCACTTCACGTCAAGTATTGAATTCATCTTTGCATCTAGTTTTTGCGCTAATGATATGCTGCATGAATCCAAGCCAAATTGTTTTATATCCAAATTTAGAAACTGACATACCAAACTGGGGAATGTTAAACAAAAGCTAGCTCCAAAGAGAGATGACGAAAAGACGAGGAGAATTTAGAAGATGAGAAGATGAACTTTGCTATGATTATGGACTTAGAGGCGCAAGGAGATGGGTTGAAGAAAGAATGGAGAACGTAGGGTATAACCCAAATTGTAATTCTATTTAATTATTAAATACTATAATTTAGCCTAATTAAGTTAGTTTTACAATGATAAGTACTAGAATTTTGACAATATATCTTTTTAAACTATTAGATGAGATCAATATTTGAAAAAAAAAAAACTTAGATTAGATTGGATGAAAATATTTGAAAAAAAACTTAGATTAGATTGGATGAAAAAACAACTATTAGACAAATAAAAGATTTTTATTTTTTAACGGTAAAGAAAATATCAATAAAATTCAATAAGTTAAAAATTGATTTTATTGATGTAATAATATTTATAATTCTTATTATATGGTGCAGTTATTTGTACGATCATTCTAAGACTAATTATCATTATACGGCAAAATTAATTGTACAATCATTCTTAGAATAACTTCTTAAATAATATCTTTTAAATATCAACTATGAAGAGCATGATCCAATTATGAAATCTAATACAAAAAATTATTATTAAATATTTCACGATGTACTTTTATTATTTAAAATTTATTAGTCTCTAAATTGATTCGATAATAGTGATGAATCATATGATATTATTTCTTAAAATACTTTACTATATAATCTAAGTAATAAAATCTACTGATAATTATTGGTTTTTAAAATTTATTTGGATGATTAGATGTGATAAAAATATATATACAGTAGAGTACTATTGAAATTATTATTTATTTATTTAATTTAGTCATATGAATAATTGAGTGTGTATCACAAAATTAATTTGATATAACATAGTCTTATAACTTTATTATATGCTCACTCTTAATTAAGTATAATAATAGCTTCAAACTTTAAGCGGTAAAAGTTAATTAAAAAATATGAGTAAACAATTAATGTAACTCCTTAATTATTAGTACAAGTTGCTAATCATCTTACTAATCAAACTCATTTGCATTGAGACTATATACTAAAATCTAATTTTTATATATGTGTACACATATATAATTCATATATATAGTATTGTAAATTAACATATATCCAACGGCCCAAGATCATGGTCTGGACATTTCTTAAACTCTCATTTGTAACATTAACCTCAAATTTTTATTCCAATATTGATTTTATATTTAAAAGCAAAATGGACAAATTCAACATTATATAAAAGCTAATTGAGTGATAAAAACAATATAAGTAAAATTGTAATATTAATGTACATCAAATATGTCTTAGTGGTTACTTAATTATACTATGATCATGAAATTTATATTAGTAATTAAGTTTATTACTTCAACAAATACAAGGTCAATTTATAGGAAAAATAACAAAGATCTATTTAATGCAATTCGCTTCTTGTACTCTTGCTATCATTACTTTTAAACAAAAATTAAAGAGGTGTGAGACATACATATCTAATACAGTACATATAAAAATATATATTTTAAATTTTGTTATTTTACGTCTTCTAATGATAGTTTAATTGGTTAATATTCGGTAATGAAAGTAATTGATCAAGAGTTCAATTGCATTTTTTTAATATTTAATCCTAATAAATAATAGTATCGGCGCAATCTTTCCACAAACCATTCTTATTAATTTCATATTTTTTCTAATATTTAAGACTAATAAATAATAGTATTGTCACAATTTTTCTCCCTAAACTATTCTTATTAATTTCATACTATCTGCGATAAGTTATTTGGCATAGCTATAAATATTAATGTATTTTTGTTAATGGTTAGAAGTCAGTGAAAATACTAATTTATTTCTACTGCAAGTTTAGTAAGTTGAAAATGTTCATAGTTCCACTCTACCACCTAATGAATTATAATGCGCATTTGTGACGATCTTGGTATTTGGTAAAAAAGATATGATATTTTCGATTGCCAAAATCTTGTCATTGCAAATAACAGTGGCATTAATGCTTACCGCCAAACTTTTCAAAATTTCACTACTTATCTTGAACTAGTTTCATATTTAGTTGAAATTAAACTTCTATTACCAATTGTAAAACTGTGTGGTCATGAATAATCATGTATTTCTAACAAGTTTAATAAGCTATTGAAAATATTATTACATTTTCGACAGTAACTTCCTATCATTGAAAAAGGTATTGGCACCATTGGTTTCTCCAAAAAAATAAGTATTAGCAATTAATTATTAAGTTATTTTTTTACCTTTTTTCTCCATTGAAAATATGGAACATTACTTTATTTTTTTAGCGATGAACTAATTTTCACTATCGAAAATAATCGTATTTTCGACTAAATTTTTCCTGTAATTAGTAATGTTGGTTAAAAAAAACTATTTTTCTTGTAGTGTATTTAGGGCACTGTCGATTTTTACCAAGCAACCACTCATTTAGGTCACTTAGAAAGGTCTTTAATATGAGATAGAAAAGGAAGAACCTCCTAAAACTTTGACTAGTGAAGATATTTTAAAATTAGTGGATGATATTGACTACAAAATTGGAAAGCACAAAGGCAACAAGCGAAAGCGTGATGATTGTGATGATGATAGTAACAAACTATTCCAAAGAAAATCATTTTTTTTAATTTGGAATATTGGCAACATTTGTTAGTTTGTCATTTGTTAGATGCGATAAATATTAAGAAAAATGTGTGTGAGAACATCTATGGCACACTACTTCATCAACCTAGAAAGACAAAGGATGGGATAAAGGCTAGAAAAACCTTTTAGAAATGAAAATTAGGGGGAAATTGGTTCCTAGTTAGAATGATAAAAGTACCATACCTACAGCACCTTCACATGAGTAAAGAAGAGTTAACGAAGTTATGTCAAACTTTATTAGAAACTAAAGTTTTGGAAGGTTATTCTTCGAACTTTAGGAATCTTGTTTCTGTTAATGATTGCCGGCTTTAAGGTCTTAAGTCTCACGATTGTCACACTTTAATGCAACAACTATTACCCTTAACAACCCGTGATTGTTTACCCAAAAATGTTAGAAAAGTTGGACACAAAATCTCTTGACAAATTAGAAAAAGATCATTTCGTCACTGTATGCTTGTTTGAGCAATATTTCTTACTTGCCTTTTTTGACATAATAGTCTATTTGACAGTACATATTGTTGATCAAGTTTGATTATGTGGACCGATTCACTTTTGTTGGATGTATTAATTTGAGAGAAATATGAAAACATTAAAAGGTTATGTTTGTAACCACTATTGGCCCAAGGGTTGCATTGCAGAAAGCTATCTTGTAGAGGAAGCACTTGAATTTTGTCTTTGAATATCTCTCATACCATGATTTCATTGGATTGCCACTTGATTGTATAGTTAATTATACAATTGAAAAGCCTTTAGGAGGTGGATATGTTAAGATAATTGATGCTGCACTACCAGATTAAACATATCTTTGCATTCTGGAAAACACCTTGGAGTTGCAATCTTATATACAGTAGTAAGTCATAAATTTTCATTAGTATTTATGAAAATTTTTCTGAACCTCAACTAACAACAATTGACTTTTTCAATATTGAAATCGTAAGGAGCATAAGATATTCTTACAATCAAAATTCCTAAAGCAATTAAAACTGGCTCATTGGTTAGAAACCGAGCATTCCCATAGCTTTTCTAATTGGTTACAGATGAAGGTTAAGATTTGACAATTTTATCCTTAATAACAATGTTACATTTTTCATTAGTCATAATTTGTTTCGAATTGTAGGTAACAAAATGATAGCAAATGGTTTAGATGTTGATAAAATTGTTAGGATTTTGGAAAACAAACCTAACTGTTGTGTGATTGCATATTCAAGGTACTTTAGAAATGGTTTTAATTTTGCAATGAAGGATTTAGATAGCAATCATGTTACACAAAATAGTAGGGTTAATGTCTCAGCAGCAACCCTACAAGTCTCAAGCTCAAATGATAAAAATACTTTCACTGGTATGATGGAGTATTATAAGTTCCTTGTTGAAATTTGGGAGCTATAATATCTCATGGCCAAGAAAGTTATTTTTAAGTATAATTAGGTTGATAATAAATAGGTTAAGGTTGATGATTTAGGTTTTACCACAGTTGATCTTAATCGAGTTGGTCATAAGTCTGATTGCTTCATTCTAATTTTAAATGCAAAGCAAGTTTTTTATGTTCAAGACTAAGTAGATCCAACAAATCAATTGTTTACTCAGTGGGTCAAAGAGTCAATAAATCAATAGGTATTGATAGGTATGTTGACATGGTGATACATGAACCTTTATGTAAAGAATATCCATCCCCTGAAATAGGTATGGATAAAGATAATGTTGGCATATATGAAAGACCATATTGTGATGATATTCCAATTAATGATGACTTAACAGCGGAATGAAAACTGCAAAAAAGTTATTTGATTTCAATGTGTTTATTATTTTGTATATGAACTGAATGCAAGTTATTTAAAGGTGTCATATGTTTTTTTTTCCACATACTAAATTCAGTGTCTGTATTTGTTTCGATATGGCAATCTAAATGTAATATCTCATGCTGTCACATGCTTTGTTTTTCTTATATTGATTTCAGTCTCTTTATTTATTTGTATACGAATTAGATGCAAGTGATGTGAAACTGTCATGTGTTTTTTTTAATATTTTCCTTTGTTTATAGATTTTTTTAAATGCAAGTTATAAGGATATATTTCAATTATTAATTTATCTGTTATCTATCATAATTTTATTAATATGGCTGACATTGAAGAACAAAATAAGACTAATTTTTTTACTTGGAAGGGGGACCAAAGAGGAGAAAGCAGACAAAAAAGAAACATTTGCTGAAAAGATCAATCGACGATAAGATTATAGTGGAGTGTAACCAATATGGAGTTCCTATTGGAGACAAAGCAAATGATCTTAGAAGTTACATCGGTGTTCTCGTCCGAGATAATATTTTAATCTTGGATAATGATTGGCAACTTGTTCCCCTGGAAATTAAGGACAAACTTTAGGACCACTTACAAGTAATCAATTATTTCTTATTCGCTTTCGTGGTTTTTTCTTTCTATACTAATATTATATTGTTTCTTATTATATGGTAGAGCAGACAAAATTTATAATTGATATAAGCAGCAAAAAACATTTGGTTCAATAAATGAGAATTGCTTTAAGGAACTTCATATGTGCATTAAACACTGAGTTTATCCAACCTAACAAGGATAACTGCAGTGAATTAAAGCTACCTCCATGGGAGTATCCCAGAATTAGAAAATTAGAGTGGAAATAGTTTGTTGACAAGGTTCTTAGTCCTAAATTTGAGGTAAAATATTTTACAACAATGTTCATTCTTTATTACTTAGAAAACTTATCTGTTTTAATAGAAGATGATTGTTGTAAACTGTTTTTTATCAAGGATAAGAGTAATAAAGAGAAGAAGATGTGTGAGCAAATCAAGTACAACCATCATTTGGGTACTACAGGTTATAATGGCATGCTGCACATAAAGGTATCATATGACAACTTCTTCAATACAATTTTGTCTATAAAATTCAGAATTTTTATTTTCATCTTAAAAAATTTAGTTTTCTTTTATACTCATTAACATCAAATAGAAGGATCAAATTGTAGTTTTTGAAAAAAAAAATGCTTGTTTTGCATATGTTTGCATATATTTGAACAACTTTTTTATTCTAAGGATTGAGTTTGGATGCATATTGTTATAGGATGACTTAAAGAGTCAAGTCGACCAAGAGTCATTTCAAACTCATGCAATAAATGATATTCTTTCAGTAGCCCTTGGGAAGCAGCTGAATGGTAGTAAAGTCCAAGGACTAGGAAAGTGAATCACCCCAGCAATGTATTTTCATACACCTAATACTGGGGACTTGCTTGAGTAAAGAATGGCCATCAAAAGAAAGGTATATAAAGAAAGGTTTTAGATGATGATGGACATGATGGGTGCAAAGCTAACGGCAAGTTAAATAGCACTATAGAGATTGACAGTTTTAAAACACTAAATCTCCAACAGGTAAGATGATGATAATAATGTTTAATCAAAGGAAAAAAGAAAGGTTATTATTTTACCTTAATTTATTTACTATGTGTTACACTTGATTTTTATATTTTTTCAATTAATTATTATGTTGTGCTTACATATTCAATCAGCTGCAGACATCGTCGAGGAAGATTCCCTAAAAAATGGTCAATCAACTGCCAAAACAAATGTTATTGTCTAACTTTTATTTTTTTACTTTATGTTACACTTAATTATTATTTTGCTTAAGTAATTAATGTTTCATTTTTACATTTTGAATAGGTTGCACATATCATAGAGGCAGATTCCTATAATGAAAGAAAATTGGAAGAAACTTCTTTAGTTAAAACTGAGAAGAAGACCTCCAAAAAAGGTCTCCTAGACTGAACATGACTCAAAACTAGAAAAGCAAAACAAGAAGACCCTGTTGTTTTTTGTCTTGGTTTTAAAGCTCCACATCTCATGAAGCCAAAGGTGATAAAAGCACCTGTTAGTAGAAAACTAATATTCCGAAAGAACATTAGGCTAGCTGTGCAGGTCTGAAAGAATAGCAGCGCAATAATTAAGATGTTATCGGTTATGGTTGAAAAATTTTTACAGAAAGAAATTTTGATTGAGTATAATGAATCCATTTTTGGTTATCAAACTGTAACCCTATAGACAAAAGATGTTTGTCAAGCGATCATTGATTTTGTTGCATTGCAAAATGAAGTGATTAACCTTTAGGTAAGGTAACTCACTCTCTTATACAATGACATTCAATTATTAATATTTTACCATATCGTAGGTACTTATATAAGTTAATGGAGAATGATAAGGGCTATTTTCGGTCATATTTGGTCAAGTGATGCTCGTTAGAGGCAAACCAAAAGAGGAATATATAACTCAAAAGTCTCAGCACGTATATGAACTGTTGCGAGTAGCTCTGCCTGGATAGATTATATGAATCATATATAATCTAGGGTAAGGTCTAGCTTTTTCCTATACTAATAGGCAATAAGTTGTTTTTAATCCATTAAAATTCACTTTCCATGACATAACATTCACTTTCTTTGCCATTTTGTTTTAACGAAAGTAAACTTAAAATTTTATGATTTTATAAATAACTTGAAATTGAATATTTTAATATATTTTATTGTCTCAAGTTTTTTAAATTTATTTAATTCTTAGTTTCAAAAAAATTATAATTGATTTATGTTTTTAATTTATTAAATAAATAATTGATATCGTAATTTTAATAAATAAAATTATAAATATCATGATTTTATAAATATGTATTAATATTATTATAAACTATGATATATGACTTATGTAATTCCAAGTTAACAATTAAGTTAACTCTTAAAAAAATTATTATTGTTGTTGTTGTTAATTAATAAAAAAAAATTATAATACCATAGAGTCAAACTTAGCAACTAATATTGCATTCTCTTATTATTATTAATTTATTATTATTGAATATGAACATGAATTTTAAATTTTTTATTCTATTAAATTTAAATAAAGGCACATAGATCAAAAAAAAAGTACATAAGATTGAAAGAATGATAGGAGTGAATATATGAACATGTTTACCATGTTTATCGAGAATTCCTTGCCTCAGTTGATCAGGATTCAGCATGACATAGCAAACTTTGGTGAAATTTGGAAAACACACTTAGACAAAATGTTTGTGCTGAAATCATCAAGTTTAAGGAGGTCTCAAACTGCATCATTAACATATGGATCAAGTACGGTAAATCATAGTTTATGTTTTATTAAACTTGGAGTAATAATTTTTTTTTCCTTTATTCAAACTTACTTTGTTATACATGTTTTTTTTCCTCTTAGACACTTGTTTGAGCAGATGCAGAACAATGGAAGTACAAAGCCGATTGATTTGGGCTTTTTGAGAAGCTATATCCAAGGGCCAGCTTCAAAGACAGGACTCAATACATTTCAAAACTTTTAGTCTTGGCAAAATTGGGACAAGTCATCGTATTCTCATATAACCCTGGGTATAACCATTTTCATTTGCTAGTCATATTCTTTATTTAGTAGATTAATCATGAAGTTAAAAACTTTTACTTGTAACTCATGTGTGAGAATAATTTTTACTTTGTTTAGTACCCACTGGGTGTTATTGGCAATTTATATGGTGAGAAGTACAGTCTATTATCTTGATCCCTTAGAAGGTAGTCTTGATGAAGAGCTAATGCAGGTTGTCAATCAGTTAAGTTTGTTATTTGTATCTTTGATCATGTTGTTTTATTTTTATGTCTTATACTAATTATTTGCTAACATTAGTTATGTCGCTTAATTGTAGTGGGATTCAAATACATCAGAGTTTAAATTCTGATACAAAGGCCAATGTTCAATGGATACCTGTCAAGGTAAAAATCAAACAAACATAAATAATTATTGTTAACGTGTAGTAAAAAATTAATGTAATTTTGATTTTGTAGTGTCCGAGGCAGCCAAGCAGCTTTGAATGTGGTTACTATATGATGAAATACATGCAAGATATCGTCACAAATGTGAACATTCTGAAAAAATAATGTAAGTATTGAAAACTGCTTTTACAATACTGCATCATATTGTTTTAATTTATTGTGAATTGAATCAGCTTAAAGACCTATTGTGTGCTTCTTTATTGTTATCTTTTTACTGCATATTGTATCTATTTTATAAACTGTAATGGTACTTATAATGGTGAGTATGTTGTAAACTGTTAAATAGATTATATGAATA